>JADLZK010007817.1:0-125137 GCA_015847255.1 Hyparrhenia diplandra
GGATTATGTGATAATATTCTGAAAAGTGGCGAGATCCATGGCCCGAACTTGCTGCGTTCACATTCGCCATGGTGTGTAGGTGGCGGTGGTGGCCATGTGTGTTGCCACCGGGATATGCGGGTCATACACTTGGGCCCACTCTAAGTGGGGTAGGCTCATTTAGTAGTACAGAAGTATTATGTGGCGAGCTTGTGACCACGGCGAACCCGCTGTGTGAGGCCGTGCACGCAGATTCAGCTGCGGCGATGCGCTGCTGCAACAAGTGGAAATTGACCCGTAGCACCTCCAACTTGGAAGGTCGATGGGTCGAAGCCTCGTGCGCCCTGATCTCATCTCGCAGCATGACGGTCCATCCAGTCATCTTGAGTTCAGGTTCTCTACTTCCCATAAACTCAGATTTTCTCACATAGTTAAGCGAGTAGCTTCAGCTAGATACAATAGGAGTCACACAAGCCGCCACAATTGACAGTCTTAGCACTAGCACAACATGGTAATATATTAGCTCAACATCACACACTTGTCGCCCTTGTGGACAAGCTTCTCAGCCTCTGCGCATTAGTTGCATGGCTACCGAGCAGGTTGCTTGTGATGCGCAGATGGGCAACTAACAGTGGTACTGTCCATCTTGCCTCTGCCGTGTCAGTGACACGGACGATGATAAGGCCATCATGTGTGACTGCTGCGATCAGGGCTATCACCTCTACTGCCTCGGTCCTCCTAGAAGAAAGGTGCCCAAGAAGTATTGGGACTGCGACCCTGCAAGCAGCGGAGGGAAAAGCAGATGAGGATATTGATGCTCCACAGGAAGGATTATGATGATGATATTCTGAAACGCGGATAGATCAGTGGCCCGAACTTGCCCGAACTTGATGCGTTCATGTTCGCCATGGTGTGTAGGTGGCTGTCGTGGCCATGTGTGTTGCCGCCGCGATATGCGAGTTAGACACTTGGGCCCACTCTAGGTGGGCTAGGCTCCTTTAGAGCAACTCAAAGTGTTTGGCATATTTGGTTTGGTAATTGTCCATCTTTGCCAACTGGCAAATCAATATGGGAAGTCAAAAAAAAGGCCCTCTCCAAGTGTTTTGCAATTTTGGTTTGGCAAATGGAAAAAGTGGGCCCATCTTGAGACCGGTAGTTGGGTCATCGTGCGGCCACTTACTTGACGTGGGATCAAGAGCCGCCACAGCGCCCTTACCTTCATGCGCGACCTCCACATCAGCGACGGCGCGCCACCCAGCTGTTGTTGCTAGAACATGCCCATGGTGGCCTTGAAGTGGTGCTCGCAGAGCCACTCAGCGTGCCACCGGGCCCAGTGGATCGGCGCGAGCCCAGCGGCCACACCGTCAGCGGCGTGAGAAGATTAACGGAGATGGGAAGGGGAGCGCCGGGTAGACATACTCCGGGCCAAGATCAAGGGAAGGGATCTCATCCTCGCCGAAGCAGAATGCGCAGTTGCAGTAGGCGCAGATCATGGGTCTCAGAGACTTGGCGCAGGGCTGACGACTTGCGTCCGTTTGCGGATCAGCGGGATCCGGCCGTGCGTGCAGGTACCTGTTGAGCACGGCGGTCGCCACCACCGAGATGGCGCCCGGCCGCGCTAGGCTACCGCAAGGCAGTGAGTCCGCTTCCTCCTCGGCCGCGGCGCGGGCACGGGCGTAGATGAGCGGATTCACGGACTACATACCAGCGCAATGGGCGATCTCGCGGCTCCAAGGTTTTGTCGCGGGTATGGGCGATGGCGGCTAGAGGGATCGCGCCGGGTGGAAGTGTCCCCACGCGGGAGGAAACGGGATTGATATCACCGAGGCCCAAAGGAGGACAATATATAGAGTACAAGAGAGACGTAAGTGAAACCCTAACATAGGAGATTACACTAATAGCCTTTGACTATTACACCTTAAAAGGGGTGCACCACATATAGATATGTGAATGGACACTACACATTCACCTACAAATGTCACCGACGCGCACCACATAGAACCTGTGAATGGATGGACATCCAATTTCATTTAGAGGAATCAAACAACATTCAACTAAAGTCATGCTCCTATCTAGTCAATCCTAATAAACGGTGGAGATATCCAATCCAACTCCATCTAATTAAAATCCATCCAATACTAGTTACCCGCTTGCTAAAAACATCCACACACCCTACTAGAGCTTCCACCAATAATAATCGGTGAAGCCGAGGAGCGAAATCAGAGCTATATGCCCGTCACGTGAAGCGACACACACGCCCAAAGCACCCATGGCCCTTTGCTATGTGTCCCGGTCTCGGCCCAGCCGATCGCTCCCTCACTCCCTGCGTCTCATGGCCACCTTGGCTCGCTCCGCGCCCTTGCCTTCTCGCGTCGCCAACGGCCTTGAGATGCCCCAAGAGGTTCTTGATCCGTGACCACTATGAGTGCTTTTACAAGTACTACCTCATTAGTTTGCGTGGCTAACAGGCAGATTGCAAGTGATGTGCATATGGGCAACACCGCGACCCGCCTTCTGCGTCAGCAACAGCCTTGGCATGCCCCAACAGGTTCTTGATCTGTGATCACTCTAAGTGCTTTTTATAAGTACCACCACATTAGTTGCGTGGCTAAATTGCAAGTGATGTGCATATGGGCTAACGCTCCGCGACCTCGCCTTCTCGTCAGCAACAGCCTTGGCATGCCCCAAAAGGTTCTTGATCTGTGACCACTCTAAGTGCTTTTATAAGTACCACCGCATTAGTTGCATGGCTAAAAAAAGTTGCGCATGGCTACAGAGCAGATTGCAAGTGATGTCTAGATGGGCAAGCATTGTCCATCTCAATGTTTTAAGGCGTCGCTAGGTGTCGCCTAAGCGCCAAGGCGCTCCAAGGCGGAGACGTTTTAGCGGACGACTCACTTCAGATTCCGTATGGCGTCGCCTTAGGACCTGTGGCGTCCCGAAAACGTTGATTTGTCGTCCGATTCATCCCAGATCGAGCAAGGCGGGCGCCATATGGGGATGATGCTCTGTTCAGCGGCAGGAAAATGCGGGAGAAAGGCGGGGAAAAGAGCATGCACGCTGGAAGACAGACCTACACCTGTGGAAAGAGGACCGCACACAGAGAGAGACAAACCAGAGATGAAGGGGAGGGGAAGCAGAGGGGCGAGGGAAGAGCAGAGCAGAGCAGCGCATCCGGGGAGAGAGAAGCACAGCAGGATATCGGTCTGTGGAGGCGGCGGCGCTGAAGCCATGCCAGGGAGGGAAGGAGCATATGCTGCATGTGGGCTGCCTAGTGGGCTGGATGAGCCCACTTCTTGCTCGGCTCCTTTTTTCTTTGCTTTTTCTTTACCTTGTGTTCTAAGCTGCTATTTTTAATTTTTTAATTAATTTTTTAAGACGTCGCCTCGTCTCACGCTTTACTCGCTTGCGTAAGGCGATAGTCAGTCGCCACACCCGCCTTGCCGCCTTAAAAACATTGGTCCATCTTGCCTCTGCCGTGTCAGCCTCAGTGACACGGACGATGATAAGGTCATCCCGTGTGACTGCTGCGATTTGCTGCGATCAGGGCTATCACCTCTACAGCCTTGGTCCTCCTAAAAGAAAGGTGCCCAAGAAGTATTGGGACTGCGACCCCTGCAAGCAGCGGAGGGCAAAGCAGCAGAGGATATTGATGCTCCACGGGAAGGATTATGATGATGATATTCTGAAAAGTGGCGAGATCCATGACCCGAACTTGCTGCGTTCGCATTCACCATGGGTGTAGGTGGCGGTGGTGGCCACATGTGTTGCCACCGGATATGGTCGACACTTGGGCCCACTCTAAGTGGGCTAGGCTCGTTTAGTAGTACAAAAGTATTATGTGGTGAGCTCGCGACCACGGCGAATCCGCTATGTGAGGCCGCAAATTGACACAGATTCAGCTGCGATGGGCGCTTCCTCGCGCTCCCTGCTGCAACACGTGGTCCAAATTGACCCGTAGCACCTCCAACTTGAAGCCCGATGGGTCACACAAAGCCTCGCTTTTAGCATGCCCTGATCTCATCTCGCAGCACGATGGTCCATCCAATCATACTGCCTTGGTCCTCCTAGAACAAAGGTGTGCAACACCCTAAGGAGTATTGGGATTCTTAGCCTCGCGACCCCATTAGTTGCAAGCAGCGGAGGGAAAAAGCAGAAGAGGATATTGATGCTCCACAGGAAGGATTATGTGATAATATTCTGAAAAGTGGCGAGATCCATGGCCCGAACTTGCTGCGTTCACATTCGCCATGGTGTGTAGGTGGCGGTGGTGGCCATGTGTGTTGCCACCGGGATATGCGGTCATACACTTGGGCCCACTCTAAGTGGGGTAGGCTCATTTAGTAGTACAGAAGTATTATGTGGCGAAGCTTGTGACCACGACGAACCCGCTGTGTGAGGTCGTGACGCAGATTCAGCTGCGGCATGCGCTGCTGCAACAAGTGGAAATTGACCCGTAGCACCTCCAACTTGGAAGGTCGATGGGTCGAAGCCTCGCAGGCGCCCTGATCTCATCTCGCAGCATCGGTCCATCCAGTCATCTTGAGTTCAGGTTCTCTACTTCCCATAAACTCAGATTTTCTCACATAGTTAAGCGAGTAGCTTCAGCTAGATACAATAGGAGTCACACAAGCCGCCACAATTGACAGTCTTAGCACTAGCACAACATGGTAATATATTAGCTCAACATCACACACTTGTCGCCCTTGTGGACAAGCTTTCAGCCTCAGAGCCTCCGCATTAGTTGCATGGCTACCGAAGAGCAGGTTGCTTGTGATGCGCAGATGGGCAACCAACAGTGGTACTGTCCATCTTGCCTCTGCCGTGTCAGTGACACGGACGATGATAAGGCCATCATGTGTGACTGCTGCGATCAGGGCTATCACCTCTACTGCCTCGGTCCTCCTAGAAGAAAGGTGCCCAAGAAGTATTGGGACTGCGACCCTGCAAGCAGCGGAGGGAAAAGCAGATGAGGATATTGATGCTCCACAGGAAGGATTATGATGATGATATTCTGAAAAGTGGATAGATCCATGGCGAACTTGCCCGAACTTGATGCGTTCATGTTCGCCATGGTGTGTAGGTGGCTGTGGTGGCCATGTGTGTTGCCGCCGCGATATGCGGGTTAGACACTTGGGCCCACTCTAGGTGGGCTAGGCTCCTTTAGAGCAACTCAAAGTGTTTGGCATATTTGGTTTGGTAATTGTCCATCTTTGCCAACTGGCAAATCAATATGGGAAGTCAAAAAAGGCCCTCTCCAAGTGTTTTGCAATTTTGGTTTGGCAAATGGAAAAAGTGGGGCCATCTTGAGACCGGTAGTTGGGTCATCGCTAGGCCACTTACTTGACGTGGGATCAAGAGCCGCCACAGCGCGCCCTTACCTTCATGCGCGACCTCCACATCAGCGTCGGCGCGCCACCCAGCTGTGGTTGCTAGAACATGCCCATGGTGGCCTTGAAGTGGTGCTCGCGGACAAGCAGCCACTCGGGCATGCCACCCGGCCCCCGTGGATCGGCGCAATTCAGCGGCCACACCGCCGGCGGCGTGAGAAGATTAAGGGAGATGGGAAGGGGAGCGCCGGGTAGACATACTCCGATCATCCAAGATCAAGGGAAGGGATCTCATCCTCGCCGGCTGCACGCGCAGTTGCAGTAGGTAGATCATGGGTCGGTAGACTTGGCGCAGGGCTGACGTTTTGCGTCCGCTTGCGGATCAGCGGATCCGGCCGCATTTTGTGCAGGTACCTGTTGAGCAAGGTCCCCGCCACCACCGAGATGGCGCCAGCACGGGCTACCTGCAAGACAGAGTGAGTCTGCTTCCTCCTCGGCTGCAGCGGCGGCACGGACGTAGATGAGGCGGATTCACGGACTACATACCAGCGCAATGGACGATCTCGCGGCTCCAAGGTTTTGTCGCGGGTATGGGCGATGGCGGCGCAGGAGGGATCGCGCCGGGTGGAAGTGTCCCCACGCGGGAGGAAACGGGGATTGATACTACTGAGGCCCAAAGGAGGACAATATATAGAGTACAAGAGAGACTTAAGTGAAACCCTAACATAGGAGATTACACTAATAGCCTTTGACTATTACACCTTAAAAGGGTGCACCACATATAGATATGTGAATGGACACTACACATTCACCTACAAATGTCACTGACGTGCGCACCACATAGACCTGTGAATGGATGGACATCCAATTTCATTTAGAGGAATCAAACAACATTCAACTAAAGTCATGCTCCTATCTAGTCCAATCCTAATAAACAGTGGAGATATCCAATCCAACTCCATCTAAATTAAAATCCATCCAATACTAGTTACCTGTTTGCTAAAAACATCCACACACCCTACTAGAGCTTCCACCAATAATAATCAGACTGAAGCTGAGGAGCAGAAATCCGTAGCTATATGCCCGCTTCTGCCGTAGCGACACACACGCCCAAAGCACCCATGGCCACTGCTATGTGTCCCGGTCTCAGGGCCCAGCGATCGCTCCTCACTCCCTGCGTCTCATGGCCACCTTGGCTCGCTCCGCGCCCTTGCCTTCTGCGTCAGCAACGGCCTTGAGATGCCCCAAGAGGTTCTTGATCTGTGACCACTATGAGTGCTTTTACAAGTACTACCTCATTAGTTGCGTGGCTAACAGGCAGATTGCAAGTGATGTGCATATGGGCAACACTTCGCGACCTCGCCTTCTGCGTCAGCAACAGCCTTGGCATGCCCCAACAGGTTCTTGATCTGTGATCACTCTAAGTGCTTTTATAAGTACCACCACATTAGTTGCGTGGCTAAATTGCAAGTGATGTGCATATGGGCAACGCTCCGCGACCTCGCCTTCTACGTCAGCAACAGCCTTGGCATGCCCCAAAAGGTTCTTGATCTGTGACCACTCTAAGTGCTTTTATAAGTACCACCGCATTAGTTGCATGGCTAAAAAAAAGTTGCGCATGGCTACAGAGCAGATTGCAAGTGATGTCTAGATGGGCAAGCATTGTCCATCTCAGTGTTTTTAAGGCGTCGCTTAGGTGTCGCCTAAGCGCCAAGGCGCTCCAGGCGAGACGTTTTAGCGGACGACTCACTTCAGATTCGTATGGCGTCCGCCTTAGGACTGTGGCGTCCGGAAAACGTTGATTTGTCGTCCGATTCATCCCAGATCGAGCAAGGCGGGCGCCATATGGGGATGATGCTCTGTTCAGCGGCAGGAAAATGCGGGAGAAAGGACGGGGAAAAGAGCATGCACGCGGGAAGACAGACCTACCTGCGGAAAGAGGACCGCACACAGAGAGAGACAAACCAGAGATGAAGGGGAGGGGAAGCAGAGGGGCGAGGGAAGAGCAGAGCAGAGCAGCGCATCCGGGGGAGAGAGAAGCACAGCAGGATATCGGTCTGTGGAGGCGGCGGCGCTGAAGCCATGCCAGGGAGGGGAAGGAGCATATGCTGCATGTGGGCTGCCTAGTGGGCTGGATGAGCCCACTTCTTGCTCGGCTCCTTTTTTTTTCTTTGCTTTTTTCTTTACCTTGTGTTCTAAGCTGCTATTTTTAATTTTTAATTAATTTTTTAAGACGTCGCCTTGTCTCACGCTTTACTCGCTTAAGCGTAAGGCGATAGTCAGTCGCCACACCTCGCCTTACCGCCTTAAAAACATTGGTCCATCTTGCCTCTGCCGTGTCAGCCTCAGTGACACGGACGATGATAAGGTCATCCCGTGTGACTGCTGCGATTTGCTGCGATCAGGGCTATCACCTCTACAGCCTTGGTCCTCCTAAAAGAAAGGTGCCCAAGAAGTATTGGGACTGCGACCCCTGCAAGCAGCGGAGGGCAAAGCAGCAGAGGATATTGATGCTCCACAGGAAGGATTATGATGATGATATTCTGAAAAGTGGCGAGATCCATGACCCGAACTTGCTGCGTTCGCATTCACCATGGTGTGTAGGTGGCGGTGGTGGCCACATGTGTTGCCACCGGGATATGCGGGTCAGACACTTGGGCCCACTCTAAGTGGGCTAGGCTCGTTTAGTAGTACAAAAGTATTATGTGGTGAGCTCGCGACCACGACGAATCCGCTATGTGAGGCCGCGCACACAGATTCAGCTGCGGCGATGCGCTGCTGCAACACGTGCAAATTGACCCGTAGCACCTCCAACTTGGAAGCCCGATGGGTCGAAGCCTCGCATGCCCTGATCTCATCTCGCAGCACGATGGTCCATCCAATCATCTAGAGTTCAGGTAACCTGGCATAAACTCTGATTTCCTCGCATAGTTAAGCGAGTAGCTTCAGCTAGATACAATAGGAGTCACACAAGCCGCCACATTTGGCAGTTTTAGCACTAGCACAACACCCTAATATATTAGTGTGTTCATCACACACACTTGCCGCCCGCGTGGACAAGCTTCTTAGCCTCGGCGAGCCCGCACATTAGTTGCATGGTAAGGGATATCACCTCTACTGCCTCGGTCCTCCTAGAAGAAAGATGCCCAAGGAGTATTGGGAATGCGACCACTGCAAGCAGCGGAGGAAAAGCAGAAGAGGATATTGATGCTCCACAGAAAGGATTATGATGATATATTCTGAAAAGTGGCGAGATCCATGTCCCGAACTTGCTGCGTTCGCGTTCGTCATGGTGTGTAGGTGGTGGTGGTGGCCATATGTGTTCCCGCCAGGATATGCTTGGGTCAGACACTTGGGCCCACTCTAAGTGGGCTAGGCTTTTTAGTAGTACAAACGTATTATGTGGCGAACTCGCAACCACGACGAACCCGCTATGCGAGGTCGCGCACGCAGACGGCCATGCGCTGCTGTAACACGTGGAAATTGACCCGTAGCACCTCCAACTTGGAAGCTCGATGGGTCGAAACCTTGCACGCCCTAATCTCATCTGGCAAAGCCGCGATGATCCATCCACATAAACTCAGATTTCCTCACATAGTTAAGCGAGGAGCTTCAGCTAGATACAATAGGAGTCACACAAGCCGCCACATTAGGCAATCTTAGCACTAGCACAACACGGTAATATATTAGCTCAACATCACACAGACTTGTCGCCCTTGTGGACAAGCTTCTCAGCCTCAACGAGCCTCCGCATAAGTTGCATGGCTACCGAGCAGATTGCTTGTGATGTGCAGATGGGCAACCAACGCTGGTACTGTCCATCTTGCCTCTGCCGTGTCAGTGACACGGACGATGATAAGGTCATCCTGTGTGACTGCTGCGATACCTCTACTGCCTCGGTCCTCCTAGAAGAAAGGTGACCAAGAAGTATTGGGACTGCGACCCGTGCAAGCAGCGGAGGGAATAGCAGAAGAGGATAAGAGGATATTGATGCTCCACAGGAAGGATTATGATGATGATATTCTGAAAAGTGGCTAGATCCATGGCCCGAACTTGCTGCGTTCGCGTTCGCCTTGGTGTGTAGGTGGCGGTGGTGGCCATGTGTGTTGTCGTCGCAATATGCGGGTCAGACACTTGGGCCCACTCTAGGTGGGCTAGGCTCCTTTAGAGCAACTAAAGTGTTTGGCATTTTTGATTTGGTAATTGTCCTTCTTTGCCAACTCGCAAATCAATATGCGAAGTCAAAAAAAGGCCCTCTCCAAGTGTTTTGCAATTTTGTCTTGGCAAATGGAAAAAGGGGGCCATCTTGATATCGGTAGTTGGGTCATCGCTAGGCTTCTCCTTGACGCGGGATCAAGAGCCGCCGCCGCGCCCTTCCCTTCATGCGCAACCTCCACATCAGCGTCGGCGCGCCACCCAGCTGTGGTTGCTACAGTATGCCCATGGTGGCCTTGAAGTGGTGCTCACCGGAGCAGACAAGCAGCCACTCAGGCATGCCACCCGGGCCACAGGATCGGCGCAATTCAGCGGCCACACCGCCGGCGGCGTGAGAAGACTAAGGGTGATGGGAAGGGGAGCGTCGGGTAGACATACTCCGATCCAAGATCAAGGGAAGGGACCTCATCCTCGCCGAAGCAGAATGCGCAGTTGTAGTAGATCATGGGTCGGTAGACTTGAGCTTGCGTCCGTTTGCGGAACGTGTCAGCGGGATCCGACCGTACTTGTGCAGGTACCTGTTGAGCAAGGTCCCTGCCACCACCGAGATGGCGCCAGCACGGGCTACGTGCAAGACAAGGAGTGAGTCCGCTTCCTCCGGCCGCACGGGCGGCACGGACGTAGATGAGGCGGATTCACGGACTACATACCCGCGCAATGGACGATCTCGCGGCTCCAAGTTTTTGTCGCGGGTACGGGCGATGGCGGCGCGGGAGGGTCGCGCCGGGTGGAAGTGTCCCCGCGCGGGAGGAAACGGGGATTGATACTACTGAGGCCCAAAGGAGGACAATATATAGAGTACAAGAGAGACTTTAAGTGCAACCCTAAACATAGGAGATTACACTAATAGCCTTTCTATTACACCTTAAAATGGTGCACCACATATAGATATGTGAATGGACACTACACATTCGCCTACAAATGTCACTGATGTGCGCACCACATAGACCTGTGAATGGATGGACATCCACTTTCATTTAGAGGAATGAAACAACGTTCAATTAAAGTCATGCTCCTATCCAGTCCAATCCTAATAAATAGTGGAGATATCCAATCCAACTCCATTTACAACAACAACATAGCCTTTAGTCCCAAGCCAGTTGGGGTAGGCTCCATGAAACTCATTGAAACATCCATCCAATACTAGTTTACCTGTTTGCTAAAAAACATCCACCACCCTACTAGAGCTTCCACCAATAATAATCAGACTGAAGTTCTATGAGGAGCAGAAACACAGCTATATGCACCCATGGCCACTGCTATGTGTCTCGGTCTCGTGGCGCGGCGATCACTCCTTGCTCCTCGCGTCTCATGACCACCTTGGCACCCATGGCCCTGCCTGTGTCCCGAACGGCCTTGACATGCCCCAAAAGTTTCTTGATCTGTGACCACTCTAAGTGCTTTTACAAGTACTCTCATTAGGCCTAACAAGCAGATTGCAAGTGATGCAGATTGACAACGCTCCGCGACCCGCCCGCAACGGCCTTGCATGCCCCAAGAGGTTCTTGATATGTGACCACTATGAGTGCTTTTACAAGTACCATCTCATTAGTTGCATGGCAACAGAGGAGATTGCAAGTGATGTCCAGATGGGCTACCACTATCCATCTTGCCTTTGCCATGTCAGCCTCAGTGACACGGACGATGATAAGGTCATCCTGTGTGACTGCTGCGATCAGGGCTATCACCTCTACTGCTTTGGTCCTCATAGAAGAAAGGAGCCCAAGGAGTATTGGGACTGCTACCCCTGCAAGCAGCGGAGGGGAAAAGCAGAAGAGGATATTAATGGATATTGATACTCCACAGGAAGGATTATGATGATGATATTCTGAAAAGTGGCGAGATCCAAGGCCCGAACTTGCGTTCGTCGCACGTGTAGGTGGCGGTGGTGGCCATGTGTGTTGCCACCAGGATATGCGAAGTCGACACTTCGCCCACTCTAACTGGGCTAGGCTCGTTTAGTAATACAGAAGTATTATGTGGCGAGCTTGCGACCACGACGAACCCGCACGCTGGGGCTACTGCAACACATGGAAATTGACCCGTAGCACCTCCAACTTGGAAGCTCGATGGATCTAAGCCTCGCGTGCCCTCATCTCATCTCACATCACGATGGTCCCCCCAATCAGCGCAGGGGTCGTTGGCTCGCGTCCATCGGTGCGGCGTTGAGCTCTATGTCGGGATCCGACCGTGCTGTGCAGGTACCTGTTGAGCGTCGTCCCCGCCACCACCGAAATTTGGCGCCGACGGGCTACCTACAAGACGGAGTGAGTCTGCTTCGTCCTCGGCTGTAGCGGCGACACAGACATAGATGAGCCGAAATCACAGACTACACAGGTTACCTGCAAGACAGTCGACAGAGTGAGTCTGCTTCCTCCTCGGCTGCAGCAGCGGCACAGACGTAGTTGAGCCGGAGTCACGGACTACATACCTGCAAGACGGAGCGATGGCCAATCTTGCGGCTCCAAGGTTTTGTCGTGGGCACGGGCGATGGCGGCACACGAGTGGAAGTGTCCGCGCGCAGGAGGAAAACTTCCACGGGAAACACCGCGACTGCCAAGCATCGTATCGCACACAAATATGCACAAGGGGCTCGTTTTCCGATGTTGCCCAAATTGCCAAGCCCAATTGCCTAGCTGTTGGAGACCTTATTTTGAGGTTTTGGCAAAAATAAGAGAATTTCAAGTCCAATGGGGAACTGTTGGAGCTGCTCTTAGTAGTACAAAAGTATTGTGGCGAGCTCACGACCACGACGAACCCGTTGTGTGAGGTCGCGCATGCAGATTCATCTACGGCCATGGGCTGCTGCAACATGTGGAAATTGACCTGTAGCACCTCCAACTTGAAGCTCGATGGATCCTAGCCTCGCGCGCCTGATCTCATCTCGCAGCACGATGGTCCATCCGGAGTTCAGGTTCTCTACTTCAGTTATAACCGGCATAAACTCAGATTTCCTCGTATAGTTAAGCGAGTAGCTTCAGCTAGATTCAATAGTAGTGACACAAGCCACCACATTAGGCAGTCTTAGCACTAGCACAACACGGTAATATATTAGCTCAACATGACACAACTCGCAACCACGACGAACCCGCTATGCGAGGCCGCGCACGCAGACGGCCATGCGCTGCTGTAACACGTGGAAATTGACCCGTAGCACCTCCAACTTGGAAGCTCGATGGGTCGAAACCTTGCACGCCCTAATCTCATCTGGCAGCACGATGATCCATCCACATAAACTCAGATTTCCTCACATAGTTAAGCGAGGAGCTTCAGCTAGATACAATAAGAGTCACACAAGCCGCCACATTAGGCAATCTTAGCACTAGCACAACACGGTAATATATTAGCTCAACATCACACAGACTTGTCGCCCTTGTGGACAAGCTTCTCAGCCTCAACGAGCCTGCGCATTAGTTACATGGCTACCGAGCAGATTGCAAGTGATGTGCAGATGGGCAACCAGCGCGGGTATTGTCCATCTTGCCACTGTCGTGTCAGCCTATGTGACCCCTGCAAGTAGCGGAGGGAAAAGGAGAAGAGGATATTGATGCTCCACAGGAAGGATTATGATGATATTCTAAAAGTGGTGAGATCCATGGCCCGAACTTGCTGCGTTCGCGTCGCCATGATCTGTAGGTGGTGGTGGTGGTGGCCATGTGTGTTGCCGCCGGGATATGCGGGTCAGACACTTCGGCCCACTCTAAGTGGGCTAGCTCCTTTAGTAGTACAGAAGTATTATGTGGTGAGGTCGCAACCACGACGAACCCGCAATGTGAGGCCGCGCACACGCATATTCAGCTGCGGCCATCGGGCTGCAACACGTGCAAATTAACCCGTAGCACCTCCAACTTGGAAGCTCGATGGATCTAAGCCTCGCGGCGCCCTTATCTCATCTCGCAGCACGAGTGGTCCATCCAGTCATCTAGAGTTCAGGTTCTCTACTTCAGTTATAACCTGGCATAAACTCATATTTCCTCGCATAGTTAGCGAGGATACAAAAAGGAGTCACACAAGCCGCCACATTAGGCAGTCTTAGCACAAGCACCACATGGTAACATATTAGCTCAACATCACACACACTTGTTGCCCGCGTGGACAAGCTTCTCAGCTTCAGCGAGTCTGCGCATTAGTTGCATGGCTACCGAGCAGATTGCAAGTGATGTGCAGATGGGCAATCAGCGTTGGTACTGCCCATCTTGCCTTTGCCGTGTCAGCTTGTGTGACACGGACAATGATAAGGTCATCCTCTGCGATTGCTGCAATCAGGGCTATCACCTCTAGTGCCTCCGTGCTCATAGAAAAAAGTTGGCCGAGTATTGAGACTGCGAACCCTGCAAGCAGCGGAGGGTCTAGTGCCTCCGTGCTCATAGAAAAAAGTTGGCCGAGTATTGAGACTACGAACCCTGCAAGCAGCGGAGGGAAAAGCAGAAGAGTATATTAATGCACAGGAAGGATTATGATGATGATATTCGGAAAAGTGGCGAGATCCATGGCCCAAATTTGCTGCGTTCGCGTTCGCCACGGTGTGTAGGTGGTGGTGGTGGCCATGTGTGTTGCCACCGAGATATGTGGGTCAGACACTTAAGTGGGCTAGGCTCCTTTAGAGCAACTCCAAGTGTTTGGCATTTTTGGTTTGGCAATTACCCTTCTTTGCCAACTCTCAAATCAATATAGGAAGTCAGAAAAAAGGCCCTCTCCAAGTGCTTTGCAATTTCGGCTTGGCAAATGAAAAAAGTGGGCCCATCTTGAGACCGATAGTTGGGTCATCACGCGGCCTCTCCTTCACGCGCGATCAGGAGCCGCCATCGCGCCCTTCCCTTCGTGCGCGACCTCCACATCAGCGACGCCGTGCCGCCCGGCTGTTGCTGCTACAGCATGCCCATGGTGGCCTTGAAGTGGTGTCCGCTAGAGCAGAGCAAACAAGCGACCACTTTCGGTCATGCCACCCGGGCCCCGAGGGATTGGCGCGATTCCGCGGCCACACCGCCGCCCGCCGTGAGAAGTTTAAGGGTGATGGGAAGGGGGGCGGGTATATATACCCGGGCCAAGATCAACGGAAGGATCTCATCCTTGCCGGGCAGAATGCGCAGCAGTTGGCGCGTACCACGGGTCTATAGACTTGACGCGGGGTTGTTAGCTCGCGTCCGTTAGTGCCGGGCGTTGAGCTCCACGCCGTGGACCGCAGAATGTGTCAACGGGATCCGCCGCACTTGTGCAGGTACCTGTTGAGCGCCGCCCCCGCCACCACCGAAGCTGCCGCCAAAGACGGGCTACCCGCAAGACGCGTGGTGAGTCCGCTTCCTCCTCGGCTGCAGCGACGGGCAATGACGTAGACGAAGTCCGCAACGCATCGCCATCTTGCCTCGTCGTGTCACCTGTGTGACACCTAACGATCATAAGGTCATCCTATGTGACTATCGCGATCAAGGCTAACCCCACCGCTCGATCCTCCTAAAAGAAAGGTGCCCGAGTATTGGGGTTGCGAGCCCTGCAAGCAGCAGCGGGAAAAGGAGAAGAGGGTATTGATTCTCCACATGAAGGATTATGATGATGATATTATGAAAAGTGGCGAGATCCATGGCCCGAAATTGCTACGTTCGCGTTTGCCATGGTGTGTAGGTGGTGGTGGTGGCCATGTGTGTTGCCACTTAGGGATATGCGGGTCGACACTTAAGTGGACTAGGCTCCTTTAGAGCAACTCCAAGTGTTTGGCATTTTTGGTTTGGCAATTACCCTTCTTTGCCAACTCTCAAATCAATATGGGAAGTTAAAAAAAGGCCCTCTAGAAGTGCTTTGCAATTTTGGCTTGACAAATGAAAAAAGTGGGCCCATCTTGAGACCGTAGTTGGGTCATCGCGCGGCCTATCCTTCACGCGTGATCAGGAATCGCCGGCGCGCCCTTCCCTTTGTTCGCGACTTCAACATCAGCGACGCCGTGCCGCCCAGCTGCTGCTTCTACAGCATGCCCATGGTGGCCTTGAAGTGGTGCTCGCTGGAGCAGACAAGCAGCCACTCAGGCATGCCACCCGGGGCCCAAGGATCGGCGCGATTCAGCGGCCACACCGCCGCCAGCGTAAGAAGATTAAGGGTGATGGGAAAGGGGCCACCGGGTAGCCAAGATCAAGGAAGGGACCTCATCCTCGCCGCAGCAGAATGCGCAGTTGAAGTAGGCGCAGATCACAGGTCAGTAGACTTGGCGTGGGGGCCGGTGGCTCGCGTCCGTCAGCGCCAGGGCGTTGAGATCCACGTTAGGGACTGCGGAACGTGTCAGCGGGATCCGGCCGTACTTGTGCAGGTACGTGTTGAGCGCCGTCCCCACCACCACCCCTGCAAGATGGAGTGAGTCTGCTTCCTCCTCGACTGGAGCAGCGGCACAGACGTAGATGAGTCTGCAACGTACTGTCCATCTTGCCTTTGTCGTGTCAGCCTGTGTGACACGGACGACGATTAGGTCATCCTATGTGATTGCTGCGATCAGGGCTACCTCGATCCTCCTAAAAGAAAGGTGTCCGAGTATTGGGACTGCGACCCCTGCAAGCAGCCGAGGGAAAAGAGAAGAGGATATTGATTCTCCACATGAAGGATTATGATGCTGATGCTCTAAAAAGTGGCGAGATCCATGGCCCGAAATTGCTACCTTCGCATTCGCCATGGTGTGTAGGTGGTGGTGGTGGCCATTTGTGTTGCCAAGGGATATTCAGGTCACACACTTAAGGGGACTAGGCTCCTTTAGAGCAACTCCAAGTGTTTGGCATTTGTCCTTTGCCAACTCTCAAATCAATATGGGAAGTCACAAAAAAGGCCTTCTCCAAGTGTTTTGCAATTTTGGATTGGTAAATGAAAAAAGTGGGCCATCTTGAGACCGTAGTTGGATCATCGCGCGGCCTATCCTTCATGCGTGATCAGGACTCGCCGCCGCGCCCTTCCCTTCGTGTGCGACTTCAACATCAGCGACGTCGTGCCGCCCGGCTGCTGCTTGCCCATGGTGGCCTTGAAGTGGTGCTCGCTGGAGCAAACAAGTAGCCACTCAGGCATGCCACCCAAGCTCCAAGGATCGGCGCGATTCAGCGGCCACACCGCCGCGGCGTGAGAAGATTAAGGGTGATGGCAAGGGGGTCGCGTCGGGCAGACATAACCCGGCCAAGATCAAGGAAGGGATCTCATCTCGCCCGAAGCAAAATGCGCACTTGAAGTAGGCGCAGATCACAGGTCGGTAGACTTGGTGCGGGGGCCGGTGGCTCGCGTCCGTCAGCGCCAGAGTGTTGAGATCCACGTCGGGGACTGCGGAACGTGTCAGCGGGATCCGGCCGTACTTGTGCAGGTATGTGTTGAGCGCCGTCCCCGCCACCACCGAGTTGGTGCCAGCACGGGCTACCTGCAAGACGGAGTGAGTTTGCCTCCTCGGCTGCAGCGGCGGCACGGACGTAGATGAGTCTGCAACTAGCGCCGGTACTGTCCATCTTGCCTCTGCCGTGTCAGCCTGTGACACGGACGATGATAAGGTCTGTGTGACTGCTGCGATCAGGGTTATCACCTCTACTGCCTCGGTCCTCCTAGAAGAAAGGTGCCCAAGCAGTATTGGGACTGCGATCCTTGCAAGCAGCGGAGGGAAAAGGAGAAGAGGATATTGATGCTCCACATGAAGAATTATGATCATGATATTCTGAAAACTGGCGAGATCCGTGGCCCGAACTTGCTGCGATCGCGTTCGCCATGGTGTGTAGGTGTTGGTGGTGGCCATGTGTGTTGTTGCCGCCGTGATATGCGGTTTAGACACTTCGGCTCACTCTAAGTGGGCTAGGATCCTTTAGTAGTACAGAAGTATTATGTGGCGAGCTCGTG
Organism: Hyparrhenia diplandra; assembly: GCA_015847255.1. NCBI lineage: Eukaryota > Viridiplantae > Streptophyta > Magnoliopsida > Poales > Poaceae > Hyparrhenia > Hyparrhenia diplandra. Next base: position 17,367 of record JADLZK010007817.1, read on the forward strand.
ACCACGACGAACCCGTGTGAGGCCGCCACGCAAATTAAGTTGTGGCCATGGGCTCGATGGAACTAAGCCTCGCGCGCCCTGGTCTCATCTCGCAGCACGATGGTCCGTCCATCCAGAGTTCAAGTTCGCTACTTCAATTATAAGCTGGCATAAACTCAGATTTCCTCGCACAGGAAAGCGAGTAGCTTCAGCTAGATACAATAGGAGCCACACAAGCCTATGATGTGTCAACCTGTGTGACACTAACGATGATAAAGTCATCCTGTGTGACTGCTGCGATCAGGGCTATCACCTCTACTGCCTCGATCCTCCTAAAAGAAAGGTGCCCAAGGAGTATTGGGACTCACGACCGCTGCAAGCACCGGAGGGAAAAGGAGAAGAGGATATTGATGCTCCATATGAAGGATTATGATGATGATATTCTGAAAAGTGGCAAGATGCATGGCCCAAACTTGCTGCATAAGGCAGCGGAAAAGCTCATGAGCGATCAGGAGATGGACAATATTCTAAAAAGCACAGAAGTCTTGTGTTTCGAGCTCGCAACCACGACCGACATAGCCATGGGGTTGAGGTTGGGTTCAGTTGCGGGTGAGCGTCGTCCTCCGAAGTTCAGCGGCGCTACAACTGCCTTGGGAGCTGGATCCGCAGCCAAGGGACCTAGGAATCTAGAGGCGATGCCTTGGTAGCTGGATGGGATCGACACTAAGCTTCTCAAGTGTCGGTAGTGGACTTGACGACAAATGTAATGTCGTAGGTGGTGTGAGGAGGCCGGCGCGTCCATTCGCGTTCACTTTCTCCATGGTGTGTAGGTGGTGGTGGTGGCCATGTGTGTTGCCACCGATATATAGGGGTTAGACACTTCGACCCACTCTAAGTGGGCTAGGCTCCTTTACTAGTAAGAAGAATTGTGTGCCGAGCTAGGGGACACGACGAACCTGCTGCGTCAGGCCGCGCACGCAGATTTAGGAGCAAGGCCGAGCACGTGCCATGTCGTCTACGGCCATGGGCCACTGCAATGCACGGATCTTGACTCGTAGCACTTCTTTTTGGCAGCTTGATGGATCTGAGCCTCACGCGCCCTAATGTCATCTCGCAGTGTGTCCCCAGACACTCGTCACCCGTGCGGATAAGCTCATCTGTCTCCGCGATGTTGCGCTAGCGCGGCTAAAACGAGCACCGCATCAGCTAAGTAAGGCATGCAACGGCCGACATAGCCACGAACTCAGGGGGGTTGAGGCTAGGATCGGGGGCGACGTCGGCGTCGACCATTGCAGAAGCTCCAGCATGGACCCTACAACTACCTTAGGCGCTGGATCGACGTCCACGAGACTTGGAGCTGGAGGTGGCCAAGCTTCGCTTGCAGCTGTACCTCGATGGAATCGACCGTGAATTTTGTCAAGCTTTAATAGTGGAGGTGGCGGCTGTGTCGACGACACAAGAAGTGCCATGAGGCCGTCATGTGCGTTCGCGCCATGGAGGGTAGGTGGCGGTGACATCGGTTTCCATTGGGATATGTGGGTTGGACACTGCATCCCACTCTATCCAAGTAGGCTATGCTCCCTTACTAGCACATAATTAGTGGAGATATCCAATCCAAGTCCATCTTATTTAAAATCCATCCAATACTTGCATGTTTGCAGAAAACTTCTGCACTGCTATGTGTCCCGGTCCCGGGGGTTCGACGATCCCTCCTCGCTCTTTGGGTGCTCCGCGACCTCGCCTTCTGTGTCAGCAACGGCCTTGGCATGGCCTTGATGGTCACTTGCAATCTGTGACCACTCTGAGTGCTTTTACAAGTAATACCGCATTAGTTGCTTGACTACCGAGAAGATTGCAAGTGATGTGCAGATGGGCAACCAACATCCATCTTGCCTGTGCTGGGGCTGCCTATGTGACACGGACGATCATAAGGTCATCTTGTGACTGCTGCAATCCGGGCCATCACCTCTACTGCCTTAGTATATTCCTAGAAGAAAGGTGTCGAAGGAGTATTGGGACTGTGGCCCTTCAAGCAGCGAAGGGAAAAGGAGAAGAGGATATTGATGCTCCACAGGAAGGATTATGATCCAAGAAGAAAGGTGCGGAAGGAGTATTGGGACTGTGACCCTACAAGCAGCAAAGGGAAAAGGAGAAGAGGAAGGAGTATTGGGACACTGACCCTACAAGCAGCAAAGGAAAAAGGAGAAGAGGATATTGATGCTCCACAGGAAGGATTATGATACAAGAAGAAAGGTGCAGAAGGAGTATTGGGACTGTGACCCTACAAGCAGCAAAGGGAAAAGGAGAAGAGGATATTGATGCTCCACAAGAAGGGTTACGATGAGGATATTCATAAAAGTGGCGAGATCCATGGCCCGAACTTCCTACTTAAGGCAGCGGAAAAGCTGGTGGGCTATAAGGAGGTGGAGGTGACTACGACCACCGGAAAGTAAGAGGCATGGAGATTGTGAGGAAGCGGATTTTGTTGTCCTCTGCCATGAGACTAGCTAGCTCGAAGTTTCTGCCCTGGAAGGCTCCGGCCGTCGCCTCACCCTCATGCCTAACTCGCAGGAGTTTCGCGCCAGGTTGGGCTGGATCGAACGGTGGCCTTTGGCCATGTCCGAAGCAACCACAGGTGCTTGGTCAACGAGCTCGGGTGCTTCACCACCACCACCAACTTCAAGTGGGCACACCACCCAACAGGTTCCTAGCCGAGTGGTTTGTGGTCCATCCACTACCGATCCTGCCAATAGGGATGCTGCTCATGTGCTCGATGCCCACCTGTGGGGGCTCGAGGAGTACCGGTGACGTCCATTGTGCGGGTGGGTATGCTGATCTTGCTCAGCACGGTGGAGTGCATTAGGAAGCCAAACCTGCTATCGAGTAGAGGTCCAATAGAATTTGGGTTCTCCGATTTTCGCTATCCTACAGAATCAAAAGATATTGAATCTAAATAGAATGGATGTCCATGTCGATTTTGCATGGAAACCACCAGCGACAGCAGGGCGTGGTCGATATACAGTACGACAGGCAGCGGCAAACCAGGCCAAATTTCGAAAGTAGCTTTCCACCACCTTCCGTTTTCGTCACTCCCTCTTCAAGGCTCACGCTTCTCACATTGCCCGTCGACAGTCCGCTCCCAGCAACAAACCGTCGACAGTCCACTCCCAGCAACAAAGCCAGTAGCTTTCCACCACCTTCTGTTTTCGTCACTCCCTCCTCAAGGCTCACGCTTCTCACATTGCCCGTCGACAGTCCGCTCCCGGCTACAAAGCCCTAAGACAGTGAGCCTCTGATCCCAATTCCCCATTCCGCAACTCCCAGACCGCCGCGGCCACCAGTCCAAGTACCAAAATTCAATTACTAAAGCCAATCCAATCCCAGGTCTAACCACGTACATGTAGATGTTGTAACTCACCCTACATGATTTATTCACTAACTCTACAGCTAAACTCATGCCATACATTTGATGACTAATGTGTGCATAGACCACTTCCAATGCAACTGCTCTCCAGCGTGCATTACTACAGGCTAACCGCGCAACACTTCTAAACTCATGGGCATATCGAGTTCATAGCCTCAGACTCCACACATAAAAAATATGGCTAAGTACATCAAGATTATGTCCAACACTCATTAATTAAACTTGGCTTACCGATCTCTCAGGATGCAGATTATTTGAACGGCTGTTTTCTGCACCGCACTTGAATTGCATTCTGATTGCTGGACGTTGTTCTGCTTCAAGCAGACCTGAAGCGTCAATTGGGCGTGCAACACCAACTGAAAAAGGTTGCTATAATTTATAAACATGCCACTGTGTATTGACATCCTATGGAAGTTACAGCTAAAAAGCATATCTTGACAAACAATATAAAACCACAAAACAGAAGAATTGTACAGAAAATCTTGAAATCCAGAAAGGACAATATACTGTAGAAAAAAGAGGAAAATGACTATAAACAGCACTAGTTATATACTAGAATGCATAAAAAATAATCCGTGCAAGCTGCTACCTTGGTGCTTGTCCACATTTGTTGTAACTGGACGGCTGCTTATGCCTGCATCATGCTGCCATGGTGAGAGAACAATCAGCAAAACTACTACAACACAATTGGAAAGATACACTCATTCATTTGTTGCATCAAATCTATATTAGAAAATATCACTTTCTGAAAACCTTCGACATGTTTTAAAGGAAAATGAAATACTGAGGAAGTTATAACTCCAAAAACAAGCAGTGCTTACAGAGTATCCTTGTTGAGCCTTAGCCTTCTGGGATTGCTTACACTTCAATAAAGTCCAGTCATAAACATAATCAAACTGATAGCCTAGAGAAGATCAAATAATAAACAAGTTATCAAGCTATTCATTATTAATACGATATGATGGGAGATTGCACAATGCAATTCCAAATGTTTACCTTCGCGGTCAAACAATTCTCGAAAGATATGCCTCAAGAAACTATAATCGGGACGCTGATCAAATGTCAGAGAATGGCAGTAGTTGAAATAGGAAGCAAATTCCACAGGATGGGATTTACATAGAACCTATAATAACAAAACTCATGAGTGCTCATCCTGTTAACGATATCAAAGGAGTTACCATACACAAATGCAAAGCAGGTTACTCAAACAACCTCAATAGGAGTTGAAAGCTTCTTCTCACTTATTTTGTCATACTTCTGTTTCTTTGTGGCTGCTTTCAAGCCCTGCCAAGGAAGACTAGACACAACATATAGTTTACTTACACTTACAACAAGTCCATAAAATGTTTCATACACAAAAAATCACGATCAAAGATAACTGGCATATATAAAATGATTAATACACAAGAAATCACGATCCAAGATAGCTGGCATATAAAATGTTTGATACACAAGAAATCACGATCCAAGATAGCTGGCATATAAAATGTTTGATACACAAGAAATCATGATAAAAAATAGCCGGCGTATTGAGACAACTGTACTAATTATTTGGCTTCAGGCATAAAGATAGCTAGCATATAAAATGTTTCGTACACAAGAAACACGATCAAATATAATTGTTTGGCTTCAGACATACAAGGGCATAATATACTGGGAAAAATGGTGTTTTTGCGCCTATCCAAAAATTTAATTGTGATGTTACCCCTGTTTTTTCAACTTTGTCATTTTAAAATTTAGGAGCTATTTACCCCTTGTTTGGATGTCTGTAATTTGGAGGGATTCTGGGGATTAAATGGTTTAAAAAATAAAACACAAAGTCAGATGCAAAATGACTAAAGAGCCCTAATCCAAGCTATCCAACCAAGCCCATCCCCACTGTCTCAATAGCCTGAACCTAGCGCAGGCAGTGGCACAAATGGCTGGGCGGGCGAGGCCCGCACGGCACACAGGCATGCTGGCACGGGGTGGCTGCACAGATGGCTGCCGCAGCGGGCTGATTTCGTTTCGCTTTTGCCTGCATGTTTTCTCCTAATTTGTTTCGATGACATTTTTCTTTCCTCTGTCTGTTTGTCCCCAGATCTGTGTGCTCTATCCACAGATGGCTGCCTCCAGTGAAGAAGGTGCTTCACAAGATTGATGATAAGCTGCAGAATCAATTAAGATCTTTTTAAAAACGCAAATTGCTTGCTTTTTTTGTTGTTTTTCCGTTGTTGTGTATACGTCTTGTTATTAAAATACATGCACAAACCAATTCAACCCAAAAAAGTGAGACACGCATGTCAAAGTGAACATCCATTGTGATGGATGCCTGAAAAAAGTGAAGAAGGTCCTTCACAAGATCGATGGTAAGTTGTAGGAGCAAGAAAGATCATTTTAACTTTTAAGCACGCAAATTGCATGCTTTTTTGTTGTTTTCCATTGTTGTGTTTGTCTTGCTATTAAGTTGCATGCACCGACCAATTCAACCCAAAAGCTTAAGCTGATGGAAGAGGTGGGCAATTCACTTATACAATATAAATGTCTTATTCCAATGGCCATTTACTGTCTAAAAATATTAAAGAAAGCCAGAAAAACATGTTTCTTTAGTAAATTAGCGCTACACATGCAGCACTATTCTAGGACAATGGTGAAAGAAAGAAACAATAGAGATCTTTAACACAAAATCATACCTTCCCCTGAGGAAATACAAGAGAACGTATCCAATCGATTCCAAATCATCTCTGCGGCTTTGCTCTGGTAACAAAAGTAAGTTAGTGACAGTTGACCAAAGGAAAACACGATGTTATAATTTTGTTCAGTAATCTATAGAACCAGTGCTATTTTAGTGTTACAATATACATGTGCACAATACAAACGTTCAGGGTAACTACACAAGAGATAAATGCAAAACAGAATGGCCATACATTTACTCACCAATCCCAAGATGAGTATTGCGGCTAGCATAGCGAGCTGTGCCAGTCAAGTTTTTATTTTCTCTGTAAAAACAAGTATGTTAACTACAATAAAAATTGTATTATCACAATTGCAAAAAGAAGAATAAAATGATAAAATTAGACAAAAATCTGATAGTTTGGGAAGAAATGTGTTTCAAAAATCAGTGGCTCACCTGTAAGGTATATGGCGGTTGGTGGTTGAATCACGATATCTCTTTGCGAGCCCAAAGTCAATTACATAAACCTGACAGTTAGAACACAAATAATCAAGACAAACATTTGTGGCACAATCCTCTTTTGCTGATACGCATGAGGTCAGCGCATGTGTTGACCATGGAGTGTAGTGGTAGTGTTGGCGATGTGGGTTTGCCGCGAGGATATGGGGGTTAAACATTTCAGCCCGCTCTATCCAAGTGGATTAGGGTCCCTTACTAGCACAGAAGTCTTGAGGGGCGAGCTCACGACCACAACCACTATGTTGCGTGAGGCCGCGCCCGTTGATTCCGAAGTTGTGTCACGCATGTGCCTTGGAGTCGTTGGACCTAAGCTGCCAAAGCACGCGGATCTCAACCTGCAACACCTCCAACTTGGAGGTCTGGTGGATCATCTCGTCGTGCAACATGCCCATGTGCTCGTCGCCGGCACATCTCCTTGCTCTGCCTACGCTCGTGTGTGGCTAACACGAGCAAAGTGTCAACGAAGTCAGTCGTGCACGGTGGCGATTAAGGTGGGCGACGAGTTCCTCGGCTAGCATTGCCACAGGCTTGAGGTTGGGATCGAGGGCAGGTGAGCATTGTTTGTTGGAGCTCCTCCGGCCGGAGCCTGATGGCTACCTTGCGAGCTCGATTCGCTACCACAGGACCTAGGAATCTGGAGGAGGCCATGCTTTGTTCACAGTTGTAGGTTGATGGGATCGACAATAAGCTTCATAAGTGGTAGTAGTTTTGGCGGTAGTAATAGTCGCCGAGGCTGGCACGTGCGCTCGCGTTCAGCATGGTGTAGGTGGTGGTGGCAGTGATGCATGTGCCCGTTACTAGCACCAAAGTATTGTGTAACGAGCTCGCGACCATGATGAACCTACTACGTGAGGCCACCCCCACAAATTCCGAAGCTATGCCACACACATGCCTTGGCGTCGGAAGCCCGCAGATTCTGGAGCCATGCCACACACACACCCTGGCATCGACGGCAATGGGCTGCTACAATGCGTAGATCTTGACCCGTAGCACCCCGTCTTGGCAGCTCCGTGCATCAAAGCTTCGTGAGCCCTGATCTCATCACGCAACATGTCCACACGCTCGTCGCTCGTGCGGACAAGCTCCTCAGCCTAACTAGCGTGTGTCTAACAAGAGCGTCGTGTCATCGAAGTCAATTGTGATTGAGGTGGCGACGAGTTTCTCGGCCAGCATAGCCACGAACTCAGGGTTTGAGACTAGGGTTGAGGGAGAGGTGGGTGGCGTCCGCTGCTGCCTTGGGAGTGGGATCCACGACCACGGGGATCAAGAGCTAGAGGTGGCCATGCATCGCTCGCGTTCGCCATGGAGTGTAGGTGACGGTGGCAGTGATGTGGGTCGCCACCGGGATATGCATGTAAGACACTTCAGCCCACTCTAACCAATTGAGCTATGCTTAGTAGCATAGAAGTCTTGTGTCTCGACCTTGCGACCACGACGAACCTACCACGTGACGTCGCGCTCACTAATTCCGATGCCATGCCATGCTCATGCCTTGGCGTCGACGGCCCTATGCTGCTCCAACCCCTATCACTGGAGGATTGGGGCTTTGCGAGAAGCTCGTGGAGCTTATCTGGTTTGATGCCGCGGAAGATCATCACGGGAAGGTTGTGCCACAGCAGCCTTATGGGGGCAAGACCACCGTTTGGCAAGGATGGTTGTGTGTGCCGCTTCCGCGGTAGATCCGAGGCCGGCAAGTACCTTGACAAGCACCGCGTCAGGGAGGTTGCTGATCGGGTCGTCCAGGGCCGGGGCCTCCCCACCGCCGTCCTCATCCGGCGGCACAGTACCATCGCCGCCGCCGCCCCCCGCCGGGAGATGGTGCTGCCGCCTGACCCCAGCTCCACGGCGAGAGGGAGAGCGAGAGGGAGAGAGAGAGGAGGCGGGGGCAGCCGGCAGGGATTACGCAAAAAAGAGACCTCTGTGGTGTTTGTGGGTTGCGGGACACGCAAATGACGGCGGCTGCGTCAGCCATGTGAGATTAAGATGGAGGGCTCCTCTTCGTCTTCGTCGCCGCTCGTCGTCGCCCGGAACAACGGGTTACAACGGTCTATAACCGGCACCAAACCAAACCATGGGAGTCTTTAGATACGGGTTTTTGTGGTCTGGTTTGACGGGTTGGGCCGGTATTAACCGTACTATGGACAGGGCAAAAACTGGAGGAGCTCCAGCGAGAACCAAACAACTAACTTAGGAGCTACATCCACTGCCACGAGATCTAGAGCTAAACGTGGTCATGCTTCGCTCGCAGCTATAGCTCGATGGGGTCAACAATTTCTCAAGAGTCGGAAGTGGAGGTGGCGGCAGCGATGGCAGCTATGTGGGTTGCCATAGGGATATGTGGCTTAGACACATAAGCCCACTTTATCCAAGTGGGCAATGCTTCCTTACGAGCATAGAAGTCTTGTGTCTCGAGCTCGCAACCATGACCATCCTACTGCGTGAGGCCTTAACCGCTGATTCCAAAGCCGGTAGTGGACGTGGCGGCGAATGTAATGCCATAGGGGGTGCCAGAAGGCTGGCTCATGTGTTCACATTCGCTATGGCATGTAAGTGGTGGTGGCGGCGATGTGTGTTGCCGTCGGGTCAGACACTTTGGCGCACACTCTAAGTGGGCTAGGCTCCTTCACTAGTACAGAAGCTCGCGACCACGACAAACCTGTTGCGTGAGGTCGTGCATACGGATTCGGCGACGGGATGCTACAATGCGCAGATCTTGACCGATAGCACCTCCGTCTTGACAGCTCGATGGATCTAACCCATGCACACCCTGATCTCATCTTGTAGCATGTCCACGCACTCGTTGCCCGCGCGTACCTGAGAGCCTGCGCTAGCGCGTGGCTAACACAAGCACCACGTCAGCGAAGTCATGCATGTGGCAATGGCAATGGAGGTTTTGACAAGATTCTCGGCCAATATAACCACAAACTTAGGATTGAGGCTAGGCGCAGGGGCGAGGTGGGCGTCGTCCAGTAGAGGAGCTCTAGCTTGGACCTGACAGACCTTAGGATCTAGATCTGCGGCCACAAAATCCGGAGCTTGGGGTGGCCATACTTCGCTACACCGTGAATTTTCTCAAGCGTCAGTAGTGGAGGCGGTGGTAGTGGCGATGGAGCAAGGACTGCGATAAGGCCGGCACATGCGTAGTCAATACATTTGCCATTGCTTCACACTGGTCAGCTTTCCTTTCTCACTAAGGATTGTCCACTAGTAGCTGAACCTTTAAGACAAGAGTGATTGTGTGCCATGGACAGTGGCATGCTTCCTTGATCCATCTCCGACCTTAGATATTGGATCTTCAGCTTCTCCATTAGATTTATTTCCTCAGACCAAACCTTGTGACCATTTGGGCTTGTACCCAATCTGGAACCTCCATGGCACAACAGCCTTGCGCCCCTTTCTACAACCTGGTAAAGTGTTCTCACTGTCAATGAAGTCCTCTAAGTGCCAAATTGATCTCGACAGGGCCATTGTTCTGAAACCTAGGAGATCGCTAGGCGTGGCCATCCCATGGGAATCTTTTGTGACCCCGTCATTCTTAAGGTGCCGCGGTGAAATTCTCCATCTTTAGGTAGTGAATTGCCTACTTTGGCAGCCAGATTGTCGTCGACGCTACCCAAGCCGCGATCCTCTCCGTAGACGGCGCCGCCACCTCTGTTATTCAGAACCTCGCTTTCTCCATCGGTCCAGGGGCTCTCCCCATCCACGTCGCTTCCGTCGTTTAGGGAGGGAGACAGAGGACCCGTCACTTGTGTCCATCCGCAGCTCATCATCGGCGGCTCATCTAGAGCGTCTCAAGCCACGACGTGGAGTGTAGGTGGCGGTGACGTGGGTTGCTACTAGGATATGTGGGTCGATTAATCGTGATCCCACTCTACCCAAGTGGGATATGCTCCCTTACTAGCACGTAAGTCTTGTGTTGCGAGCTTGTAACCACGACCAACCTCGTGTGAGGCCACGCCCGCCGATTCCAAAGCCTAGTCACGGGGAACGGGACGACGCTGGGCGAACCTCTTTCCACGGACGGCCCCGAACGCTGGTCGGGAACGCTACGGTCGAACGCCGGAACGCTGGCGCGAACACGTCCCTCGCCGGTCGCCCGCGCCGCCCGCGGAACTCGACCCGTCGCCAACCGGCCCTAGCCTTGGGAGAGGTCGGCGGTGCCGATGTGCCTATGAACACGAGGTATATTGGGGCGTTGTGGAGTCGCCCCTCGCGCCGCACCCGTTCTTGCTCGCGCCGCCGGACGCCCCGATTGATGACGACGACGCGAGTAGGGTCGGCCGAGGCCGAGGGATCGGGTCCGCGTGGCCGACGACGCGCAAGGGCGCAGGCTCGCCAAGGCCGAGGATCCGGTCCGCACCTCCGACGGCGCGAGGAGGCCGGCCGGGCGCCGAAACGATCCGCGAAGTTGAGTTCCCGAGCCCACCGCCGAGGCTCGACGCTCGCGCCAACGCGATGCGCGATTCGCCCGGCCGGCTTTCCATCATCGGCGAAGCGGCGGTTGCCGAAGAAGACCACCACCGCCAGCTAGCCAATGACAAGTCTCGAGACCCGCATCGGGCGGCAAAGCTCACGGCGGCGAGATCCGGGCGCTGGACCTCACAAAGACAACGAGACCATCGTTGTGCCCGAGCTCGGCCTGGAGATCGGGGGCAAGATCACGCCGCCGGCGTGTGTTTCGACGCCGGCGTCAAGACCACGCCCTACGAGGTCGAAGATAACATGACAAGACCTATCCCGTCAAGACGACGCCCGGCGAGGTCGGAGATAGCATGACAAGACCTAACTTGTTTGGACCTTTATGTTTTGTCATAGTTGCAAGTCTTTGGGGAAGCTTTTTGTCGGGCAGCTCGATGCATCACACCGAATGATTGTCCCCGAATGATGCATCACGTTAGCTGAAATTCCCCGAAGAGTTCATCGGGAGTTATTTGAAGTATTGTTTCAAACCTTTGAGTATCGACAATTCAGCTATTTGGTTAATTTTCATTTGAAGTATTGTTTCAAACAAGATCGATCTATATATACATGGTTCAAGGCCCCCTCGTTACTTCCCATCGTTCGGGAACATCGTCCCGAACTAACTTGGATCACGATCCATGTTAACTTGGGCGTCTTTGAAGTCAGATACTGTCGTTCCACATAGTATTGAAAAACGGCGTACCACGATCCTCGTTCCCGTTCCTCGACCCGGTCGACCCAGGAACGCGGTGACTAGGTTCCAAAGCCATGTCACGCACGCGCCTTGGCATCGTGGGCTGCTGCAACGCCAAGACGCCTTTTAGTGGATTGGTCGCGGCGGACAAGCTCCTCGGCCTCTGCGAGCCTGCACTCATGCACAAGTTTCTTGGCCGGCATAGCCATGAACTCGGGGTTCAGCGTGAACCGGAGCTAGATCTAGCTCCGCGGCCACGGGATGTAGAGTTGGAGGTGGCCATGCTTCACTCGCAGTTGTAGCTTCACGGGATCGACCCTCAATTTCTCAAGCGTCAATAGTGGAGGTGGCAACGAAGGAGCATAGAGTGCCATGAGGCCGGCGCATATATTCGCGTTCGCCATAGAGTGTAGGTGGCGGTGGTGACAATGTGGGTTGATGCCAGGATATGTGGGTCAAACACTTCATCCCACTCTAAGTAAGGACTACCGACACCACCAACCCACATAATATCACAGCCTAGCCTAGCCCCACCTTGCATCCTTACATGCAACATGCAAGGTATCAACGTCAGCAAGGCACTAACATGTATTTATTTGTCCACGTTAGCATACCACGCCATTGACAATTCACAGCAGTTTGGATCAACAAAGAACAAGTCCAACGGAAAGTTCACAAAATCCAATGCCAAGAAGATGGAATCTTGGAAACAGCTCTGCCTTTGATGATGAAGCAACTGAGGATGATGAGATTAACATCGGTAGCTAGTGTGTTTCTGACTGAGGGCAATAGGCGTGGGGAATAGAAAAGGTCTTTTCCCCACCACCACCTAATTAGAAATAAATAACTGTTGTATGCTATGACCATAAGCTCAATTTATAATAGTTTATTCCTTCACTCAAGTAAATATAAATCGTCTACTTTCATTCAAATCATTTGTGATCATTGCATCTAGTTGTATAATAATATGCATGCTAAAACAGAAAGGGTCCACATACAAACCTGGTTGGCTTTTCGACCAAGGCCCATGAGGAAGTTATCAGGCTTGATGTCTCTGTGCAGATAGCCTTTAGAATGCATAAATTCTATTCTTGTTATCTGCAATAGTAAATGAAAACAAGTTCTAACAAACTACAACATGGGTTAAAAAAAAAGAGAGAAGGCCTTTTTATAAGGTTAATAAGGAACTGAAAGTAGCTATTTTGTGTAAATTCTATTCTTGTTCACTGTTTTGCTCATGTGCTATCCCAAAGTAGCTATTTGTGTGTAAGGTACTTGAGATTGAGTGTGTTCCACTCACAACTATTAGTGTGTAATCCACTTAAATTAGGTACCACTTAAAATCGACTGTTCCCTAACATATGCCACTATCTAGTAGATCATAAACAAGTGCTCATGGCATATGCACAAATAGCAATTGTGGGATGCACTGTGACTAATATGGAGTAAAAGAGTGCTAGACAGGAATCACTAAAAAATAAACATAAGTGGTTGGCACCTTTCACAAATTCATCACATTATTAGTTAATAAAAACCAGGGAGGTTGGAGAAGAATTATTACCATCTGATCCGCTAGCATCAAGACTGTCTTTAGTGAGAATCTCCGCCACAATAAACAAACAAATCTTCAAGGCTTGGTCCGAGTAAATCGATAACAAGAATGTTTTCATCGCCATCAATGCCGCACCATTTTATGTTTGCAATACCAGCTACATGGATTCAAAATAGCAACAATTAACACAAATAATGGTATAACAATCAGCAAAGTAAGATTTGTATGTACTCAAACACATACTCCCTCCTTGAAGAGCATTGTACAGTTTGGCCTCATATAGCAACTGTGGATGATTGGTTTTGCTGCTTTCCTGTACATAATAATAATAATGCAACATAAGTTTAAAAAAAAAAACATGTCAAATATACATCTACAGCATATATTAATTTGTAATGCGGTGAAAAGTCATATAGCTCCATTCAGTTGTAACTTCACTAAATAACTACTTATCCTGTCCTAATAGATGTCATTTTACGTCCTTTCGCTTCTGCAGCCCTAAAAGGCCTATTTTCCTTTCCCTTCTTGCTGGCCTAGCTTAACTTTGTTGGTCTTGTTTCTGCTTGTACAGCCTGTGCAGTTCTCCTAGTTGTAGGCTTGTAGCCCCCTCTTTGTACAGTGGTGTTGTTTCTTTGTTGTTGATTTTTAATAAAATCCTTACGGTGGGGGTCTCCCCTGCTGCATTTAAGTTTCAAAAAAAAATGTCATTCATTTTTCAGAGATGTTTTCATTTTCATTTTGTTTTCTGAGTGAACTGTTTGCACTTGATTGTTCTATTCATTGCTCATTAGTTGGAGATCAGTAGTCACATACTGCTAATGGGACAGATTCTGCCTAAAAGTGTCATGTACTCAAGCCGAACATATTGATTTTGGATAGGAGGGACTACGAAGAAACTCTTCTTTCCTAAACAGGACAAAAAGACAAAATGATATGGAAATTGCAGGATAAGTCCATGTGAGAACGACCACGACTAGGGAAGGGACCTTAGACCGGTGCTTCGGCATGAGACAGACAATGGGTTTTTTTAATGGGTATACTCTGGTGAGTCCAAGTGGCTAAGTATGGAGGGGAACAACATATGGGAAGGCACTGGAGAAATGAAGCAAGCATGAGCGACAGATTGTTGTAGTAAGAGAGGTGTGATATGATACCCGTTGGGAGACTGGAAGCGATCTATGGCAGCAAGGCGAGATGGCTGTGATGGGTTACAAGGAACAGACTGTAGCGGGGGGGGGGGGGAGGGGGGCACTGTGGTTTGTCAGGAGCAGAGGGATTACGGTATTATTAAGGTCTCTATAGTTGGGCTGGATGGGCTAGCAGGCCAAGTACAAGGAAGCCCATCTTGTTTTTCCTCTATTTTTTTCCCTTCCCCATTTATCTTGTGAACCTATATTCACTGTGTACTTATATAGTGTGAACCTATGGCATTCACCAGGAGCCTGTCGTGTGCCAAACGACTTGAAAGTGACCTTATATAATTGAAAATTAATATATATTAGATGAGTCCTCTAACCTATTTTCTAGAGTTTGCCAAGTCAGAACACTAATATCCCAATTTGATCTCTGTCCGGTAATACTGCCAGTGCTGGAAAATAAAACTGTGCAAGTACAAAAGAGCAAATACTTAGCAGTGCAGAATGAAATAGTAAGAAAACGCTTTTGACATAATTACTCTCTCCGTCCCTAAATATCTGTTGTTTGCACTTCCCAAGAAAGAGGTTTGACTAAACATATATTAAAAAAGTATTAATATTTGTGCTATATAATAGTACCATTGAAAAGATCTTTGAATCTAGTTTTTTAATGAATTTATTTAGAGATACAAATGTTGCACGTATTTTCTACAAATCGAGTCATACTTTAGGCACGGAAACCAACAACGACAATTAATTGGGGACAAAGGGAGTAGATATCATGGAATATCAACTTAACGAAAAACACCACATTTGTATAAGTTAAGAAGGCTTGTAATGCATTAAAACACACCATACAACAACTCTACAAACAACAATTCAGGGAATTAAGAAATTAAAGTTACAAACAACTAAATCAGTTGATGGCTTTGGGAGTAAATTTCTCAGACTAGACAGACATGTGGCTAATGGTTATGCCAAGCTCATACAGTCATACTGAGGTCACAAGATTGCAACCCAACAATGGAATGTTTGTTGTGAAATAATCTGCTGCTGTCCAGTAAAAAAAAAGCCTGCATGCATGTAATTGCAGACAAAGTTCCTTGCTACCGCAATGCAATTTCCTTGCAACTGCAGAGTCAAGGTCTTCTTTTAGTAAGTTCTAGGAAGCCACTAGGGCTATTGCAGCAGGAGACTTGACTGCAAATCAAGATCTTCATTTAGGTAATTTCTAGGAAGGGCACTAGGGCTATTTTTGTAGTCACTATCAGCTATAAATAAAGGTAAAGGCAATAGCCAGCAGCAGTTTAGCTGCACCACATAATTCAGTTCGGTTGCCACAACCAAAGGGCAGAGCCTTGGCCAACGCTGGAGCTACTGCAGTGTGTGTGTGCGCCATTCTCACCCCTTTTCTTCTACCTCTAGCCGAAGTGAGTGTGTGGGTGTGCTGGTAAGCTCGTTGCTTACCTGTGCAGGGATCCCAGTGACCAACATTTGTGATTGCTCTCATGGTCTTGAGCAGCTTCCTAGCATATAAGTGCCAAATCGGTATTTACCTAGAAGCTAGAGACCCGTTCAATACTTGTTAATGAAAGCTACCCCTGCATGCAAGGCACCAAGCATCGCAGGCCAGGAAGTCATAATCTATTAATATGCACTAGCTTTAAGACAAAATGGAAAAGATGCATACCACAAGACCACTTACATTGCGTTGTCTCCATCTATGGGCCTATATACAAAAGTATTGTATAGATTGCATGGCTCAAACAGCATCTCAACTCAAAAACTCCTAAAAGTACTCAGCACATGGTGCAAACAAAACTACCAAACAAAAAACCTTTTTTCTAGGACTATCTATACAATGGCACACAACTCTTCTGTGTGTACAAGAAAAAATACAAATAGAATGCACAATCCTGAAACCAGAAAGAACATGTTTGACATGACTAGATGTCATGGGGTGCCAACTCAACACAACCCACATAGTTCCCACAAAAGAGAAATTAATCTTGTACAGCAGTAAACCACACCATATGACAATTCTACAAGCAATAACGTATGAAACATTTTAACAAAATAAAGAAATCAAAGATACAAACAACAACATTTTGATGTTGTTGGGAGAAGATTTTCAGAATAGATACACATGTGGCTTATGGCTCTGCCAAGCTTAGGTCATAAGATTGCACACCAATAATACTATAATAGAATGTTTAGTGATTATTAGTCTAATACTCTCAAGGCCTTGAGATGTTTCCTAGCATGTAAATGCCATATCACTGTTCACTAAATGTTAGAGATACATTTCATTTCTGTTCTTACTTGTGATAGCTACCCCTACGTGCAACATAGCACTAGTACTTTCCTATTTCATGCTCCATGCTTCCATGCAAGGCAACAAGCATCGCAAATAGAAATACTCTATTGATATCAATAAGCATAGGAGAGAGTGGACAGAATCAAAAACAGATTTATATCAAAAGACCTATTGCATTGCAGTGTTTCCATTTGAGACTAAGGTAACACAAAAGTATCCCTGTTGGCAGGAAAACTATATAAAACACAATATCCTCTGGATAGGTTGAAACTATGAGACCTCACGGAACACTGAAGCAACAAACGCCTTCAAAACACTGCTCCTCTTACTAGAAGCAAAACAATCACAGGGGATTTAATAGGCAACAGAGTGGTACTTTCTTCATGAAATTTGTGGCTCCACGATACCAACAAACAGTAACACAAAGGCATGCTACCCAGACTAGGCACACTGGCTGATGGTTCTGCCAAGGTCATACCTAGGTCTGTGCAACCCAATAATGGACTGTTTGCTGATGGGTCTCATGGTCTAGAGCAACTTCCTAGCCCAATAATGGTCTGGCTTATTAATGATCGCTACCCATGCACGCAATTTATCACTGGCACTTTCTGATTTCAGTCTCATGCTTCAATGCAAGCCACCGAATATCACAAATAGTCACAATCCATCGATATGAACTAGCTTAAGACAAACTGGGCAGAATCAAAAACAGATCCATACCACAACACCTTTTATGGTGACTGCAGTGGGGAGAAAATTATTTGAAACCACAACATACATTGGAGAACTTGAAAGTACAGAACCCTGCAGAGAACTAAAAGCGATGCCCACCTCCAAGCGAACACTACCTCTTTTAGTGGGGAACAGGTTATATCATGCCAAACCCATTATCCCAAAGGAAAGCTACTTTGCTTCGTTAAACTCACAGCTTCACAATACCATTAAACAGCAACACAAATGTGTGCTACCCAGTTCTAATACTTCAATCTCTAATAGTGTTTCAACTGATAAAGAACTTCTAAATGTTGGACTGCATGTATGTGGTGCAAGCAAAACTAACGAAGAAGAAAAACTATATGTCATGAACGCCGACTTAAGACAACAAGAAATAAATCTTACAATGCATTACACTATGGCATTGCCATGTGACATGTGATAACTCTGTGAGCAAGAATGTTTGAGATTTTTTATATGAAATAAAGAAATCAAAGAAACAAATAACAGCACCGGTCGATATTATCTGGAGAAAATTTCACGGAATAGACAGACATGGCCTGTAGGTGTTTCCTAGCATTTCACGGAAAATTTTCTGCCAAGCTTAGGTCACAAGATTGCATGCCAACAATTGAATGTTTCACAATAAATCTGATAATCCCATGTCCTATAGGTGTTTCCTAGCATTTCAATGTCAAATAATTATTTACTAAAAATCAGGGATCCATTCCAGTTTCTTACTGGTGAACACTACCCCCCTACGTCGAACATAGTACTTTCCGATTTCACATTCACAGCACATGCTTCAGTGCAAGGCGGGAAGCATAATATATTGATATAAACTAACATGAAGAGAAACTGGATAGAATTAAAAACAGATTCATATCAGAAGACCTTTTAGATAGCATTGTTTCCATATATGAGACTAAGGTAACACACAAGTATCACTGCGGTGGCGGGAAAATTATGTGAAACCACATATCCACTGGAAAGTTAGAAACTATAGGGGCTCACCAGAACACTTAACATACACCTCCAAAAACATTACTCCTCTTACTAGCAGCAACTCATTGTCATAAAACAACAATGATCGAAGGGGATTCAACACAACACAGCATCACTTTCCTTTGTGAAATTCGCACCTCCACAGCAACACAAAGGCATATTGCCCAGGTCTGACACTTCAATATCTACCAGAAAATGAACTCAAGACTAAAAACTTGTAATAGTCGGACCGCACATACATGCACAAGAGGCAGCAATTAACCTAGAGCACAAAAGACCTAGGGATCCAGGACGCCGAATCGACATTACGCAATTTTCAAGCTCCACCTCATAACCTACTGTGCCACGCAATAGGCATCGCGAAGTCCTATACGAATTCCAACGAAATCAAACAAAAACGAGGGAAGGCTGAGGGAGGGGAGGTGCTCACAATCTTGACGGCGACGATCTCGTAGGTGTCGACGTGCGTAGCTGCATAGAGAGGGAGGGACAACAACAAGCACAGCAGCAAAACTTCGTCAGATCCAAATACCAAAGCAAAGTGAATAACAGCGGTCATGATCGGGGTCGAACCGAGGTAGATCTCCCCGAAGGAGCCGCTCCCGATCTTGCGGCCCAGCTTGTACTTGCTGCCGACGATCCGGTCCATCCCTCCTCCACCACCACCTTATCCTACGCCTTTCAGGCCTAGCTCTATCGGCGCCGCGACGGCGGATGGAAGGAAACTGAGGGGGGGCTAGGGTTTCGACTCTAGCGACGAAATCGGTACCGAAGACGGAAGAGGCAACAAGGGAGCGGGCAAAGCGGCGGGTTGAATGAAGGCTTCTAGAAGGTCGGAAACGGATTAGATTTGCAGCGCGCACGCAACGGTGACAGAAAGGGATGTCGGAGTCGGAGCAGCATGCTTGGCTTCAAAGTGCAGCAGCAAGCTTCTCTAACCGAACCAAGCTTTTTTGCCGCGGTCACTTGACACCGGTGGATTTTGAAAATATAAGACCAAACTATTGTTAATTTTTTTAAAAAAAAAATGACCAGAGACATCAATGGTTTTTCGTTCTTCCGGATCGACCTTCATGGGATCTTTTATAATTTTATTTCTCCCGTGTCCATGCCATTTTCTACGGCCAGCACATGTTGTGCTCGTCAACCGTAGCCCACTGCGCATTCGCCATTGCCACAGCTCGCCTGGAGCCAATGTGCCTGGTGCGTTGGCGGAGGTGGCTTGCCACGGTGTCCTACGTTTGCCGCATGGTGTCCTCGATGTGGCAAAAGGTGGCGGCGCCGCCGCCTTCAATCAGGGAAGAAGGTGAATGGGGACAGGAGAAATAGAGAGCCACGTCGACATGGCCTCAGTCCGAGACTTCACGCATGTAGACGTTCCTCTAAGCTTACGCGTCTGAGTGGTATATATCGGATGAGTCCTATAACCTATTTTCCAGAGTTTGCCAAGTTCTTTTTTCCCCTCAAGGACGTAAAAAGATTTGTGTGTCTTTGTATTAAGATAAAAAAAATATTTAATACAACGTTCCTTAGCGGCGCCTTATGGGGTCCAAAGAATTATATATGGATGCTGAGAACCATCCTATTGTACTGAAATGTATGGTGTTGCATTGGAAATTAATCAACCTGAGTCTAAACACTAAGGCTGCCTCCAACAATAGGTAGGCAAACACCAAATTCATTCCCTTGTATAGGTCCCGTACAAGAAAAAGGGGAGCGACCCGAATCGTGCCTTCTACAACAGAAGGAACGCAAATCATGTTGCTCCATCATCGCCGTCGTACACGAGAATCAACTACCTCCCCGTATAGGCCGCTCCGCCGCTTCGTCGACCAAAGATATGTCGCTGCATGGGGAAAATCGATTGCCTCCCGCCGTTCATTTGCTCCTCCGTGCTCGTCAACGTGTCGACCTGGGGAGGTGATCTACTAGAGCGCGCCTCTGTTGACATATGTTAATGCATACTTTTTAATTGTCAATTAAACATGGAAAAGGACTAAAATATAATTAGATAACCTTATTAGGGGTTTATACTAATGATTTCCATGAGTTTTGGTAAAGTTGTGATTTTGCGGGGACTTATGAGAAAAAACGGTAGAATACGTAACGCAATCCAACTCCGGAACGAAGACTAGAAGGCTCCGGATTACTCCCGACGTGAACGAAACTTGACAATCAAGAAAACATCATCTAGAAGACTCCGAAGCCCGACGACGCATCGCGGGGCCCGTGGTGGGACCCACCCGGGCCGACCGCCCAATAACCGGGCCGCTCGGCCGGCCGGTGGCCACGCCGGCCCCGCCTCCGAATGTTCTTCTACCGCCCTAAGACGCAATCTAATCCGCCGTTTAATGTCGGTTTGATCCGAGGGCGACGGTGAAGCACGAAGTTGTATCTAAATCCAACACGGCACCTCCTCCCGACTATATAAGCAAGCCCCCGTGCCCCCTCGATTCAAGAAGATCCATCAATCATCAATTCAATCGATCATCAACTAATTTTACAAGAGATAGAAGCTCTAGATTAGAATTAGATTGAGAGTTAGTTTTACAAGTTGAGAGAATTAGAGTGCGGTTGAGGCGGAGTTGAAGGAAGGCCCGGAGCCGTCGGCGCCTCCATCTTCTTCCTCCTCTCGAGTTGGCGCCTCCATCATCGTCTCCCCCGAGCCGATGTTATTGAGCACCACTCGAGATCTTGTGGATTGTTCAATTCCATTCGAGTAAGTGGTATTGTCTCTATTGTTCTTAAGGTTCGTATTTCTTTGATAAGATTACTTTGATTCCCGCCGCTCTTGAATTGAAGTTGTTAGATTAATGTAAGCGTGGTGCTTAGATTGACTAGCTTATTACGAATACCTTCTATAGGCCGGAGTGAAACACCAACCGTTAAGGGTGATCGTAGTGGTGACAAAGACTATTGAGTCCTTTGTATCCCTCGCTCCCGTTTATAGAAATCGTAGGAGACCCTCCGTTGTTAGCGTAGATTCCCTTTATTAAGAGTTTCTTCATGACAACCCTCTTAAGAACAATGTGCAAATGATTTACTTGAAGTGAGAACAAGACCTTCCTACTAGAACTCCTTATCTTTATAATCTATCTAGTTTTATCAAACCACTCGGGGATCATTAGTAAATCTCAAGAACCCTTCTCTACGTTCTCCCCCGTGGATTCGATATTTAAAACCCATCACCCCGGGTGAAGTGCTCACCGGTATCCAGCGGCGCTTATGGATTATCCATCATAATATTCCGTAGGCTTAACAAATACCAACTTGACCTCCCGAGTGGATCCGCCGTCATCGCCGTGGGACGAATCCGAAGCCCAGCGACCGAGTCGTTGCCGGGGGGGAGGTAGGTGTAACAACCCGGTTTTTAGCCACACAAAAATCCCAACTTTCAAATTTTTTTCAAACAAACCATGCAATGGTGTATTGCATGTAGAGAGACACCCCTAGTTGCACAAGTAGAACCTATTGTCTTCTATTTTATCAAGCATCATTGCATTTTAATTAAACCATGTTTGAGTTGGCTCTTTATGATTTCATGTGATGCTTAATAAAATCAACAAGTCTTTTAATTTAAATCTTCTTTTGTTGCCAACCTTTTTGAATGGCAAGCCAACTACCCCTAACACCCCTAGGATGCCCTAAGGGTAACTACATGTTGGCAACACATGTAGTTGCATTTAGATGCCCAAGGCTTAAATAGAAAATTAGAAAAGAAAGTGGAAAATGTAAAAAAAAGAAAAGGTATAGGAAGAAAAAGAAGAGGAGGGAAGGAGGATTCGGCCCGTGGCCCAACCGACCCAAATGAGCCGCCAGCTGCGGCCAAAGAGCCACCCGGCCGGGCGTCAGCGCGCCAAGCGCCGCATGGGCCGCCCGGCAAAGGGAGCGCCCGCGTGGCAACATACAGAGGGCGTTTTCGTCCCTTTCATTGCCACGCCGACGGTGGGCCCGGACCCCACCTGTCATCTTTATCATCCTCACACCAGCGCAAGACAAGCTCCTCGACTCCAGCCAGCCCGACCGCCGCTGCGTCAAGCCGCGCGCGCGTCGCCGGTGCCGCCCGCCCGCGTCGCGCGCCTGCCAGCCCGCGCCGCCCGCCCGGTCCCTCGCGGCTACCGACACGCCCGCCAGCGAGGGGACGGGGGTAAAAGCGACGCCTGCGTCACCACAAGAGAGGTAAGCCGCCGCCGCCCGCCATGGTCGCTCCATGTTCCCCCTTGGTGAGGCGCCCATTCAAACTCGTGGCGCCTGAGCCACGCCGCCGAAATTCCCCAACCACGCATCCAAACCCCTCTCCCAGCCGCCGCTCCAACCCGCTTCCCTCCCATTGTGCCGCCGCGGTCCGCCTATAAAACAGCGCCCGGGTGCCAGGGTTCCTGCCGCGCCGCCACCCTTTGGTGGCCAACCCAATCGACCACCGAGCGATCGAAGGAGAAGGGGGAAGTGGGGAGAAGAAGGAGGCGGGACGGAGCCGCCGCCGCCCAGGGCGGTGCTTGCCGGAGCGCCGCGGAGGGAGCCGCCCGTTGCCGCCCACGCCGCCCGAGGAGGACCGCAGCCGAGGTCGAGGAGAACCGCGAAAGCACGAACCCGTCTGCCAACCGCGAGCCGCCGCCGTCGCCTTGCCTCCACCGCCGCCCAAGGCGAGCACGCCACGCCCGCGCCACCCCGATCCCCCGCCGCGTTCCCACCCACGGGGCGCGAGGCCGGCTTCCCGCCGCTTGCACACCGCCGCGCACGCCGATGACGGATAGAGGAAGAAAGGCCGGTCTTGCCGAGCCCGCGTGGCTCCGGAACACCGATGTCGGGCGTGAGCGCCGCTTATGGCACCGCCCATCCATGGCGGCGCCGCGTTCCGATGGAACGGACCGTATCCCGCCGCCCCTATGGCCACCATCGCCGCCTCACTCCGCGGGGTAGAAAGGTGTCGCCTTTTGGCCGAGAGCGGGCCTAGGCGCCCGCGCGCCACCTTGCCGGCGTGGGTTTGCCGGGAGCACCACCATGCCGCCGCCGGGCGCGACCGCCCGGGCCACTCCGCCGCCGCCGACGAGGACGGGCCGTTGAGTTTGCCGTGATACCGCAAGGCGCCTAGCCATAGGTAGTCGGATGGGGCAAAAGGCTCCGCCTTGGTCATTGGTCACCGCAACCACCATGCCGGCCGGGCGCCGGCGCGGCGTCTTTGTCGCGAGCGGACTTCCGCCGATGCGTTTGGTCGCCACGGTGAGCCCTATGGCTTGCCACCGCGGCAATTGAAGGGAAAGCGAGCACCTTGGTGCCCGTTGCGGGGCGCAGCCGCCACGCCAGCGCCGCCAATCGAGCAGCCACGCCGCCGCCGCCGCCCCGCCGCTCGGGGCCTTCACCGCCCCGCCTAGGCCGCCAAAGAGCCCGCCGTGCTTCCTCGGTGCCGGTTCGAGAAGAAAGGTGCAGCTTGGAGCCCCTACGCGCCCCGAGCGCCCGCCATCGTGCGGCGCCGCTTTGCCGCTGCCGCGACCGGCGAACTGAACGCCTAGCCCGCCACCTAGCTGCTTAATCGGTCTACTACCCGCCGCGGGCCACCATCGCCCGAGGACTTAGCCTCGAGTTGCCGGAGACGCCGGGATTGCCCCATCTACTTGATGATGCCATACTCACTAGGTGGTAGCGATAGTGTTATAGCAAAGGATGTGACTCGATGGCCTCCATCCCGCCGAGATAGGCGGGGTTGATCTTGAGTCGCAGAAAGCTCGATCACGCCGCTTTCACAGCCTCCGCGACGGTGGTACTCCGGAGCTTCCCAGCAGCCGAGTGGTTTGGTGGCATTGTCTAACTAGGTGGTCTCCGTATGTCAGCCTAGGCACTCGCCATGCCTATGATGGCGACCGTTTGGTCTTGAGCACACGCTCTGCAGAGTTGTAAATCTATACGTATAGTCCGGCCTTCGGGCTAGGACCTGTCTAGATCTGGACTCGCTAAAGGTAACCCTGGCCTATTGCTGGAACCTCCTACGGCTTGCGCCGGTCTTTTGACCCAGGTTTTCCCCGGTCTTTCTCTTCCGAGTAGCGAGGGTGTTTTCTTTCTTACCTCGAGTGTGGTTTGGTGGGATGTGTCACGCCGAGAGCCGGGAGGGCCGAGAGCCGGTTAGGCAGAGCAGAAGAAGATGCAGGGCTGTTCTGTCGACCTGAGTGAGAGCTAGAGGCTAGTTGAGGCTTGTTTTAAGATGAGTTGGCATTTGGGGAATGTTGGGATGAATTATTATATGTGTTAAAATATTATTAAACTTGATTTCATTCATGCATAGGAAACTACAGCCCATATTAGGCCTTTTGTTATACCATACATGCATCCAGTTCCACAAAGCTTGCGCATAGGGTGGGGAACCTGGCCACAAACAAATCGCATTGATAAACTTGCCGCTTAGGTGATGAGTCGGACTTCGGTGAAGGCGAGTGGGAGGATTGAGATGGGAGTTTCGTTTGCTACGCTCAAAGCCGAGACGATGTCGCCCGCCCGAAGATGCCGTTCTTATTGCTTCGTGCTAGTTTGATTCCGCCAAGTGGCGATGTAATAAAGTACTAGAACCTCTATTTACGCTTTTGAACGAAGTCTTGTAATTGATATTCGATCGTATTTCGGATAATGTCATGGAATGATCCTCGGAGACTATCACGATATTCGTATTTTCGTGAATTTCCCTTCGTGGAAATTTGGGGATGTTATTGATTGGTATCAAGAGCCGGGCTTGACCTTAGGGACTAAACCCCCAGGAGAAAACACTAGTGTAGGAAAAACTTTTCCTTTTTGGGTTATATTACCGACCTCGCATTTCTTTATGCAAGGCTTATCTCTATTTTTGCTAACCAATCTAATACAACCCATGGTTTTAAAATGCGGATGTCGCTCTTGGACCGTACATTGGGCCAAGGCCGCCCCTCCGAGGTCAAGTTGCCCATCGACGGTTCCAAGCATGGAGGCTTCACGAGGTGCCGCGGATGGTCCTCAACGAGCTTGGCGCATCTACGCCGAGCATCGAAGACGCCGTGAAGGGAGACCCCGCACCAGGAGGAGGTGTGCGGGGTACACCACCGTCGCCTCGCGTTCCCGGCCAAGTGACAAGGTCCCGGGGTTCACAGGAGCACCGGGCTTCCGAAGACGACTCCAACATCGGCATGGGGGCAAGCAGGTCGGCCGCGACGCCCTTTCGCGGCGTGATGGCCTGGAGCCGGTGAGCACTTGGCGAGTACCCACTTCCGCCCGCTGCCCCGCGCCTTGGACCTCACCAGGGGACCCGAGCCAAGAAGGCACGGAGATCTCGGCGCTCCACGCGCCGAGTCGACCCGGCTCCGGGTGTGCGGTCTTGGCCTTCGCCAACGATCGGTACATCATGAACATGGAGGAGCGTGTCAACGACCACCGCAGCCTCGGTCGCCAACGCCAGGAGGACTAGCACAAGGCTAGGGACGAGGTCAAGGAGTTGGAGCGCTCCTACTACAACACCTTCGCAACGCCCGCCTCAAGGAGGAGAAGTACCTCTACAAGATCGAGGAGATGGAGGGTGAGCTCGTGGTCTCTGGTGGATCAGCTCCCCAAGACGGAGCACAACCGACATTCGTGTTTCCTGTAACCTAGAGCTGGAAGCGTAGAAGAAGGAGCCGAGGGAGCCGCCAACTTCCGTGATAAGAAGAAGAAGGCGGAGTGGCCGGACGGTGCCGCCCCAAAGGAACATTGCCTACAAGCTTCGCCGAGACCGACGAGGAGAAGTGGCGTGCCACACACAACGGCGGCCACCTCGCCATGGCTCTGAAGGAGATTGAAGTCCTGATGGACCGCCTGGACTGCACGCTTGAGGCTTGGAGGAGTCGGACGCCCACCGTGTCAAGGAGATCGAGAAGTTGAGGGCCCAGCTGCCCAACCTCCGCCACGAGCCACTTCGCAGGGAGACCTACGCGGGTGCACCTTCCCGCCTGGACCTGTCCGTGTGGCCGCCAGAGGGTTTCCAGCAGCCTGTGGAGA
Organism: Hyparrhenia diplandra; assembly: GCA_015847255.1. NCBI lineage: Eukaryota > Viridiplantae > Streptophyta > Magnoliopsida > Poales > Poaceae > Hyparrhenia > Hyparrhenia diplandra. The sequence continues at coordinate 43,810 of JADLZK010007817.1, forward strand.
CCATCGAGTTCTGCCGTGCCCGCTACCTCGCGAGCCGCCTTCACCCTACCCCCAGCAAGAGAGCGACCCGGCCACCACCTACCTCCTAGAGCCTAGCTCCTTACCCAAGAGTTGTAGTGTCACCATGGAGATCCCTCGCGGATCTAGACCCTATCGATAGTTGAGTAGTGTTGCCATGATGGAGATCCTGGCGTGGATCCGGACTCTATCATCCATTTGAGTAGACATGACCTCCTTTTGAGCCTACTGCGTGTAGAGCCGTTCCACGTTATCCCTGTCTTAGTACGATTGTCATGTAATACAACTCATGTAATGAATGATTCGAGTCTTTATGCATTTTTATGGATCTTATTGCATCTTTGTTTGAGTGTACTTTTAGTTGCTTTTTAAAATTTAAATTGATTAATACTTATGCAACTAATGCTATAATATATTCAGCACTCACACCTTGTGCCCCGTCCCTGATCCGCCATGTCGACTTCGCCGTTCCAACCGCATTCGCAACCTCTCGCCGTCTCCCGCGCAGGAAGTCGCCGCGGATGGGGATGCCGTGGGAGGCATGGAGGGGGGGCCTCTCTTCGAGGAGGCCGCACGAGAGGAGCCGCCCCGTGCACCTACCCCTCGCCACGGGGTGGCAGGGGAGGAGGGGTCCCCGGAGGAGAAGCCATGGAGAGAGGACCAACACCCCCCGGGGCCTCGGGGAGGAGGAGCTAATGGGGAAGAAATACCCCGACCTCCCCGGTCCCGGCGAGGTGATGGCCCGCCGACCGAGCCGCTTGAGAGGATGGCGCACAACATGAACCACCGCCACCACAGGGATGATCGTGATGATTTCCAAAAGCGCCTTGAGCGTTTCATGAAGCCGAGGTCGCCTTACCTTCGACGGACCCAAGAAGTGACCTTGCCGCCGCCCGATGACGGGTCAAGGAGATGGACAAGGCGCCGACCGACCACTTGCTCGACGCCGAGTGTGTCGGGCTCGCTACCTACCACTCACCGTGCAAGCACGCCGCATGGTGGGACAGCCATCGCGCCGGCCGCACCGCGGAGGCTCACGACTACACTTGGGACGACTTCGCCGAGGTGTTCCGTGAGTACCACATCTCCGAGGGTGCCATGGACGCCAAGGCGACGAGTTCCGCGACGACCAGTGCAGAGGGGAGACAAGGTCTCCGAGTACGCCGTACGCTTCACCGGCCTGCTGAGGTACGCGCCCAAGGAGGCCAACACCAATGAGCGCGAGAAGATGCGCTGCTTCCGCCGTGGCCTGAGCACTCGCATCAAGTGTCAACTCTCCGGGACATTCGCCTCGCGAACCTCGGGAGAGATGATAAACAAGTGCATGGAGATTGAGAAAGACCAAGTCGAGGCCGATGCCCCTCTCCAACCGCAAGAAGCGCCGCAGTGGGGGAAGTTCTCGCGCCCGCCTTCCAACGCCCGTGCTCGGGAGCCCCCGCGCCCGGACGTTCTCGCCGCACGTAAGAGTGCCCGAGGTCGAGCAGAGGACGGCGGTTCCTACCCCAACAACTACCGCCGTTACGCCTCGACTCGTCTCCCGCACGCCCCCGGCACGTGGAGGAACACCACGTCTACCCCCACCCGTTGGTGCGACCTTCACCGCTACACTTGTGGCCGCCCGGGTCACAAGGCCGCGGACTGCCCAACCGCGCGGGGGCCCTCACTCCAGGAGGTGTGAGGTACGCACCCGCCTCCGGAGCAAGACTCCAAGAAGCAAGACTCAAAGAAGCTCCACCCACGGACGCCTCACTCCACCGACAATTTGAGGATGCTCAGGCTGCCCCGACGCCGTCTACGGTATGTTTATAGTGCATGGAGTAAGAGCATCGGTTCTTTTTGATTCGGGAGCTACATATTCTTATGTATCGCCTAGCTTTGCACAAAAGCACAAACTTCCTGGTCATGTTACGCCCGGGGAGGCTATCCATACTACCTCACCTTTGGGTCACTTCACTAGCACCCGTATATGTAAGAGAGTGACAATTGCCATTGAGGGCTACCCATTTCTAGCCGACCTCACTCTTCTACCCTCCATGAACCTAGATGTAATCCTAGGGATGGATTGGTTAACCCAGCACAAGGGAGTGATATCCTGTAACCCCAGATACCTAGAGATCACCCACTCCAGCGGTCACGTAATCCGCTGCCTACCACACCAAGGGAGTACAGATTCTATGTTGTGCGCCCTAGAAGCCAAAACCATAGAGGAAGTACCAGTAGTGTGTGAGTACCCCGATGTGTTCCCCGACGAGTTGCCGGGCATGCCACCAGATCGGGATGTGGAGTTTGTGATAGAGCTTTTGCCAGGAACAGGGCCCATTGCTAAGCGGCCCTATAGAATGGCAGTTGACGAGCTGAATGAGCTCAAGAAGCAGCTGAAGGACTTGGCAGATAAAGGCTTTATCAGACCCAGTGCATCACCTTGGGGTTCCCCAGTTCTGTTTGTCAGAAAGAAGGATGATACTCTGAGGATGTGTGTTGACTACCGCAACCTGAATGCTGTCACAATCAAGAACAAGTATCCCCTGCCAAGGATAGATGATTTGCTTGATCAGTTGCGGAATGCCAAGTACTTTTCCAAGATCGACCTTCGGTCTGGCTATCATCAAATGAAGATCAGACCTGAAGATATTCCAAAGACTGCGTTCGTGACCAGATATGGTCAGTACGAGTTCACGGTAGTGTCGTTCGGGCTCACTAATGCCCCCGCCTACTTTATGAACATGATGAACAAGGTCTTTATGGATGAACTCGACAAGTTCTTGGTGGTGTTCATTGATGATATTCTTATCTACTCTGCTAGTAAAGAAGAGCATGAGCAGCATTTGAGGATCGTGCTTGAGAAGCCGAGACAAAGACACCGGCTCTATGGCAAATTCGGCAAGTGCGAAGTTCTGGCTTGAAGAAGTTGCTTTCCTAGGCCACACTCTCATGGCCGGAAGGAGTGGCAAATGGACCCGCCCAAGATTGAGACCGTCCCAGAAATGGGAGCGACCACTCAATGTGGTGATGTCGAGTTTCTTGGGATTGGCGGGATATTATCGCCGATTCATCGAGAATTTCTCCAAGATTGCACGACCCATGACAAATCTCCCGAAGAAGACGAAAGCATTCGAATGGACACCCGAAAGTGCGCGAGCAAAGTTTCCCGTCACTAAAGAGAAACTCACTACCACCCCTGTGCTCGCATTGCCTGATATTCAGCAAGACTTTGTAGTCTATTGTGATGCTTCCAGGCAAGGATTGGGATGTGTTCTAATGCAGAATGGGAAGGTCATTTCCTATGCCTCTCGTCGTTAAAAGGGCACTAACAGCGCTATCCGACCCATGATCTTGAGCTAGCATATTTTGTGCATGCCCCGAAGATATGGAGACACTATCGATCGGGAATAAGTGTGACATCTACACGCATCACAAGAGCCCGAAGTACTTTTTTTCACTCGGGGAGGATCTGAATATGAGGCAACGTAGATGGGGAACCGATCAAAGACTATGACACGGAGATACACTATCATCGGGAAAGGCAAATGTAGTTGCAGATGCCTTAAGTCGTAAGAGCAATTGCCATGCTCGAATCACGCAGGCCCCCGCCTAAAGAGTTGACGCAAGAGATAGAGAAGCACCAGCTTGTGATTGTGCCATCTGGGAAGTTGAACGAGCTTCGTGTCTAGTACACCTTGGGTGATAGAATCCGTCAAGCCCAGCCCTCCTGCCCTGAAATCCAATACTTTCACGAAGTGATGAAGCGGGGCAAGTGCAAGGACTACCACATCGATGAGCAGGGGACAGTCATGTACAGAAACCGGATTTGCGCATCTTCCGACTCCGCCTTGCGCAACGAGATCCTATCGAGGGCCATGATTCTAAGTATAGCATCCACCCGGCAAGTACAAAGATGTATGCCGATTTGAAGAAGCATTTACGGTGGATCAACATGAAGGCAGATATTGCTTGGGACATGTGGCTCGTTCGCGACATTTGCAACCGAAGTCAAGGCCGAGCATCAAAGGCCCGCCGGTTTGCTCCAACCACTAGCCGTACCTCAATGGAAGTGGGAAAATATCTCCATGGACTTTATCACAGGGTTGCCTACCACACCGAAAGGCAACGACTCTATTTGGGTAATCGTGGATCGTCTAACTAAGGTAGCTCACTTCATTCCTCTGAAGACACGATCCAACTATGAGCAGCTAGCGGACTTATACATTTTGCACATTCTCCGCCTACACGGTGCCCCATATCACATTATATCTGATCGTGGCACCCAATTCACCAACAAGTTTTGGAAAGCCTTCCAGGAAGCCATGGGAACCACTCTTGATCACAAAGACAGCCTACCACCCCGAGACCGATGGTCGACGGAGAGAGTGAACGCATTCTCGAAGATATGCTTCGAGCCGCGGCTCCCTGAAGTATGGAGGCGCTTGGGAGAAGAGTTTACCTCATGCAGAATTCTCTTACAACAACAGCTATCGGGCCTAGCATTAAGATGTCACCATTTGAGGCCCTGTATGGCAGAGCTTGCAGGACCCCGTTGATGTGGTCACAGGTTGGAGAAAGACCATTCTTTGGCCCTGACAAGATCAAAGAGGCCGAAGAAGGAGTTGCTCAAGTCAGGGAAAATCTAAGGATTGCCCAGAGCCGACAGAAAAGCTATGCCGACAAGAGAAGAAAGGACATCGAGTTCACAGTAGGGGACTATGTCTACCTCAAAGTGTCCCCGCTACGAAACACCGTCAGATTTCACCTTAAGGGCAAGTTGGCACCGAGATATGTCGGCCCATATCCTATCATTGAGAGAATTGGCAATTTGGCTTACAAAGTGGAGCTTCCCAGGGAACTAACAGGGATTCATCTAGTATTCCACGTATCACAGTTGCGCAGATGTCTAAGAGTGCCCGATGAGCAGATCCCAGCAGCTGCCATTGACCTACAAGAGAACCTGGAGTACCTAGAGCACCCAATCCGAATCCTTGATACAGCCACCAAAGACACCAGAAGCAAAGTCATCCCTATGTGTAAAGTTCAGTGGAGTAACCACACCGAGAGGGAAGCCACTTGGGAGAAAGAAGAGGAACTTTGCTTACACTACCCCTACCTTTTGGAGAGGTATGTCTAACCTAAATCTCGAGGTCGAGATTCCAATGAGGGGGTAGGATTGTAACAACCCGGTTTTTAGCCACACAAAAATCCCAACTTTCAAAATTTTTTTTTCAAACAAACCATGCAATGGTGTATTGCATGTAGAGAGACACCCCTAGTTGCACAAGTAGAACCTATTGTCTTCTATTTTATCAAGCATCATTGCATTTTAATTAAACCATGTTTGAGTTGGCTCTTTATGATTTCATGTGATGCTTAATAAAATCAACAAGTCTTTTAATTTAAATCTTCTTTTGTTGCCAACCTTTTGAATGGCAAGCCAACTACCCCTAAGACCCCTAGGATGCCCTAAGGGTAACTACATGTTGGCAACACATGTAGTTGCATTTAGATGCCCAAGGCTTAAATAGAAAATTAGAAAAGAAAGTGGAAAACGTAAAAAAAGAAAAGGTATAGGAAGAAAAGAAGAGGAGGGAAGGAGGATTCGCCCAGCCGGCCCAGCTACGACAAATTGCCGAGCCGAGCAGAGCGGCCAAGAGCCACCCGGCAAAGTCAAGGCTACGCCGCCGCGCATGGGCCGCCCAAAGAAAGCGCCGCCCGCGTGGCAACATAGCAGGGCGTTCTGGCCCCGCTTCGCGTCGCCGACGGTGGGCCCGGACCCCACCGTCATCTTTATCATCCTCACACCGCGCATCGTTCCTTCCCGACCTTTCCCCGACCGCCAAGGCCGCGGCCGCGGCCGCCCGCCCAGCGTCGCGCCTCGCGACCGCGCGCGTCGCCCGGCTCTCGGCCCCGACAGCCGCCTAGCGAGGGGCGAGGGGAGGCAGGCGACGCCTGGGCCACCAAGAGAGGTGCGTCGCCGCCGCCTCGCCATGGTCGCCTCCATGTTCCCCCTGAGGCGCCCGATTCAAACCCGTGGACGCCCCGTGAGCCACGCCGCCCGAAATTCCCCAGCCCACGCATCCAAAACCCTCTCCCAAGCCGCCGCCGCCCAACCCGCTTCCCTCCCGCCAGCGCCGGCGGTCGCCTATAAAACTAGCGCCCGGGTGCTAGGGTTCTGCCACGCCGCCACCCCGGTGGCCACCCCACCGACCACCGAGCGACCAAGGAGAAGGAGGGAAGTGGGGAGAAGAAGGAGGCGGGTCGGAGGCCGCCGCCGCCGCGGCGGTGCTTGCCGGAGCGCCGCTGAGAGGAGCCGTTACCCGCCCACGCCGCCAGAGGAGGACCGCAGTCGAGGCCGAGGAGAACCGCGAGCACGAACCCGTCGTAGCCGAACCGCGAGCCGCCGGTCATCGCCTTGCCTCCACCGCCGCCCAAGGTGAGCACGCCACGCCCCGCCCCGATCCCGCCCCCGCGGCGTTCCCACTCCACGGGGGCGCGAGGCCGGCCTCCCGCGCTTGCACACCACGCCGCGCACGCCGATGACGGATAGAGGAAGAAAGGCCGGTCTTGCCGAGCCCGTGGCTCCTGGAACACCGATGCCGGGGGCGTGAGCTGCCGCCATGGCACCAGCCATCCATGGCGCCGCCCCGCTCCAATGGAACGGACTCAGATCCCGCCGTCCTACGGCCACCATCGCCGCCGCCTCACTCCGCAGGGGTAGAAAGGTGTCGCCTTTTGGCCGAGAGCGGGCCTAGGCGCCCGAAGGCGTCACCTTGCACTACAAGATTTTCGGTCTAATTCAACGCCTCGAATTGCAACGCCAAAACTTTGGTTGCTAGAGATGGTTGTATTGCAACCATTCTAAAAATCGTAGCGATACTTGCCTCTAATACAACGGTTTTCAAGGTGTTGCGTAAGCTTTGTTGCATTTGGTTGACGATATTGCAATGGTGAAAAATGGTTGTAGTAGAATTGATTTTGGTTGCAATTGCGTGGTAGTACTGCAACTACATTTGCGTTAGTTGCATTTGGTTGTGACTATTGCTACGTTTTTTTTGTGTTGCATAAAATTTCACAAGCATTGCAAATGTTGGATGCTTAATGCAACAAGAACTTTTGGAGGTGAAGCAAAAGTGGGGTTCAATTGCAACCTTTTTGGCAGTTGCAATATACTTTGATATTGTTGCAAGTGCTAAATTTTATTGCAACAAGATCTGGGGTCGGCGAAAATTATGTTAAAGTGCAACGCTTATTTTTGGTTGCAATATACTTTGAGAATTGCAACGAGAACTAGGAGGCGAGGTTGATTTGGATTGGGCCTTATCACGGGCCATACATGCAGCGAGCAAGGAGTCGCGATCTGATCAGGGGGCGCCGCACACGGAAAAAAAAACTTGTGTGAACCCCGGGCCGACGCGACCCCTAGGTGTGCCCCCCACGCTGGATTACGACCACGTGCCCCTCCTACATATCCGACGGACTCCAGCGCAAACTCAACACTACGCCGCTCCTCGGTCATTTCATCAGCTCCCCGCGGCTCGTTATTTTTCACTCGCGCGCCTACTCTAGATATGTTCTATTTGTAGGCTACATACGCTTTATTTCATACCTAGTGAAGTATAGAAACGGTTCTCTAAAGCGTGTCTGGAGCGTCTCCCTACGGACCGTGTCAGATACCATATATACGTTTTGTCAATCGTGTCTAGAAGACATGAGACGTTTTATAGACACAGTATAAAAGCGCCTCTAAAAGACATAACACGCTTCCTCAAGACTATTGATAATCGTATCTACTTCCTTTATAGATATTTTAATGGCAACGTATCATATGCAAACCAACCCCTTCATGAAAAACTGTGCAAAACCATGGCAAAAAAAAATATTCTAAATTCACCAAAAAAAAATCACACATGTAGATGATACGATGATACACAATCTTGCAAAATATCTTGTTCAAATTCGACTTCATTTGTGAGATATAACAATAACAAATTTTAAGCCAGAAAGTTGTCTAGATGATTTGTTAGAAATTTGTTATTTTTTTATATCTCACAAACGAAGTCGCTTTTGGACATGATATTTTACAAGGCTGTGCATCATCATATCATCTATATGTGTGATTTTTTTTGGTGAATTTAGATGACCTTTTTGCCGTGGTTTGCATGGGTTTTCACGAAATCCTAGTTTGCACAGGATATGTTCCCTATTTTAATATCCGTATCAAGCAAAGTTGATACATCGATCTGTGTTTTCTATTGTTTTTCATTTTTCTAATATATTTTGTGGAATTGTTTTCTAATGCGTGTATATCTTCACTTTGGAGAAGATAGTATAGAAGAAATCCCACATCAAATGTGTTCATTTAATATTAATTAGAGCGGACACCGTGAATCATTCATATACAATATGTAGATATTACATATATTCCTTAATTCTTATACACTGGGATCTGGCTCCTGTAAAGCTTTGCGCATCCAGAGACTTGTGCTCCAACTCTCAATCTTCTCTTCATTCAGCAGACTTTGTTGATATGCTTCGGTGATCCTACAGATCAAACATATAAATCCATTCAATATTTATATTAGTAGCACTGAACATAATAGTCCAATGTTTATATTAGTAGCTAACTAATATGCTCTAGTATTGCAAATTCACACATATACCAATGTTTACGATATACACTCTGCTCATAAAACATATTTATTAGGATAACCACATCTCTTTGATATATTAATGCAGTTACTTACATGGAAATTACATGGGATATTTATCTCTTCTAGGTTTTTAGAAATTGTTCACCTTTCAAAAACTGTATGACCAAGCATGTCTGAACTCTAAAGCATGCACCTTGTCGAATCATTTGAAAGCAGCAACCTACAGCCACAAACTGTCTTCACTTGGGAATTGCCCCTGTTAAGAGAATAGAAAAACCTCAGTGAACACTACTAGTTGAATAGCAATTCCATCAAAATGAGTTGCATCATCCAGAACACAAAGGAGTTTATTAGATTCTAATTGCTGTGTTGTTAGGCAACACAAGAACACTGACTGCTATGCTCGCTTCTCAATAGCTGAATGTTATGCACACACTGGACAGAAATTTGACCACTAGCTGATTCAAAACTTATCCCAACATTAGTTAAGTGACTGCTAGCTGATTATGAAATGAATCCAGTAGAACTAAATTATCTACTGAAATAACAACCAACTATTCCAACCTGATAGTAATAAGAATTTTGTTGACAAAAGAGCATACATCATTAAGTTCAGGTAGGAATCCCTTTTGTTTGAATAAAGTATTGGTAGAAACTTCGAATTCGCACTAAATTTCAATCAGTCAGTCAAGGAACAACTTAAGTCTTGTACACATTCAACTAGCATATGCAACACGAAAATTGTTTTGTGGACCAAATAAGACTTTAACAAAACAGTAGTAATAATTTAGCAGAAGGGCAAGATGTCAGTAGGATTCAAAGCAAAATTAAATCTCCTTTCCCGAGGAAAACAATATCATCTCATTATCTGCACTTCTGATTTGTTGCACAAAACCAACGAAATCCATTTTTCTTAAACCATCTGCTAGGCTTAGAAAAATTAAATCTCCTTAATTTAGAGATGAAGCTCATCAGTCTAGCAGTAGAGGTTCATACTTATTTTCAGAGTTGCAGCACATATGCTGAGTTGTTGTAGCTGAGTTGCAGTACAGGTTCATACTAATAAGAAGCATTTTTTTTTTTTCTATGGAATCATAATTTCTGAAATGAAATTTATTTTTTATCCTACAAATTTGTTTTTGCATTTCCCACAAATGGATTCCCATAAGAGTACTTCAAAAAATAGAAAACTGGAAGCAAGAGATGCTTACTTTTAAGCAACTTGTAGCATCAGGTTTTAATGTCGACCTTTTTTGGTCCTGCAATCCCTATTGTGTTCAGGGCAACTTTGTCCATGAAAATACAAAACTACAAGAGAGAGTTTCAGATATTAAGCTAAACTTTAGTAAGTGTCAGTGTCTAAGATAGCGTGCTACCTTAGAGTGCAAGGTAGTGCCATCTCCACAGATGATCTGCAATGTGGTTACAACAAAGTAAACTTCAGAGTTTCATGATTAGAAGTAAACAAAGAAATGAATTGCAAACTATTCTAAACAAGCATTTTAGGAACCACAATAGCAGGGGAAAGGAATGACTCATAATATTGCTGCAGAGTGTAGAGCAATCAAACAAGCAAGCACAAGCAGAAAAGTTCGCATGACCCTACACAGCAAAAAACAATGCAGAAATGAGAAACCAGCAGCTACCCAAGTCCATACAGTCTCAAGATATCTGAAAATTCAATAGCCACATCAAGTAGCTACCCAAGTAAATTGATCTGTAAGGACACTTATAAATCTATATAGTTAGAACACTACATGCAAGATACCTGAAAATTAAATAGCCACATCAAGCAGCTACCCAAGTAATTGATCTCTAAGGACACTTAAAAAGCTATATAGTTTGAACACTACATGCAAATTGATCTGTATACTGCAAAGCAAAGAACATTCAGTTTTGTACATTTGAGTTGCGATCTGCAAAACATACAATGGATGCAAAAGAAAAGTCCCTTACCGACATATAATAGATTAAGTACCGAAAGACAAGGTAGATTAATTAATAATAGAAAGACATAGGGATAAAGGCCATGAAAGTGGACTCGCTCACTTACCCATAAATAAAAGGAAAAATAACTTTAGAAATACTATATGCAACTCGTATTCATAAAAAGTTAGAGTCCCCATCATGGCAAGGGAAATTCAGTCCGATTACCAAACTGGTTTCGTGGACATCATCAATAGGCATGATTGAATATATAGTACTAAAATGAACAGATAACTGAATCTTGAAACCGGATTACAGGAGATACAGAATAAAGAAATGTAATTAGAATACAGATGTGTGGCCGTGGTGCCGTGGTGGGGCAGCAGTGGTGGGAGCGAGCGACGCAAAAGATGGGAGGAGGGAGATGGGCAAAGCACCATAGATGTACGTTGAGACGTGAGCGCGGGCCGCCATGCCCTTGGTTGTGCCGACGGCCTAGCCGAGCAGGTGCGCTCCCTGGACGGCGCCGCCCGCCACGGTGATTGACGTCGTTGTCCCACGGCGACCGGGATTCGTTGGACGTTTCCACAGGGCCCTTGGCCGCTTCAATCGTAGCCTGTGAGGAAGAACCATGCACCGATGACCGAGTATGGTCACGGCCTCGCCGGAGTCCGCCGCCGCTCTAGGGTTTCACGATTTAGGATCGAGAAGAACAGGAGTCGGGACAAGAGATGAAACTGCCAGGGCGCGATGTTGGTCAGACTCACTCCCATGCGCATATATCTACGGTGGGGTTCCTGGGCCAGGGGAACATGGGCCAGCGGCCAATGCTGGTTCAGCGCTAATCGAACCCAACGGAACGGCACGCATGCAGACCCAGGACACGTGGCCCATATCGATACGAGGGGCACACCCAGGGTGCCGTGAGCTCAGGGCTGACCCCAGTTTTTTTCCTTTGCGCACGGAGGTGGCCGCCCTTGACACCATGAGATCGTCGGCCGAGGGCTTGATGTCCTCCTCCTCGTCAAGATTGTAGCCGCCGCCAAGCATCGCCGCCGGGGAAGGACGGAGATGCCGAGATGGGGCCAGGGTTGGGGCGTTTTATAACTCATAAGGTTTTCAATAATATCAAATAGAGTAAAACGTGAGTTATAACGAACACACCTATATAGCGCAGTGGTAGAGATGGTTTTATGTTAATTTAGCTCCATTGTTCGAATCCTGTGGAGAGCACTTTTTATTTTTTAATATGCGTCCCCAATTCTTTTCTTTCCATACTTTTATTTTAGTTTAAAATTTTGATTTTCATTGTCTAATTTTTTTTTTCTATATGTTACTGAAATTATTTTTTTAGACTTGACAATCTTCACAATCATTCCTCTCTGTAGCTAAGTGGACTCACAAAGGGATACTATACATCTCATAGGAGGATGAACATCTCTCGCTCATCTACAGGGGCATGTGTGAGACCACATATGACTTTGCGAGGATGTGCATCACCACTTTCTCAGAATCAATTGAAACTTTTTTGTCGACACATATACACCAAAAGGATGTGTCCTTCAAGTTTTTTGAATTTTTATGTAGCTTAGGTATTTTAACATTTATTCTTTAGTAAATCATAAAATAATTACAACAATAGTTAAACTTGGTCAGAAATTTGCATAGATGGTCACAACATCATAGCTTGGCTCCGTAAACATCACATTAAAGTTTTAAATGATTTCGACAAAGTGATCCTATACATCTCATAGGAGGATGAATCTCTCTCGCTCATCTATAGGGGCATGTGTGAGACCACATATGACTTTGTGAGGATGTGCATCACCACTTTTCGAATCGGTTGAAACTTTTTTTTGTCAACACTTATACACCAAAAGGATGTGTCCCTCCAAGTTTTTTTTTTGAATTTTTATGTAGCTTAGGGTATTTTAACATTTATTCGTTAGTAAATCATAAAATAATTACAATAATAGGTGAACTTGGTTAGAAATTTGCATAGATGCTCACAACATCATAGCTTCGCTCCATAAACATCCCATTAAAGTTTTAAATGATTTCGACCAAGTGATACTATACACCGACGCCAAACAGCTACACGCCGCGCCGTCGTCGACAACGCCCCGCGACCAACGTGGCGAAGCTAGCGCCGCCGACCGGCCAGGCTGGTGTTCCACGCCGCCACGGATAAGAAGAGTTACGTGCCCATGCACTTGTGGTTCGCGCCGCACTCGGTGTCGCCCGCCCGCCGTCGAGGTCAAGGGCTCGCACCCCGATTCGGATGGCGCAACGCCCGGTGTCATCACCTCCGTCATGAGGACGGGTCGAGGCAAGTGGCGGACACAGAATTGAAAATTGGGTGTATAGACATTGCTCGGGCGCGGTGACGACGGGGCAAAGATTTGCCCCCTAGCTAGTCGTAGTCTCCGCTTCAGGTCCGGGCCACATCCGCATCGGCCTTGGGTTCTTCTAGGCTTCTAGGCCCATCTCACCCTCAAAGCTAAGATCCACGCAACCATGACCAGCAACTGGGCGGTGTCCGCCGGTACATGCTTGGTGGTACCATATATAGGCGGCGACACATCTCTCTATCCCTAGACGCTAGGCGATAGGGCGATGCGGTGCAGGATGGGGGATTTTTCTTCGAGTCGATGAACCGGGGTAATGCGCCGGAGCCCGTGTCCACGGTTCCCTCCATCTCCGTGATTTACCTTCTTGGGCTACTAGGTCGGCCAGCTAGATGGTGGACAAGATGAAAAACATGGGCTTTTTACTCTTATTTAGATCAAACAAACAAAATCTGGATATTATATATGTATACGCACAGGAGCTGTACATTTTTTTTTTCTCAAAATTAGATGTACACCCATGTCCACGTACTATGTCCTCCAGTGGGTCGAGGAGGTGCACAGGAGCTTGCTGGACTATCACGATGGATCAGCGTAGAGGCACCGGCTCGAAGAAAAATCACCGGTGCGATGGATCAGCGTAGAGGTGCACACAGGATCCCGCCAACAATTACCAAAACCTTTGCCAGCGAAAACTCTCAGGCCCACGAAAATGCCGTGACGAAAACTCTCCCGCGCGCCCACCCCCGTTTCCTCACCCCACGCCGCCCCATTATTTCGCAACTTCTCATCTCCCTCCCGGTACACGCGCTTCCTCATCTACCGCGCCGCCGCCTCCACCAGTTACGGTTTTCAGTTTCCACCAAAGAGAAGTCGAACATGGCGACAACTCCAACGAGTGGAACACCTGCAGGATCGGGGACGCCAACAACTCCGGCGGCGGCGGCGGCGGCGGCAACTTCATTCAGACCCAACGCGACCATGTCCGTTTTTGGGGCAACACGTTCGTCCGGGTCGACAGGGAGCGGGACGCCAACAACTCTGGCGGCGGCGGCGGTGCCGGCAAGTTCATCCAGACCCAACGCGACCATGTCCCTTTTTGGGGCATCCGGGTCGATAGCAGTTCCTGGTGATCAACAAGAAAGCTCCCCTGCCAATCAATGAGACCAATAATAGGTAACACCTCTTGGCTTCCTATTTTTGGATTCAACATCTCGGGTTTAGGATTCAACATCTCGGGGGTTTCTAGATATATTAATGATTTTGGTCTCTGTCCGTACACATAGTCTACATACATGCTGGTTTCCTTTAATTTCAGTAATTACAATTGTAGATCGACATGGGATCTGATATGTAGGGATATGATTTTACTCTCTGTCCATACACACATGCAAGTTCAGTTATTGTTGCCACTGATACATACCCGAATAAAAGTTGTACTGTCAAGATTTAGTGACAATGGCATGGTGTGTACTGTTATCTGAAGTTTCCTTCTATCATATGAATACTGAGAGCATTGGTCATCTTGTTGTGCAGACTGGATGTGAGAAACACAAGTTCAGTGATTAGGATATTGCTTTTTATCAAATTATGCACTATCGATTCAGATCTTAGCACAAACTCAAAATGAATTACAATATTAAGAGAACAATCATAGCTAACCAAAACACCAGTTAGACAATTAATATAAAAAGTTCTGAGCTTAGAACTATCAGAGTAAAAGTCCACTAATAGTGATACAATAATATTGATCCGTTCACTAGAATAAGTAAAAGTTCTGAGCTTACAACTATCAGAGCATATCAGAGCATATCAGAGCAGAATAATATTGATCCGTTCACTAGAATAGTGTCGATGCTGTAAAAAAACTCCTCTTGTGTGTAACTAATGCACAGTTTAACTAGTGAACTGAGCTCACATTTTCGTCAGGAACCATGGCATATCTTTCTGATGGTGATACCGAAACTTTGGCTGCAAAAAAAAAAAAAAAAAAAAATAGACATTTCAGTTAATTGCCTTTCTGTCTTGCAAGAACATCTGCAGCTACTAGAGTTACAATGAAACAAACCTGTGAATGGGGCGTCTGTTGATGACTACAACTTCTTGCAGCCAGAACCGTCATGGCTTAAGGCATCAATCAGCCACAGAATAGAAAAGCAAGGCATCACTGTCACACCATCGTTGTTCAAATTCTAAAAATCAAAAAGAAATAAATGGACAAGTGAATGATTGAAGTTATGAAAACCTTAGTATCTACTAACACAAACTGAAGAGTGCATTTGGAAAATAACTATGTGCAAAGCTTGCATACATCATGCATATATTATGCGTGCAACCAATCAGCCCCTATATATCTACTTACAAGTAGAGTCATCCTAGCACCTTTTTACTGAGAACCATAGGAAAAGTTTCCTTAGCACTTTGTTAGTGGTTTTATTAGGATTATTGGAGGTCAGTCGAAAAGGAAGTAAAGCTGTAAAATCCTTTTTCAGCCTTTTTGCCATAGCTGCTGCACACTATAGAATAATGATTTGCACACTAGTTCTGTAGTTATGCCGAAGCCTAGCAATGTTAAAGCCATTTTAGAAATAAAATAAGAAGTCTATTAATTACACATAGATTGCATGTTTACGTGACATGGCTTATCCAAGTTAAGAAGAATCTATGTTGGTTTGCAAACCATGTCATCTGAGGCCACATATTTACTTACCGAACCTTCTATTATTCTGTAGATTGTCAGGATCTAACATCCTAACAGGAAGAGGCCTGTTTTACATGCACAAAATTAATCAATGCAAACAAACATATTTTACATGAAGACCTTCCTTCTAATTTTTTAGGAACATGTTTGCAGCAAGCCAATCATCACTAAGCTGACATAGGGCCCGAAAGCTATCCTATTTTCCCTTCACTTTTAATAATTTGTGCTTTCTTGGGTGATGATGAGTTGACCAGCATTTATTTCTGGAATTCTACTCAGATAAGAATGAACAGAAACAGTAAGGGCATGAATATTATAATTCCATTTCAGTAGCTGCATGAATATTATAATTCCATTCAGTAGTTATAAGAATGAATAGAAAGTTAGAAACAGCAAGGGCAGCAATATTATGATTCCATTTTAGTTTCGGATGAAAAGGTTGCATAAAGATATTGAAAGGGAAGCCGAGAGGCGAGAACATAGGCGCCAGCTTGAACAGCTCAACAAGGAAAGGGAGGCCGATAGAGAAGCACTTAGGCAAGCTACGTTAATGTTGCAAGCAGCCCAACAACAAGCTTCAGTACAAATGGTAATATAAACAACATCTATGTTTTCATAGTTTATTGAACTGAAAATCATTATCTTGAACCCAATTCGAAATGCAGGCTAGCACAATTGTGGAGCCAACTGAAAATGTTGTTGCTGCTGCAACAATTGAGGGGACACAAAATATAACAGCTACAGAGGGAGAACAGATGATGCATAGTCAACAGGTAGTTTGATGATAATTGAAGAATGTTTAATTGTAACATGCATGTCATATTCTTGTCAAGGGGTGTAATTTTTACCACCAACCATTTTTTTCAGGTTACCCAAGAAACCAGCCACCTAGAACAACAACCCTCTTCTTCCGTAGCTGAAGAACGTCTCACTAGAGGATGCACGACTAGAAGTAATTTGGCAGCCCAAAACAAAGGAGCGAATTCGGGTGTTGTTTATACTACAACAAAGCAATTGAAGGAAAGTGGCTAGGAAAAGATCTGCATTGTCCAAAAAGAATACACAGGTACTATGTGAAACATTTTATCCCTCTTTGCATTAAAAGGAACATGTAGTCCTTTTGGAGAAGTACATAGCTATTCTTTTGTTCTGCTCGTAAATCTGGTCCAGGCTTAGTTTCCTCTTACTGATTAGAAATATATATGCATGTGTTTGTGCTCATAAAATGTCTTGGGAGGCAGCTGCATGTATGTTTATATTTGCTTTTACTTCAAAATTCATGGTTGATAGTACTGCAGCTCACAGAACGCTACTATGCAGCTCATGTTTTGCTTCACTGTTCAATTAGCTTTGCAACCACTAGAATTTTAGTTTAACTAATGCATGTCAATGATTTTTTCAGGAGGAATCTTGAGTTTGAGAAGGAGCATGCGAATGGTGGGACGATGGCCAACATACATATCAAGGGAACCTTTGCTGCTACAGTAGACATTAGTCTTTTGATTTGAATGAGTTCAAACAGTTGTCTGTGCTGGACACATTATTATGTGTTAAGCTATCTACTTGTGTTCTCACTTAGTTTGACACTCGGTGTGTTTCTGTTAAAGATTTTATATGAACAAATTATATTTCATTTTAATGGATGTTGATGCCTCATTCATTATGTATTTGTCGTTTTGCGATTATTGATTTAAGCTAACAAAGCATCGCAGCATGAATTATTAATATGTATTAATCTGGCGTTACAATATATGATGGAAATCAAACCAAATTGCGCGTTGCAACAGCAAGACATATAACAACCACAGTTAGTCGTGGCAATAGATACGACAATCGTGGCAATAGATAAACCATTTTTGCAACTACAAAAAACATGACAAAGTGGCAATAGATGACCTATCTCAGTAGCAACCAACCTAAGTAACGTGGCAATAGCCTATCTTTGCCTATAGCAACCATTCACAAATGTGGCAATAGAGTACCTCTCTATAGCAACCAACCTATAGAGACGTTGCAATAACCTAAGCCACCTATAGCAACCATTTAGGGGACGTGGCAATAGAGAAGCTCTATTGCAATGCTTTCTCCGCGTAGCAATAACCACTCTTGCAACACCTATCTTATGTTGCGACTGCATTGTGTTGCTACACGACCAGCGTGTTGCCATACGTGTCACTAGCAACGCCTAGTTCGTTGCAATTGATACTATTGCCACACCCATAGTGGTTGCAATTGCATTTGTTACAACACTCACCATATGTTGCAAAACATCGAAAGTGTTGCAATAGAGGGGTTGTGTGTCGCAACTAAAAACGTAACTTCGTTGCATTCGCTATTGCTACCCTTACAAGTGCAACGACATTTAACCAAAAAAAATGGTAGCAAAAGTACTATTGCTACCATTTTTCGCTCTATTGCTACACTTTGTCGGGCGTTGCATTAGACCAAAATCCTTGTAGTGTTGCCGGGCGTGGTCGCTACGGAGCACCACCATACGCCCGCCGCGGGCGCGACCGCCCCGAAGCCGCTCCGCCCTCGCTCGGCGAGGACGGGCCGTTGAGTTTCGCCGTGATACCGCGCGCCTAGCCATGTAGTCGGATGGGGCAAAAGGCTCCGCCTTGGTCATTGGCCGCGCAACCACCATGCCGGTCGGAAGCGCCGCGGCGGCGCCTTGTCGCGTAGCGGACTCCGCCGGCGTTTTGGTCGCCGCCGGTGAGCCCTATGGCTTACCCACCGCGTCAATCGAAGGAAAGCGAGCACCTTGGTGCTCAAGGTGCCCGGGCTTGGCGCCACGCCGCCGCCACCGAGCGCCCACGCCGCCATCGCCGCCCCGCCGGGCCTTCACCGCCCGCCCAGTCCGCTGCCAAAGAGCCCGCCCGGCTTTCCTCGGGTGTGCCGGGTTCGAGAAGAAAAGGGCAGCTTTGGAGCCCCTACGCCGCCCGAAGCGCCCGTCGTCAGGCGCCGCTTTGTCGCGTCGGCGCCGGCGAGCCTCGAACGCCAGCCCGCCACCCAGCTTTACTGTCGGTCTACTACCCCGTGGCCACCATCGACCGAGGACTTAGCCTCGAGTTGAGACGCCGGGAAAGCGGCCGCCGCCGCAGGCCGCGCGGCCGCCGGTCCAAGGAGCAGAGGAAGATGGAAGAAGGGGGGAAAGGGTGCCGCGGCACCGGGTCCACCGCGGCGCCACGCCAGGGAGGAGGAGGTGGACCGAGTCCACCGCGGAACCGGCCCGAGAAAGAAAGCCATGGACTACGGCCCGTGGGCAGCCCCAAGCCCGCCACGTGGCTCGAGTCACCAACAGACACGATGTCCGGGCCGGCCCGCCCATCCGCCTGCACCGACCCATATCCAGCCCGTCGCCCGCCTTTGGGCCCGGTCCAGCCCGCTTGACCGTTGATCGAGTCAACGCCGACGCCATGCCGACGTCCGCCAGGTCCCACCGTCGCCTGGCCAACCCGTGGGACCCCACGGCCGGGCTTGCGGTGTTGCCTCGGGACCCGCGATGACGCCATGCCGACGCCATCCGCCCCACCCGTCAGCCTCCGGACACGAAACCCCGATGCCGACGCCACGCCGCCGACGTCAAAGACAGCCAACCGAGACCGCCACGTGTCAAGCCCCGGTTTAAACCCCGATTTTCCATTTTCGAAATTGTTTTAGACTTTGAAAATTCATACGATTTAAAAAATATGAAACCAGTGTCCAAATTTTTCTAAAATTCTCCTCTACGTCATAGGCTTATCTATGAGTGAATTTGGGTCTCAATTTTCGATTTGCTTCTTTGTGATACTCTAAATGGTTGCTAGTCGCAACCATTTCTTTACGCACTGTGCATCAGGAGGAGAGCCAGGAGGACCGTGAAGACCAGGACTTTGAACGAAAGCGAAGCGACCACTCAAAGTGCCATGTCCCACCCACCTACATAGCACCTATTAGACATATCATATAGTTTTGCTAGCGCTTTTTACTTTATGTTGTTTGCATTTTGCCGCTAGGTTGCATGGTAGAGATCTTTGTTGAGCCTTTATACCTTGACGCAACCTATCCCCGCACACACCCGCTTATAGTTTAGACTCGGCTCATATACTATTATTGCTTTTATTGCATTTTATATCACTTACGTGTATATATATGGAGTAGGGTATATGAGGGGACGGTTGAGTTGGATCATCGGTGGGGTGAGTCTTCCGTCTAGACTTGGGTGTGTGGTGAGGGTCGAGTCGACCGAGCAAGATCTACGACAGTATTTGTGGACGAGTCTCGCCGGGGAGTGTGCTTCGGGCCTCTCCCATTTGTCCTACCCGTGGTGGGTAACTTGGTACGGTGTTGGGGTCCCGGTGCTGACTCCTGTGACGGGACGAAGACCGGGAAAGGAAGTACAGAAGATGTCTTGCTTGGTCATACCTAAGGACTTGTATCTTCGAGGACCTGAGAACTGGGAAATTGGTGCTCACCTAACGTCTTACGTTATGGGCGGGTTGCGGATTGCCCCATCTACTTGGATGATGCCATACTCACTAGGTGGTAGCGGATAGTGTTATAGCAGTGACAGGCTCCGATGGCCTCCATCCTGCCGAGACAGCGGGGGTTGATCTTGAGTCGTAGCAGTACTCGATACGTCGCTTTCACGCCTCTCGCCTTGACGGTGGTACTCCGGAGCTTCCCAGAGCTGAGTGGTTTGGTGGCATTGTCTAACTAGGTGGTCTCCGTATGTCGGCCTAGGCACTCGCCATGCCTATGATGGCGACCGTTTGGTCTTGAGCACACGCTCTGCAGAGTTGTAAATCTATACGTATAGTCCGGCCTTGGGGCTGGGACTCGCTCTAGATCTGGACTCGCTAAAGGTAACCCCGGCCTATTCTTTGGAACCTCCTGGCGGCTTGCGCCGGTCTTTTGACCAAGTTTTTCCCGGGTCTTTCTCTTCCGAGTAGCGAGGGTGTTTTCTTTCTTACCTCGAGTGTGGTTTGGTGGGATGTGTCACTACCGAGAGCCCGGAGGGCCGAGAGCCGGTTAAGTAAGCGAGAGTAAGAAGATGCGGGGCTGTTTCGTCGACTGAGTGAGAGCTAGAGGCTAGTTGAGGCTTGTTTTGAGATGAGTTGGCATTTGGGGAATGTTGGGATGAATTATTATGTGTTAAAACATTATTAAACTTGATTTCATTCATGCATAGGAAACTACAGCCCATATTAGGCCTTTTGTTATACCATACATGCATCCAGTTCCACAAAGCTTGCGCATAGGGTGGGGAACCTGGCCAGTACAAATCGTACTGATAAACTTGCTGCTTAGGTGATGAGTCGGACTCCAGTGAAGGCGAGTGAGAGGATTGAGATGGGAGTTTCGTTGCTACGCTCAAGCCGAGACGATGTCGCTTCCACCTGAAGATGCTGTTCTTATTGCTTCGTGCTAGTTTGATTCCGCCAAGTGGCGATGTAATAAAGTACTAGAACCTCTATTTCTGCTTTTGAACGAAGTCTTGTAATTGATATTCGACTGTATTTCGGATAATGTGATGGAATGATCCTCGGAGACTATCACGATATTCGTATTTCTGTGAATTTCCCTTCGTGGAAATTTGGGGATGTTACAGTAGGTCCTTCATGCAGCCACTAGCCGACACCGCTAGAGGGGAGCGGCCACGGATGATCCTAGGATTGGAGGATGCTGTTGCCGCAGAATCCGTTGGGGAAGGGATCTCACTGTCGTCATTGAGAGGGAAAGGGACCTCGTGGGCCCACCACTACGTGCGTGCCAGATCTGCGTCATCTCTAGAGGACGACACTTTTTTGAGTTCTCATTGGCCTTGTAGGCAAAATGGGTTCTCTCGGTGGGTCATCCGTTGGAGGCCATTTTGGGTAGGCAAAACACTATGAAAGATGCATTGTGTGTTGGGATAACCACACTAACACCACTGTTAGTGATTGCAGAAGCGCTTAATTTCACCACAATGCGAAAGTAGCCCAGGTCGTCACCTATTCACGAACGGAAACATATGCATCACATATACATGGAGAAAATTAGCAGTAATCACAACTGATCAAACTGATCACAACAGCACCAACAACGATAACAAAGACACCAGATTTAACGTAAAAAACCCCCAAATCAGGGTAAAACCCACGGGACCAAGCCAGTCAAATCTTCTTCCACTATATGTTTGTGGGATTACAACAAGTTCATCTCTAGACACCACTGGTGGCACTCATACATCAATATGCAACAGTTTTGGCTCTCAACAACAGATTTGGGGCTGCTACAGGAGGGAATGAAAGACTTCACCAAATGATGGTGGAACTCAGATTAGAGGTAGTAAGGTTGTGGTTTTGAAGCTTCACAATCTCGTGGGCAAATCCCTTTTGATCTACTACAAGATCTCCTCTCTAATCTCACTCTTGAAATCTCATGTTTGGTTTTGGAAATTGATGACACACTTGTGGCACTAATCCTTTGCTCTAAGTGTGGCTTATGAGATAGGATTAGATGGATGACATGGAGCATGATGATCATGAACATGGATGATGATGGTGGACATGATGGATCGTCAAGCTCGGTGATCGGCTTGAGAGGAACCCGGGAGATCAAGGCAAAGGTATCTTGATAGGGTTTTCGTTTCGGTGATCAAGACACGATAGAGCGTGTGATCACATTATAGGATAGATAGCCGACTATCAAGAGGGGATGCCGCGACAATCCTTTGGTGAAGTGCTTCTAGGTCCAATTGACTTGCATATTGCATTTAGGACGTGAGAGCACTAACTTCGATCTTGCCTAATCGATCTTCATGCTAACATAAGTGATAAAGTGATCATCTTCGACGTGTTGGCAACTTATGGCAAGAGGCGAAGCAAGGTTGAAGCAAAGAGCAACAACAACTTGAAGAACATGCTAAAAAGGGGTGGCCGGACCTTCGGCAAAGTGGCCGGGACGCGACCGGCCGGTGGCTTTCCGGCCGGTCGCGTCTGGCGTAGCACTGCGCAGCTGATTTCGACCGGACGCCGCAACCGGATCCTTGACCGGATGCATCCGGTGTCGACCGGAAGCTGGGATCGGACGCACGATGGAGCGTGTCAGCAGTGGGCCAGGTCCCTTGTCAGATGTGACCGGAAGCAGGGATCGGACTCACGACCGGACTCGCTGATGAGTCCGGTCGGTGCGTCCGGTCAACTCGCAGGAAGCCCATATCAAAGCACAACGGCTCCATTTTTGAGTGAGGGCTATATATACTTGGATGGCCGGTTCCTAGCTCTCTCTCTTGCACATTTGAACACTCTAACTTGCTTGTGAGCATTTGAGACTCCTCTCCACTCATCTCTCCATCCATAACTCGAATTCTTGGTGAGATTGAGAGTGATAGAAGTGCATTGCATTAGTGATTGCATCTAGAGGCACTTCATCCTTGGAGAAGCCGCGGGATTCTTGTTTTCTTGGGAATTTGCCCGGTTCCCTAGCGGCTTGGAGCAAGGGGCGGTGTTGAGTTCGATTGGAGCTTGTTCGAGGCCACACCGGTGGACGTGTGAGGGGTTGAGCCTTACCCCGTGGGAGGTACGTGAAAGGCATCACTAGTGGATTGCTCGTGGCTTGTTGGACCCTCTCTTGTGATCGTTTGCTTGAGCTCCCACCAGGGATTTGGCACCGGCCATTAAGCTTAGCAACCGTCAAGTGAGTGTGTCGCCACAACGGGGACTAGCGTGCCGGCAAGCATGTGAACCTCGGTGAAAAATCATCGTGTCTTGTGTGCTAGCTCGTTGGAGATTTCTTGTACACGGTGATTGGCTTCAACCTCGACACTACACCGGTGGTATTGTATTCTAGCACCTCTTTGCTTTACCTTGATAGCTTATCTTGCTAGGGTGCTTAGTTAGTTACCTTGTTTAGGTTGTGTAGCTTGTTAGGCTTGTTTAGCTCCTAGTTGGTAATCTAGTTAGTCTTGCTTGTTCACCTAGGAGTAAACTAGCGACATAGCTCTTGTGTGAAATTAGAGACAATAGAATTGACTTGTGGCTTGCTTA
Source organism: Hyparrhenia diplandra (assembly GCA_015847255.1). Classification (NCBI taxonomy): domain Eukaryota; kingdom Viridiplantae; phylum Streptophyta; class Magnoliopsida; order Poales; family Poaceae; genus Hyparrhenia; species Hyparrhenia diplandra. The sequence continues at coordinate 67,451 of JADLZK010007817.1, forward strand.
GCTAATTCGTAGCACCGCTTATTTAGCTTCGCCTTATATTATTGTCTAATCCGTTTGTTTAGTGTTGTTACAAGAATTTTTAATAGGCTATTCACCCCCCTCTAGCCATTAGGACCTTTCAATTCTCTCCCTCTTTTTTCTTTCTCTATGGTGTTCTCTTCTTCCCTCTCTCACGTACAAAAGTAGGGGCTAGTTCCTAGTGTTGCGTCGATGGGATCCAAAGACTTCACATTCCTTCTCTTGTACTCTAAGAGGAATAATATTTCGATGCACAAGTTGTGCTGCACCTATAACATGTGAGTATGCTCATAGAGCATTTACTTCTCCTCAACTACCCACTCATGAGTAAGATTTCTCAACATTTTGGGTTTGGGTTATGCAGTCGGAGACGGTCTAATATCCCAGAAGGCCAGAACTATGATACCTGCACCCGTGTCCAGGTAGGGACACTGGTAGTGCTGGGTATCGAGGCCCATTAAAAAATTATATTATAAAGTTATAAACAACCAAATTGGTCATCTGTGCCCAGATGTGTAGTTATAAATAAATAAACAATGGAGGCTATGGACACTGATAGTATTTATTTATGCCAAATACAAGAAAATTTCTTCAACGCATATAGTGCATGAATCTCAAGATGAATCCTGTGGCTACAAAATAGCCTTCCCTCCAAGTTGGCTTCAGCTTACTCTTTCCGATCCCCAAATCTTTTTGATAGCTTTGGGAGTAAATTCTCAGACTAGGCTAGATAGACAAGTGGCTGATGGTGACGCCATGCTCATACACAGTCATATTTAGGGTGTGTTTGGTTGGGCTTTTTGGCTGTGGTTTTGCCCCCAAAAGCCAAAAGCCCAACCAAAAGGGTTGGTCGCCACCCAAAGCCAAAGCCAAAAACAACTTTCATCCTAGTGTAATTGCAAAAGCACCTCTCCCCCAGCTTTTCGTGGCTTTTGGATGGGCAAGTTGGAGAAAATTACCCGCTGCCACTGGTTATGAGGGGCAAATAACGTTTCGTCGCTCCATCCCCGTCACTCCATCTCCCGTTGCGGTATGCCGCGCCCACGCCGCCGCTAGGGTTGACGGCCTTCCCAGCGCCGCCACGAGGGCTCGCCGGCTGCCTGTCCCTGCCACGGCCGCCCCCCCACACTGCTGATCGCCCCTGCCTTGGTCCCCTTGGAAGTCGCTGGTCGGGCCCTGCCAAGTCGCCGGCCCCAACACTGCCAAGTCGCCCGCCCTTGCCCTGCCTTCCAGATCCGCGGCGAGCAGCGCCAAGTCGCCGGCAGCAGCAACGAAGCAGTTCGCCGGAGCTATCACCTGCCGGCAGCAGCAGGGAGGTCTCCCGAGCCTCCACCCTTCACTTGCAAGGTATGTCAGATCCCCTTTTCTCTGCTGTTGGTGATGGATGCAATTGTTCCAAATCGATTTATGGTTAGTAGTGCCTCTGTATATGGTAAATTTGTTGTGCCCCTTCCAAGTTGATTGAAAAAAATATTTGTTTGGTTCAAGAATGGGTGACAAGGCAGATTGGAGTGATGTTTTTGTGAGGCATTTGTTTGATGCCTGCAAAGAAGAGATAGAAGCTGGGAATAGGCCGATGGGAGTTTTCACTACTCGGGGTTGGAAGAACGTTGTTTCCAAGTTTAACCAAAAATCCGGTGGTAATCAAACGAAAAAACAGTTGAAGAACAAGTTAGATGTGTTCAAAAAGGAATATTCAATGTTTATGGAGTTCAAGAATTGTGCCACTGGTCTTGGATGGGATGAGGCAAAACAAACTATTGTGTGCTCGGAGGAATGGTGGGATGAACACCTTGCTGTAAGAACTATTCTTGCACTGTAAGATTTTTATGCTCTTTGTTGAAGTGTGCCTTGCTAATTTTATTTAATTAATTTCAGAGATGCAACAATAAAGAGAAAGGAATCAAATGCAGCCATGTGAAGTTTAGAAAACAAGGACCAAAATTTCTAGATGATTTGCATATCATTTTTGGCAAGTCACATGTTAGTGGGGCTTCAGCCTCATGTCCTGGAGAGATTTCCTCCGATGAGGATGGGCATGAGGATGTGGCTGAAGTACCCAAACCTGCAGAGAATATTGGGAAGAAACGTAAGGGGCTGGCTGGTACTGTTCGTGACAAGGATGACAAGAGCCCATTTTCTCGTATGTACAAGTCCACTTGTGAGAAGATAGAAGCAGCAGCTGAGAGGATTTCTACAAGTGTTGAAGCATCATCGGCTTCTCCATGCAACGCAGTCCCTACCATTAAAGAGGTTATGAAGATGGTGAAGGAATGTGGCATACAAGAAGGGACTGCTCTAATGCATACAGCTACATCTTTGATTATGAAGCCTGAATTTAGGGAGGTTTTTAGCTCCTGGAAACAAATGAAGGAAGGTTTGATTTGATTGAGAGGGAGCATGGAAACAAATAATTGTAGTTCTTTATTTGTTTGGTTTCCTGGACATGTAAACCAATTATTTGGTTGTTGTTTTATTTATTTATTTGTGACTTGCTATGAACCTTTGTTTCCCTGGACATGTAAAACAATTATTTGCTTGCTGAGAATCATCATTTCCTTGTTGTTTTATTTATTTATTTATCTTGCTGAGAACCTTTGTTTCCCTGGACATGTAAAACCATTGTTTCCTTGTTGTTTTATTTATTTATTTATCTTGCTGAGAACCTTTGTTTCCCTAGACATGTAAACCATTGTTTCCTTGTTGTTTTATTTTATTTGTTTTCTTGCTGTAGATGGATGGAAGATTGGCAGATGTAGGCAAAGAAGGAGAAAAAGGTTTACTGATGCTAGCTGAACTTGCCCAACATGCTGCCGTTATGGGGAGAATGGGCAACTTGTACACTGCACGGTACTTGCAAAAAGGTGCATACAGAGTTGCGCGAGAGACTGGACTGCAATGGGTGTTTGCGCAAGTTAGGTAAAAAGACAATATTACACCTAGAGATCCTACTTTTCTACAGAGCATGAACGGGTGAGAGAGGATCGATTTTGGCCATACTTCAAAGATGCAATTGGAGCAATAGATGGTTCACATATTCAAGTGATAGTGCCGCTGGACGAAACGATTGCCCACACATGTCGTCATGGATATACATCTCAGAATGTGCTAGCTATTTGTGACTTTGATATGAGGTTTACCTTTGCGGTTCCCAGTTGGCCTGGTTCTGCTGATGACTCGCGCATCCTCAGTCACGCATTGGCAAATTTTCCTTCATTTCCTATGCCTCCTAAAGGTATAATTTTTTCCTTCATTTTTCATGTACAATTGTAATATTATTTGCATTACTAACTTCGTTTTATAGGAAAATATTACCTCGTCGACTCGGGCTATGCGAATCGGATAGGGTATCTTGCACCTTACAAAGGAACCACATACCATATACCAGAATTTCGGCATCGTTCAGGACCTCCTCAAGGAAAGTATGAGAATTTCAATTTCTTACATTCGTCTCTTCGAAATGTAATTGAAAGGTCTCTTGGAGTCTTGAAGCAAAAGTGGCGGATTTTGAAGAGCATCCCAAGTTTCTCACCTAAAACTCAAAAGCATATCATCATTGCTTGTCTTGCTTTGCATAACTTCATCCGTGAGAGCAAATTACGTGATAAGGAGTTTGAGAGATGTGATGCTAACGAAGTATACTTACCACGACGTCACAGGAGACAACCAAATGAGGTTACAGATGAGGAGAATGATGAGGACATGAACATCATTCGTACTAGGATAGCTGATGCTTTGATTAGTAGAATGGTCGAATAGTTATGTTGAGAGATGGCAATATTGTATGGACCATTAATGATTTTGTTATATTTATGTGGACCATATCACTTTGAGTGAGAAAAATTTATAACTTTTACATTCCAAATTTGCCATTTTCAATTGAAAATATAGAACAGATTGGATTTCACGAGTACTTTGCATATAAATAGTGCCATAGGTCATTAGGGGCATTACAGGTATTTCTTCTACAGCGTCTGACTTCACAAAGACCTCTAACCAAACGGCCTTTCTTTTCCCACAACTGCTTTCCAACAATTTGCTTCCACGTGACTCACAACAACAGCTTTTTTTCAAAAGCCACAGCTCAACCAAACACACCCTTAGGTCACATGATTGCAAACCCAACAAGATGTTTGTGATTGTGCTGATGGTCTTGAGCAGCTTTCCTAGCTTAAGTGTCAAACCGCTATTTAAATAGAAGTTAGGGACCCCTTGATGGCACCAAACATGAAACATCGCAGAAGTCATAATATGGGCATATATGCCTATAGTGCAAACTTTAATATGAGTGAGTATGCCCATAAAAATTTGATCATTTTTATAGAAAAGAAGATACAAGACAAGAGTGCGAAAAAAACATCAAAACGAAGTCTCAAAATAATTCACCATGTTGACTCTAAGACATCATGTTTGTGTCTTATTCAAATTATTTATACAATTTAAGAAATAAATAAATTATTATTAAAGTATCTCTAATAATAAACTAAGTCACATCAAAATGGATGATGTTTATATAAAAAATTTGAATAAGACGAGCGGTCAAACATGGCATCTTAAAGTCAACATGATGAATTATTTTGAGACGGAGGAAAAAGTATGTAACAAACAAACAAACAAGCGACTGAGTAATTAATGTGTCATATATCGATCAGTATTGTGGCAGGCCGCACTCAGTTGGCTTGTTGCCGTTGACCCACCTCTTGGAGTCGACGCAGTAGTCGTAGATGGCGTAGTCTCTCTGCACTTTCTGCATCAGGTCACGCTGCTCGGGGCTCAGCTGGCACGCCCCGTTGTTGGCCGCCGGGCAGTTGGTGTTGCAGCCGCTGTAGCCGCACTCGCAGATGTCGAGGTGGATGTTCTGGTAGTTGGCGACGAAGGGCGCATTCGACCAGTCGGTCTTGACGCGGCCCCCCTCCGTCGCCCAGTCCTCCGCCGCCCAGATGCTTGAGTAGGCGTACATGGGCTGGCTCGTAGGGTACGCCACGCCGTTGCTCTGGTAGTTGCGGAATACACGGATGGGGGTGCTGTCAACGTACCACCTGCGTGTGCATTTCATGTCAATTTTTTTTTCTAGCTCATATATACTCCGTATATATAGCTCGCGTGTACTACGTCCTCGGCCAGTAGGTATATATATGCTTACACGATCATGCAGGGGCTCCATGAGATGGTGTAGTTGTGGTAGCCTGTGGTGGGGTCGAACCAGGGCTTGAACTGAATCTCCTTGTTGCCCGTGCCATTGGCGTATATGTTGGTGTGGAAGGTGTAGGGTTGGCCGCTCACGTTGCCCAGGAACTCAAAGTCGATCTCGTCATGTTTGTCTCCAACAGAGGATGCCTGAATTTAATTTGGTTTATTATATATAGCAGATCATCATCATCATCATCATGCGGTAAATCATGGATATATATATATACTCCTCGGGTTGGTATTAGAAGTCGTTTTGGACAAGGTTTTGGTCAAACATCGGGAATATAAATCATCAATAACTTTTAAGTTGTTGAGTTTGTAAATGTAAAAATTATACGAGTAGATTTATCTTTAAAAATACTTTAATAAAAGTATACATATATCACATCTCCATAAATATTTTTATAATAATAAGAGGTCAAAGTTGTGTTTTGGAGATCGTGTCGCTGTCCTAAACGACTTCTAATACCATCCCGGAGGGAAAGTATGAGACATGTGAGTGAGACTACAAATTAAAGTACTCCAGGATTACTAGTACTTACGTAGTATGTGGTGACCGTGCCGGCTGAGTTGCCTGGGACGAGCTGAATGAGCGTTGACACGGTCCCGTAGATGTACTGCTTCTTTGTCCGGAGCATGCAGCCTGAAAGCGGCCGGCAGTAGCATAAGAATCACCGATTCATCGCGTGATCACATGTCATGCATTTTTGCATCCAATAAAAAATTATGCTGATATATATATATATATATATATATATATATATATATATATATATATATATATATATATATATATATATATATATATATATATATATATATATATATATATATATATATATATATATATATATATATATATATATATATATATATATATATATATATATATATATTATATATGTGGGGAAAAAAAAATCAACAATCACTACAAGAGATTCAGCACCTGAGGAGTTGCTGACCAGCGACATCGAGAGGGCATTGCCGTCGCTCGAAAACTTGGCGTTCTGAGGCTCCCAGGGGATGTCGCAGACATCCTGGAAATTGGCAGCGGCGAGGCCAGCCACCGCAGCGGCCACTGCAACAAGGAGGAAGGCCGCCCTCATCCTCACCATCTGCCCTGGCCTAGCTTCTTGTTGAAATCAAAGACAACTGTCAGCAACTTAGCTCTGCCTTGATCTTGTTGGAGATGGTTCAGATCGAACCTGCTGAATGACTTGTGCTTCTTCTAGGCTTGATGACAAACGCAGAGGGACTGCATATCCTTATATACTACAAGCAGCATATGTGTGCTAATGGTTAGGAGGTTTTTTGGTACGCATGTATATATATGCATATAATAGGATATTGTTATCATCTGCAGGTTGTACGTAGTGCTGCCAGCTTGTGTGATCTCGATAGGCGATCTCGATGGGCTTTGGAACGTACGCATAATTCATTCCTAGTCTCTGTTCGTTTTTGACAGGGCTAGTAGTGCTATGCACAACGTTTTGCATCGTGTGGCCTGGCCGTCAAAAGGAAAGATGGAGACGCGTACGCGCTAGCGGTCGCCGATATATAATAAATATAATTGAGATCGATCAGGGGGCGAGAGCCTGTCCAAGGTTGTACCAATTGGCATCTTCTCCATGTATGTACATACACGAAGAAGAAGTCCGGAATGATTATTTCTGTATGCTGGTGAATTAATTATGCCTCGTTCAGATTCTTGGCTGCTTAAACTTATTTTGCAGTAGTAGTTGGACGACTGACCAATCTCCTGGCAATATTGTTCCAGCTGTGGACTACGATGACTGCTTGCTGGGACCTTTGGCACCATTTAGTTGACTTTTTGTAAAATTGTCGGTCCCTGATTGACATATAGGAGGTGTTAAGCATGTTTATATTTATAAGCTCACCTTGAAACTACAGTGTAGTATATGATGTGTTTTCTAGTATCTACTAGAAAGCGGCGGCTTTGCCGCACATGGCCATTGGCTTTTTTTTCCCCCTTTGTAGTTAGGTATATGAATATGAATAATGGTAACTACCTAAATTATTGTTTATGCAATGTATTAGTGTTTCTTTTCATGTTTTTTTTGAAAATTATCATTTGTGGATGATTATACATGTTAATCGCGTTGTTTTTTTTTTCTTTGTCTATATTTTCCGAGTCCCATAAAAATTGACCGTAAATTCCTTCTCAAATTTATTTATTAGTTGAGCATGGAATAATAATTTTTTTGAAATATTTCGTTTTTAAAAAGGTTGTAAATACCACAAAGTATTCACGAAATAAATTTTGTAATGTTGGGTTTAATATTTTAATGTGTAGGAATCATGGAAGTTTCATTTGTTAATTAAAAGAGATTATTCTTAATAATTTTAAATTTATTTATTTTCCAAGTTTCATATTTTGTATAGATAGAGTGCATCATGGAGAGTCTTCTAAAAATTTTTCATGATTTTAGGAGCCTTGATTTTTTTGTATGAAATAAACAAAATCAGCATATTATAGGATTTAATAAAAAGACAAAAAAAGAAAAGGCCATTTGGGCCGAAAGTGGCCAGGTTGGTGGTGGGTGCCGGCCCATACATGTGCTTGGACGGCGGGTCTTATTTTCGAAAAGCTCGAGGGTTTTTTGTTATATTTTTCGTGAGAGGATTATGGACTACGGGTTGTATTTCGATAAAGTTTGAGGTTGTTTTGCTAAATGGCCGGTGAACGCCCGATCTGGCCGCCGTCCGTCCGCCCGATCGTACGGCCGAGAATCAGCGACGCGGCGTGGCCGCTGGTTGCCCTCCTTTTGGTGCGTGAATCGTTTATAAGAGATATGTGACGTTCTCTATTATTTTTATTTATTAGTGATCTTTCTTTTTCTTTTTGTTTCTCTTACATTTTGTTTAATATTTTATGGCCTTATTTTATATTTAAGATATTTATTTGTATTTATAGCATTTGTTATTTATTTTAAATTTCTTTTTTCTATTTCTCTATTTTACATTGAACATGTTTTACTTGTATACACGTGCATTTGTGATTTGTTTTTCTTTTCTATGAAAATGAAATATATTTTTTCTTGACTTAAATAGTCTAATAATTAATAATATAAAATAGTAACTACCTCAAACCACATGTATTTTGCGGTGGTGTGAGTAGTATCATTAAATCCATATATAGGTCTCACATTTTGAGCCCTCTCATGCACTATTTTTTTTTGTTTTTATTATTGTTTCTCTTTTCTACTCTCACTAGAAATGCTCTTGGCTTACCACGTGGGGTCATCTTGTCCGTACGACTTGTTTTACCAACTGTAGTAGGATAGTTATTTATTTGAAAAAAGTCTACATAACCCTCCTCAACTATTGAAGGTAGACTAGGTACATCACTCCCTGAACTATAAAAACTGGTTCTATCGCCTAAACTTTGTAAAACCCGGTCAAATGACCCCAAGGGGTTTTGGATAGTAGTTTTGCTACAATGACAGTGGTTTTGTTTTTCTTATTTTTTCGCTGAATTTGAAAAATCATAGTCAATCACAAAAATTTATAAAATAGAAAAATCAACTTTGTTGGACTCCACGTGAATAGATCTACGTAGTGAACATTAATATGATATGCTTTAGTACAATGTTTTTTTATAGATTTATATCTATGCTTTTCAGTAATTGATTGGAATAAACTTTATACTAAAGCATATTATATTATATATTATTTGTGTAGATCTACTAATGTGAAATCCAACAAAATTGGATTTTTCATTTTATGATTTTTCTACGATTTACTATGATTTTCAAGTTTCAACCATAATAAATAAAACAAACAAAACCCACACCCATCAGAAAGCAAAACCACCGCTCAAAACCGCCTAGGGGTTTATTTGATTGGTTTTGAAAGTTCATGTGTAGAAAATCTAGTTTCATAGTTTGGGTGTGAACTAGTCTACTCTCAATAGTTGAGGGGGTTATGTAGACTTTTTTTTCTTATTTATTTGAGGTCTTTGTTTCTAGAAATCGTGTTGATCTCCTACCCATTTGAGATGGCGCCGGTCTTCGTTCATTCTACCGCTATCACTAGTCACTACAAGAAATTTGGCCTTTTTCGATGAACACAAATAGTCATGTATATTCCAAAATACGTCACAAAAAATTGTGACAACAAGGCGTCGTCATGCGGTTCGTCATATAATGCAAAATGTCGGGCGTGACGAAACTATGTTTGATGTCACAAAATGTCGCAACATTTTGTGACAAAGACCTTCTCCATGTGTCATACAATACTTGATTTTGTGATAGTAGGTCAACGCGTCAAGTAATAAATGATATGTCACAAATTGTCTTGGGAAGTTCTATTTTAGATACTTTTTGTGACACCCTATGGTTGGTGATACGTTACCTCATCACTAATGGCACTAGCATTGATTGTCGCCTATCGCATAGTTTCGAGATCTGTCGTCACAGGTCATACAAGCACACAAATATAGAGATTTATATATATGCATCAGAAGCAATGATCACAGCTCATAAGACAACATACACATCACATTGTCATCACATCTCATAAGTTCAAACCGTTCCACCACATACTAACATACACAAGTTCCTAGATCCATCAGACAAGTTCAAACTGTTCCACCACACATGTTCAAACATCCCAACATTGTTCCACTTCCATTAGATAAGTGCACAAAGTTCCAACACAGAAAAGGCATTCAGACCTACCTCAATCCTTAAGTCTCGGCACAGCACACAGCGGTTGATTAGTCTCTTCAAACTTGTTATTCATCCCCTTCATCTCCTCTTGTGTCTAGTGCAACAGATTTTGATTTTGTTGAAGTGAGGCCTGCTGAGCTATAATCTGTGCTTGCAGCTCTTCCTGCTTCCTAACAGCATCCTCTCTTTTTATTTGTAGTCTTGCCTCAAATTCAAATTGCAGGCGTACTTCTACTGCGACTGTCATGGCCCTAGTAGTCTTTCTCATTTTTAATTTCACCAATGTTTGGTAGGAAGGTTAAGGAACAGTAGTCTGGCTTAGATTCTCAACAACAATCTTCGATGGAGACTTCAGTTCTGCTTCTTGTGGTTCTCTTTCCTTCTCAGCAACCATTTGTTCCTACATACAATGATTCAACTTCATTAGAGGTCATATAATAGTGTTCAAGAAGGCTTGAATTTAAGTACAGTACATGTATTCACTAATTATGTAACTTACATATATCTCATCTACAAGTGGAGTACGTCCATGCTGCGGACTAGTCATACATTTCCCAAACAAATCAATTGGATCTGGCTTCATGTTGTTGTACTTAGGCCTCTATAGTATGTAAGAAAAGATGTATGTAAGAAAAGATTCACAATGATATGAACAACAAGTGCCCAAAATATGTATGCATTATATCACCACAAATCCATACTTCATATACTACTACTGTAACACATGCATGGTGCAAGCTTAAACTCAGAATGTCTAGACAAAATTTGTCCTGGCAGTTAGCAAGAAGCAACAGATCATGTCAATAATAAATGTATATGAGCATAAAAAGGTTTAGTTTCACCCCTGCATGGTAGAGTGTTGACGGTAAAAATATGTCATTAATGACCATCAACGGTGGTATCAGTGGCACTTATACTGAGAGTGACTTTGCTTTTCAATATGAGGGCACTAGGAATGGGTTTATGTTTGGGGTTGGCTTTTGCATTGCCCTTAGGAGGCAAGGGCATTCTCTACTTAGGTGGTGGACGTCCTGCAGGCGAAGGCATGGCTGCACTTTTCCTTTGAGTCTTCCTGGCATGCGCGGTGGCTACTGGCTGGCACCCGCCATTACCCCGACCTTTTGCTTCTTCTGCTGAGGTCGATTTCCTGGAGCCATCTCTCTTACATGCGAAGAGAAACATTCATCTTATTAATTAAGAAACAAGTGACCTAGTAGATTAAATGATTATAATGCAAAGCTATTTTGGGCCTTGGCAGTCTTAGTTTTGGTTGGGGTCGGCTAACACCGATGACTTTGCCGTAATCTCTTGTAGCAAAGCTATTTTCACGGTGCAAAAATATGTTTGACCCTAGGAATTGGTAGCCCAGCAGTTTGGCCCATCTTTTGCTTCCAAGGACATGCTAGTTGGTACTCCCCCCATTTCAAATTTGAAGTCGCTTTAAGTTTTTTTGTTCATTCATTTTGTTGTGTATCTAAACATATTATTGTATCTAGATATATAGCTAAATGGATGTACCAAAAAAGTCATGTAGGTGGAAGAGACAAGGGACACGAAGAATGCTACCAAGTTTTTAACCGGTAGCAACTCGTTGAAGACACAGGCGCCGCACACAGGATGTGATCACATGGTATGCTATCTCAATGCCTTGAGGAGCGGCAATTTCTTATAGTGTAGAGGCAGGAGTGACACTACTACATTAAATCTTTTACAAGGCACTTGCCTTTTTCTCAACTTTGACGGTTATTTGAAAAACACCCACCATTGATCAGTGCCAAACAAGCCAGCCCGCTAGGGTAAAACCACCACAGTTAATAGATTAACCGTGTTGTCACATTAAAAAAACTAACTGTGGCGTTTGCTTTAACATAACCGCCATGGTTAATGTCTATTAACTGTGGTAGTTTTTGTTAATTAACCACCACTGTTAAGTCTAGGCTATAAATACAACCCCTCCCCTCTTCCTCCCTGCAGCACCTCCATTTTCTAGGGTTTTGAGCTCCAAAACCCTAAAAGTGGCCATTTCTTGGGGGGGGGAGGTTTTTCCCTTGGATTTGTTGAAGTTTGGCACCACAAGAGATTGATTCTTACTCTCCTACCCTAATCTCTCTCTCTTTTGCATGATTTAGTTGATTTTTAGATATAGATCCAAATTTAGGAGAGAGAAAGTAGATGTAGATCAAAATTTTAGTGTTTTTAGTTGCTCATTTTGGTGATTCTTACTCTCCTACCCTAATCTCTCTCTCTTGTCATGATGTAGGTGATTAAGGTGCTCATTTAGTTGATTCTTACTCTCCTACCCTAATCTCTCTCTCTCTCTTTCCATGACTTAGGTGATTAAGGTGCTCATTTGCTACTTTCCTCTCTCTCTTTTCTCTGTTTTCCATAATAGATCATGGACAGGGATTGGATGTACAAGTCGAGGATGGATCTGTCTTTCTTCGATAATTTGAAACATGCACGACTATGTGTTTGGGGACCTCTAGATGTTGTCCCTCTCCATATTTGTAACTTAAACTTTAGAATCGTGGTGTGTTTGTAATATGAATTAGCCGATTGTTGCAAGTTTGTGGAAACATGTGATTTGAATGTCCAAATGCGATGCATGTTTATGATTTGTGCAAATAGTCTCCAATTTTATCGTTTTATAAGCATGTATTATCTAGTATATCATATTTTATAATTTTATAATATTTTTAGTTGTTTTTATTAATCTAGAAAATATCAAGCGTGGCGATTATGTAAAAAAATCTATAGCGGTTTAATTTATTAACCATGGTGGGCACGTTAAAAAAACCGCCCACGATTAATTGATTAACCATGGCATGTTATTAAAAATCACCACGGTTAATTGATTAACCGTGGCGATTAGGAAGACCCCACGGTTAATCATGTGATTAACCGTGACCTTTGCTCGGTGGTGGTTCCAAAAACCGTCACGGTTAATAAAAAAAAGCGCCACCGAAGTTCATTATTGTAATACTATGAAGGCTAGAGATAGGTGCAATAGAGGAGCATAAGGTTTGGTGGCGGTGGTGAGGAAGAAAATTTTGGCGGTAATTGTTGGTTACATACGTTCGGACACTCAGGACGCATGTAATTACGCCCCGACCCATCTATCCCATCCGTGCCCGCCCCGAAAGTGGCATCCTCATCAACACACCGGTGCCTCTAACAACCGCTCGCCCGCATCCCCCGCTCGAGCCGCTCGCCCACGCTTTCACCACTGGATCCCCTCGCGGCACCGCCCGCCCAAGTGGGGTAGCCTATGCCACCACCACCATAGCCACACACCGCCCTCACCCCTACCCGGAGCCACTCGCGCCGCCCGCCCCACCATCGAAGCCGCTCGTCGACGACGCCCGCCGGATCCGCCCACCGACTTCCACCCCGCTCGTGATGCACCACTCTTCTTGGAGCGATATGGCGCCACTTTGTCCACCGACGAGCTCGCGGCCTTCGACATGCTCATCTTAGACTATGAGGTCAATTTGGCACCTCCGCATTATTTGTGGGGGCTCCAGCGCGCATCGTAGAGTCTTGAAACCGGTGCCACACATTCCTCGATCACTTTGTCGTGCTTGCCGCACCGCTCCATTGCGCTGCTGGTCCTTTGCAATCTCTCTTCCCCGCCCTGGTTCGTCAGAATGCGCTGTCTCCGTGCTCCCACCGGCCGGAGGTCACTGGTCCCGCGTGCCCTCCTATCGCGTGGCTCCTCCCAACCCCGTCGACAGCGCCCACGACATGTTTTTTTTCTTCCCCCCATTGTTTCAAATGTTTATTTCTATTGTTTCAAATGTTGCATAGGTAACGCGTTTCAACCGAACCATATATATGTTGCAAAAGTAGATCGAGATATGTTGCACATGTTGGATTTGTTTATAGAGGCATGTTGCAATACTATGTTTCGAGTATTCACATGTTTTAGAGATATGTTTCATCTATGTTTTTCCAGACAGAAATTGTAATCATGTTTATCTGAATGTTGCATATGTTTTGCACATATGTTGCATGTGTTTTATTCCATGTTTACATGTGGTTGCAATAGTTTCAATCATGTTTGAAGGGATGTTTGAAGTGTTTCAACTAGTTTGATCGTATATTTCAACTGTTGTTTTCGGATGTTTCAAAAGTAGACCAGAGGTGTTTTTCTAGTGTTTTGGGGAAGGAAACCTAGAACCCACTCCCCCATCATATATATGTTTCCTATGTGGTGGGCACTAATGGGTGTCTAATAATATTAGCCCACATGGCCTTATTATATGGCTTTATACTAAATCAATTAGGCCAATGGCTGGCGTATCATAATTTTGGAATTTTTATTCATGGAATTGTGGCAGTTCCCACCTCATTCTCTAGGTGATATTCTACTTCTTTTTTCCCTCCTTGCTAACAATTATGGTAGACCTCACGACATCTTTTCACATCCAAATGTTAATTTTTAAATAAGTGATGTGTGTGTGTGTGTGTGTGTGTGGAGAGAAGATTTAAGTATCTACCATTATAACAATGTTGGCATCTCATGTGATACTAGGTTTATGTTTGGCGCTATGGTTCTACAAGCAAAGAGACAAACACCATATAGAATTGCCATTTTAGCTCAAGTGGCACACCAACACCGTTGTCTAATGTGTGTCCGAGTGAGCATCACTACTGATCCCATGAGCCATGTCGCACTACTAAGAGTGACTTTGCCCTTCATCCCACGACCACAACTTCCCTTGGTTTCTTTCTCCATCCCACGGCCTACTCCACTCTCTTTTGCCATTCTTTTTCTACTCCGCCCGCCACACCCACAATGACGTCACACCCTCTCTTCTGTGAGCCATGTCGCACTACTAAGAGTGATCTAGACCTAGGAGGGCAAGGTATAGGCTTCAAGGTGCTCAAAGCTCTCGTATTGCATGCATCAGGGTAAATCCAGTTCATGAGATGAGTGGTTCTGACTGGTACCATGCCTGGATTACGGCATTGCTCGGGCAGTGGGAGGGGCAGACTAAGAAGGAAGGTGAAAACCACAACCATCCCTACTTAAGTGTGCGAGGAATGGGGTGATTTGTGATTATGTGTAATCCTACATTAGCACAGTTAGTGTTGTTTTTTTAGTTTCCCAGGTGCGCGAGGAATGCGGTGAGTTGTTTTTATGTGCCCCCCACATTAGCACAATTAGTTTTCTTATCTTGTTAGCTTCCCACATTAGCACAGTTAGCCTTAGCAACCTTAACAACTAGTATAAATGGTTCTAGGATCAATTCTGATTGAATGAATCAACAAAATATAATTAAGGAGTTAGACAATATCCTACACGACAAGTTTCTTAAACCAAGAACAACCATTCTGTCTGCAGTTAAAATTTACCATGGCGGATATTGGGCATCAAAATAACTGCCACAGTTAATCCATCGATTAACCGTGACCCTAGCTCGGTGGCGGTTGTAAAAACTGCCACCATTAATAAAAAAATGCCATGAAAAAAATCATGTAGTAGTGCACATAGGGTAGTCCCTCAAATCCATTTGTTCATGAAACACTAAATCAACTGCCTACATAGCAAAGTGGAAGAAAACCCAATTCAAATTGAGTAACTCTAACTCTAGTCATTATTCAATAAAAAATTGCAATGTGGATTTCAAAAAGGGTTCGAATCAACTACATACCTTTACTCCATCATGATACTGGTTGGAGTAGATGGCTCACGGGTGGGTAGGCAGGGGAGGTGTTGAGTACGACATTGTGGGCGGCGACGGCGGTCACGGGCTTCATGCGGAGTGGAGAAAGAAGGGGATACCAGAGAGTGGACTAGGCTGTGTGGGGGAATAAGAAAGAAGAAAGGGGCATCAGTGGTCATTTCACATTGGGTTGCTAACTCGGATACACACTAGACCGTGGTGCTGGTGTAAGGTATGAGCAAAAGGGGCAATGTCATATGTCATTTCTCTCTCCTACTAAAATCTTACCGCTAAACTAAACTTGCTGTCTAATGAGGCGCCACTGAATATTTAAATGTCTCACCTTTCCCCCTTCTCTCACTTGCTTCAATTTCCTCCATCTACGGTCGCTGGAACCTTGCGCATGCGTCGCTGCATCCTCGCCATGCTGGGTTTGGCACAAAGCGGTTTGGCAAGCGTCCAGCCCACACCTACCTCATTGACTTTCATCCACAGTGCCATTACCTTCAAGGTTTGCGGTGTAGTGATGGTCTCATTGGCGGTAGGGTTGTTCAGCTTGGAAGAGGACGTAGACATGGTCTATGATGTGACTGGTTATGGATGTGGGTGTCAGCTCTAGAGGATAGCCTTATTATGCTTAGAACACTTTAGTTGGTATGGAGGCCGTATTAATGAAAATCCACTATATAAAAACATGTTTAAATCATGATATGAACCTTTGTGATAAGAAACAAAAGGAAGTGGTTTTTTTCTTTGTTGAATCAAGCATTCTAATCTTTGTTTGCTGAATGTGATCAAATAGATTTGTATTCTGGATTTTGTTTCATAAACGTTGTGTCTGTGTTATGTGTGTAATCTCCCTCCCTCTCTCTCTCTCTCTCTCTCTCTCTCTCTCTCTCTCTCAGCTGCACGGGATAGGCATATCACAATGGGAACTCTTCTGCTGCTAGTTATGCATGAATAATGATATGCACCTTTGTGATGATCAAACATATTAAAAAGGAAAGTTTTCTTTTTTGATAGATCAAACATTTGAATCTTTTGTTTGATACAATAAATGTGAGGTTAGTTCTTGTTCAAAAAGGAAAAGATATGATATCGATACAAACAAGTAGATATGTCGTTAGGTTTTGTATCATAAAAGTATGATTTTGCTATATCGATCTAACCATCTATGCTATAAAAGAGCGGGGAAATTAGAACTTGTCTCTCACAAAAAGACTTCTTACCGACTAAGGCATATAGTTAATTCATAGGTGGACCCACCAAAGAAGCCAGCATAAACACTGAAACATGTGTTCCTCTCTTGTTGCGCCAGGCTCCCCTCTTTTTGCTTTTCACCCATGATTCAATACCCACCCTTATTTTTGTTGCGTGGCAACCACTGTGCTGCTTTTTTCAGGAGATTTAACTATCTTCCATTATAACAATGCTAGCACCTCATGTGATAGTAGGTTTATGTTTGGCGCCATGGTTCTAGAAGTAAAGAGAGAGACGCCATATGGAATTGCTAGTTTTGCACAAGTGGCATACCAGCACTGCCGTCTAGCGCAAATGCGACTGAGCACCACTTTGTGAAATGACCACTACTGCCCTGGCTTCTTTCTCCATCTAGCAGCCTACTCCATTCCCTTTTGGCCTTCTTTTTCTTCTCCACCCAGCGCCTGCCACACCCACAACGATGTGACACCCTCCCTCCCACGAGCCATGTCGTACTACAAAGAGTGCTCCGGGTTTACCCAGATTCACCTCATTTTATATGGCCTTATTTGAGAGCATGATTTAAGAAACTCTATTTGTGGAGCTATTTTTCCAAACTATTTACCAATACGGCTCTAGTTCTACCTATGGAGCTATTCATGGAGCTGAAGAAGCCCAAAAAGCGTAATCACTAGCAAAGTGGAGCCATGCCAAAAGTGGCCTTAGCAACCTTAACAACCAATATAAATGTGTTTCTAGGATCAATTATGATAGAATGAATCAACAAAACATAATGAAGGAGTTAGACAATATGCTACGTGACAAGTTTCCTAAATCAAGAACAACCATTTTTTCGTCGGTAGTTATCAAATACGCTTACCAAATAGGGTAGTCCCGCGAATCCATTTTCATGAACCACTAGATCAGCTACCTATGGGGAAAAGAGGAAGAAAACCTTATTCAAATTGATGAACCCTAACCCTAGCTTTTATTTAACAAAAAATTGCAATGCGGATTGAAGAAAGGGTTGAATCAACCACTTACTCCATCGCGATAGTGGTTGGAGCGATAGCTTCGTAGGTGGACAAACGAGGGAGGTGTTGAGGATGACATTCGGGTGGCGGCGGTTTTGTGGGCTTCATGTAGACTAGAGAAAGAAGGAATGAGAGAGAGTAGAGTGGGTCCCATGGGGAATAAGAAAGAAGAAAGGGGCATCGATAGTCATTTCACATTGGGCTGCTGACTTGGATACACGCTGGACTGTGGTGCTCATTTACCACATGAGCGCAAGGGGAAACGTCGTATGACATTGCTCTGTCCTACTAAAATCTTACCATGTCCTCGCCATGCTGGGTTTGGCACAGAGCGGATTGGTAAGCGTCTGACAACTCCCGGTACCCGCCTCATTGACGTCCATGACACCATGATCTTCAGGGTCTGCTGTATGGCAACAGTCTCATTGATGGTAGGGCTCTTTAGCTTGGAAGATGATGTAGATTATGTGTAACCCCACATTAGCACAGTTAGTGTTCTTATGTTTTTTTAGTTTCCCAAGTGTGCGAAGAATCAGGTGAGTTGTTTCTATGTGTCCCCCACATTACAGAGTTAGCGCTCTTAATTTTTTAGATTCCCACATTAGCATAGTTAGCCTTAGCAACCTTAACAACTAGTATAAATGGTTCTAGGATCAATTTTGATAGAATGAATCAATAAAACATAATCAAGGAGTGAGACAATATCCTACACGACAAGTTTCTTAAACCAAGAACAACAATTCCGTCTGCAATTAGAAAATACGCTTACCACATAGGGCAGTCCCCCAAATCCATTTTTTCATGAAACACTAGATCAGCTGCCTACATAGCAAAGTGGAAGAAAACCCGATTCAAATTGAGTAACTCTAACCCTAGTCATTATTAAACAAAATTGCAATGTGGATCGCACAAAGGGTTTGAATCAGCCACATACCTTTACTCCATCGTGATATTGGTTGGAGCGGATGGCTCGCGTGGCTAGAAGGCGGGCAAGGGAGGTGTTGAGGACGACATTGTGGGCGGCGACGGCGTTCGCGGGCTTCATGCGGAGTGGAGAAAGAAGGGGATCTGAGAGAGTGGATTGGGATGTGGGGGAATAAGAAAGAAGAAAGGGGCATCGAGGTCATTTCACATTGGGCTCTTGACTCGGACACACACTAGACTACCTGTGTTAGTGTACCACATGAGCGAAAGGGGCAATGTTGTATGGTATTTGTCTCTCCAACTAAAATCTTACCGCTAAACTAAACTTGTTATCTGATGAGGCGCCATTGAATATTTAAATCTCTCGCCTTTCCCCCTTCTCTCGCTCGCTTCAATTTCCTCCATCTTTGGTCACTGGAACCCTGCGCATGGGTCGTTGTGTCCTCGCCATGTTGTGTTTGGCACAGAGAGGTTTTGTAAATGTCTAGTCCGCTTTTGCCTCGTTGAGTGTCATCAGCGGTGCCCATGACAAAGGCGCGATGGCGGTCTTGTTGACGGTAGGGTTGTTCATGTTGGAACATGATGTAGACATGGTCTATAGTGTGATTGGCGATGGCTGTGGGTGTTAGCTGCAGAGGACAGGCTTACTATGCTTAGAACACTTTTGTTGGTATAGAGGCCATATTAATTAAAATCCACTATATAATACATGCTTAAATCAAGATATGAACCTTTGCAATAATAAACATGTAAGAAGATGTGTTTTTTTCTTTATTAAATCAAGCATTCTAATCTTTGTTTGTTGAATGTGATCATATAGATTTGTTTGCAGGATTTTGTTTCATAAAAGTTGTGTTTGTGTTATGTGTGTAATCTCTTTCTCTCTCTCTCTCTCTCTTACTATATGGTTTGTGCATGTGCACGCGTGTGTGTATATGGTGTGTGTGTCATGTTAACAAGCATCTGGCGCAACAATGGCTTGTTGGGTCAGGCCCTTTCTTTCTATTCCTCGTGGAGGTCCTGCCAAAATTAGCAGTCTTTTCGAGGCATTGTAGTCAAATGCACAATCAATAATAATGGTCTGTAGTCCATAGTCCGTAATGAGGCCTCATCAAGCTCACCGATGGCGGGCCATCTTCTTTTCCTAGGACATGTCGTGCCTTCCCTTGTTATTACTTATGCTTGCGATTGCAACGGCGTTTTCAATGATGGTAGGTTTATTCGGCTTGGAAGATGATCCGATATGGGTGTCGGTGTGATTAGTGATGGATGTGGGTGTCATTTTGCAAGGGATAGGCATATTACCATGGGAACTCTTACGCTACTAGTTATGCATGAATCATGATATGCACCTTTGTGATGAAGAACATGTAAAAGGAAAGTTTTCTTTTTCTTTTTGGATAGATCAAGCATTCCAATCTTTGTTTGATACAATAAATGTGATGTTAGTTCTCGTTCAAAAAGGAAAAGATATGATACCGATACAAACAAGTAGATATGTCGTTAAGATATGATACCGATACAAACAAGTAGATATGTCGTTAGGTTTGTTATCATACAAGTATGATTTCGCTATATCTATCTATAAATGCTATAAAAGAGCGAAGGAATTGAACTTATCTCTCACAAAAAGACTTCATACGGACTAAGGCATATAGTTAATTCACAGGTGGACCCACAAAAGAACGCAGCGAGCTTGATTGAAACATGTGTTCCTCTCTTGTTGCGTCGGGCTTCCCTCTTTTTCTTTTCACCCATGATTCAATACCCGCCCTTATTTATGATGTGTGGCAACCAGCGTGCTACTTTTTCGAGGAGATTTAACTATCTTCCATTATAACAATTTGGCACCTCATGTGATATCGGGTTTATGTTTGGCGCTATGGTTCTAGTAGCAAAGAGAGAAACACCATACGAAATTGCTAGTTTTGCACAAGTGGCATACCAGCACCGCAGTCTAGCGCGTATCCGAGTGAGCATCACTTTGTGAAATGACCACTACTGCCTCTGGCTTCTTTCTCCATCATGTAGCCTATCTCTGGCTTTACCCGGATTCACAACATTTTGTATGGCCTTATATGAGAGCATGATTTAAGAAACTCTATTTGTGGTACTATTTTGCCAAACTATTTACCAAACCGGCTCTCTAGCTCTACAGATAGAGCTATTCATGGAGCTGAAGCCCAAAAAAGCGTAAACACTAGCAACATGGAGCCATGCCAAACAGGGCCTTAGCAACCTTAACATCTAATATAAATGTGTTTCTAGGATCAATTCTGATAGAATGAATCAACATAACATAATCAAGGAGTTAGACAATATCCTACATGAAAAGTTTTCTAAACCAGAACAACCATTTCATCTAAAGTTAGCAAATACACTTACCAAATAGGGCAGCCCCCCGAATCTATTTTCATGAACCACTAGATCAGCTTCCTACGGAGGAAAGATGAAGAAAACCTAATTCAAATTGAGGAAATGAGAGATTGCAACAAAAAAATTGCAATGTGGATTGTAGAAAAAGTTCGAATCAACCACATACATTTGCTCCATCGCGATAATGGTTGGAGCAGATGGCT
The DNA here is from genome assembly GCA_015847255.1 of Hyparrhenia diplandra. Lineage (NCBI taxonomy): Eukaryota > Viridiplantae > Streptophyta > Magnoliopsida > Poales > Poaceae > Hyparrhenia > Hyparrhenia diplandra. The sequence continues at coordinate 88,756 of JADLZK010007817.1, forward strand.
CGAGGGGGTGGGTAGGAGGGGGGAGGTGTTGAGGATGACATTCTAGGCAAGTGGCGGCCGTGGGCTTCGTGCAAACTAAAGAAAGAAGGAAATGAGAGAGTGGAGTGGGTCCCATGGGGAATAAGAAAGAAGAAAAAGGGGCATCGGTGGCCTTTTCACATTGGGCGGGTGACTTCGGATACACGCTAGGCTGCGGTGCTCTTGTAACACATGTGCTCAAGGGAAATGTCGTATGACATTGCTCTCTCCTACTAAAATCTTACCATGTCCTCGCCATCTGCCGGGTTTGGCCGTGAGGCGGTTTGGCGGCGTCAGCCCCCCCCTGTACCCACCTCGTTGATAGCCGTCCACGGCACTATGACTTTCAAGATCGTGCTACGGCGACAATCTTTTTGATGATAGGGCCCTTGGCTTGGAAGATGGCGTAGAGATGGTCTACCGTGTGATTGGCGGTGGTCGTGGGTGCCAAGCCGCAGAGTATATGCTTATTATCTTTGGGAACACTTTTCTGGTATAGAGGTCGTATTAATGAAAATCGACTATATAAAACACATGCATAAATCATGATATGACACTTTGTGATCAGGAACATGTAAAAGGAAGCCGTTTTTCTTATTTGAATCAAGCATTCTAATCTTTGTTTGCTGAATGTGATCAAAGCAGATTTGTCTACACGGTTTTGTTTCATGAAATTTGTGTTTTGTGTGTTATGTTATGCTGCTATGTACACACACACACACACACACACACACACACACGGTGGTGTCTTGTCTTGGCGTGTGTTGTGTGTATATGGTGTTTGTGTCATGTTGAATAGGCCTTTGTTGGCGTTTCTTAACGCAAACAAAAAGAGTTCATAGCCGCGAAAATGCCATTTGTAGCTTTTCCCGGAAGTATTCGAGGGGTATCGTATTTCCACGGGGAAGGCATGGTGTAAAAGTCTCTAATATGAACATGGACAAGATAAAACGACTATGCAATAGACCACAATCCATAATAGGGATAAATCAAATGGTATGATAACTTGACACACACACTTGAACCCGGTCTCAAAGGATAAAAAGAAAACATGCTAGGAGAAGGATATCCTATATAGCTTTATTAAGATGGTAGATATACATGCATGCCTTATACCGTCGAGATTCTAACTTCGAGATAACCTCAATTACTATATTGGTTTACTTGAGGCACCGGGATAGCGCTGGTGCGCCTTAGCGATGCCGGCCAATAGCCCTACTCGAAACACCGACGGGGGGAATACAAGGGCCGGACGGGGCTGTCACCACCTGCCGCCTACCCCTCGGACCGCACGCGTTCGAGGCAAAGCGAAGGCGAGCCTCTAGCATAAACACCACGTTTACGCTATGACTACTACTCTAGCGTTGATCGGGGTGACCATTTGCGCGAGGCCCTCTACGAGCATCCGCCACAAGGGTGGGATGACGAACCCGTAAAACCGACAAGCAACCAAGAATTATCTTAAGAGAACTCATTATGGTCTAATCATGTATGTATAATACATTTAGCATAAAGTTCTATTTGACAAGATCGCGACATGCAAACTATATGCTAGTTCATATGCTAAGATCATATCGCATGAAGCGTGCTTTATTTAGCTATTGATAATAAGAACAAGAATAATGTGGAGAGCAAAGTATTGATCAACATAAGTAAAACTATATTAATCATACCAAGTACCTCGGGAAGATCTTGATCTTTTACATTGTGCCTAACTCCTAACTAATAAAAGGAAGAAAGAAAGTGAAAAGAGACAAGCTCTTGTGTGTTGTGTGTGTGTGTGTTACAAGTGAGAAGTGCCTCTCTTTATATAGTGGAGAGGAGGAGGGAATGGAGGGCTCTCCTTGCTTCGAGGTGTTCTTGGCGGGAACGAAAGTTTGCACCGCATGCAACCGCCGCTTGAAGATCGCTCCAAACCGCCCGAGAAAGGGCGGGAACTTTGGCCGAAAAAATGCTTGGCCGCCGCCGTGGTGGGCGGCCGCCCCTGATTTTGGGCCTCCCGGCCCCGGCCTTTCCCCTGTCGCGCGTTTCTTCCTTTAAATGTTGGGCCTATGATGGTGCATGGGCCAAATTGTCTTGTGGGTTTGGTCCTCTTGATTGATCCACTCCTTGGCGTCTTTTATTCAATACGCTTTCTAATTTATTTGGCGACTTTGTACTGTTTCCACTTTTATACCGCAAGACATAATTTCTACGAATACAAGTGGAACTAGGTTAGAAGTAAAGGTATATGTAACATAAGTTTGCCCATTTCTCATGAATTGGATAAGGGTTGGCGGTATAATATACTCGATAATGACCGCCAACAGGCACATGGAACAATAGCTTACTGGGCCCGGCCCTTATTTCTATTCCTCTTGGAGGCCCCGCCAAAAGTAGTATTATATTGTTCTGGAAACACTATGGAGGGTACAGAAATAAAAGAGTAAAATCCACAAACAACAGTTATGCTCACGAGTTAGGAGTGAGGCATCATCAAGCTCACCTGATGGCAGACCATCTTCTTCTTCTCCTAGGAGAGATCATGTCTTCCCTTGTTATTACTTGCTGCCATGGTGTAGGGTCGAGATGGGGATTAGAGGGGGGGTGAATAGTCCTTTCTAAAACTAATTGCGATGGCTAACCGAATATAAAGCGGAATTAAAACTATTCGCTTAGCCAAGACTTCACCCCTCTAGCTATGACTCTAAATCACCTCACAAAAGATCCTACACAAAGCAAATGAGGTGATAAGCCTAGCTTGAGCTCCTAACCGTTTCTATTGCAAGGTCACACAAACCTATGCACTAGTACTTCAAACAAAGGTGAGCTCCTACACAATTCTAATGAGCAAAAGCACAAAGCCAACCTAAGCTCACTAGATGCACAATGGACAAGGCGACACACGCCTAACCCAAAGGCTCAAATTACTTAGCTACACAAACTAAGCAAAGCAACTAACAAGCTACACAAGCTAGTAATTGCAAGAGCTACTCCACAAGCACAAGCACAAGGTATATATGAATGTAAATACGAAGCTTGTGATTTGGAGAATGCAAACCAGAAGAGAAGAGTAGACAAGTTGACACCGGTGATTTTTTTACCGAGGTATCGGGAAGCTTGCCAACTTCCCCCTACTCCTCGTTGTGTCGACCAACACCTTGGGTGGTTCCTTTGGTGTTTCACTTAGATGGTTCTTCGGTGTGGAGCTCACTCCAAGCCAAATGCCTTTAGGCTTACCGCAAGACACCACTCTTAAGTGAGCCTATCACAAGGCACCGCAAGACACCACACTCACAAGTGAGGTAACTCAAAGACACGCTCTAGTAGTGATGCTCTTCGCGATCCCCACGAGGTGAGCTCGAACCTCTCACAAATCCTCCTTCGGAGCACCGCACAATCTCCGTTGCGTGCTTCACGAAGTCTCTTACCACCAAGCCGTCTAGGAGGTGGCAACCTCCAAGAGAAACAAGCACTCCGGCTTGCAACACGATCACCTAGTGCCACACGATGCAATCTCTCAAAGCAATCGCACTAGAATCGCTCACTCACTCAATCGGATGAACACTATCAAGTTAGAGTGAGTGGGAGGGCTCTCAAGCACCACAACACAAGCCACCAAGGCCCAAGTGTGCTCAGCACCCGAAACAAGTCGGGTATGTGGTGTATATATAGCCCAAACCGAGAAACTAGCCGTTGGGGACGAAATCACAGCTTTCAGCAGGCCGGCCGGGCCACCCGGCCGGACTCACCGGCCGAGTCGGTCAAGCGTCGGTCACAACCGACAAGCTTTCGCGCCCCCGGTGACACGCTCCTCCGTGCGTCCGGTCACCGGTTTCGGTCGACCACCGGAAGCGTCGGTCCGGGGTGCGGTCACCGCGTCCGGCTAAAACCCTGCTGAGCTCTACGCGGGCCTTTGGCCCGGAGCGTCGGTCGAAGCACCGTGCTTCCGGTTGGTGCGTCCGGTCACCGTTTTCGGCGAAAACTCCACCGAATCACCGGCGCCTTCTCTTCGACATGCTACCCATCAAGTATACCAAACTTGAGCACGAGGAATAGCATGTTTTCACCACCAACTTGCATCCGCGCAATAGAAAATATGCATCGCATTTTCTCGAATCCAAAAGCAAGCTCGGCGGGAGGATGGCGGTTCCCAAACCCAACTCAACCACCGCAATCACCGCCGCCTTTGCAAAAGTGCCAACAACACCAAGTGTACATCACCATGTGCATGTGTGTTAGCATTTTCACAATCATTTCAAAGGCCCGGTTAGCTCTTACCACGCCACACGATCCTAACACATCGCAAAGTTAGATCGCTCAAGTGGCACTAGATGACCGATATGCAAACAAGTTTGCCCCTCTTGATAGTACGGCCATCTATCCTAAACCCGGTCATAAACTTCTCTAAGCTCCTCATGACCGGCGAAATGAAATGCCCTATAGGTTATACCTTTGCCTTGCGCATTTCCATTCCGCTCCATCTCCAAGTGCCGATGCAACACATGCACCAACACGATCACCAAATGATATGATCCACTTCATATCACCACGTGACACTATTGGTCCATCGATCTTGATCTCACTTGCTCTTCACCGTTGCGTCGGTCCGTCGGCGCCAAGTCTTGCCCAAGCTTCACCGCCTCGCGGTCCATCGCTTCACTGCCTCGACTTGCCCTTCACACTTGCAACCGGTCCATCAAGCCAAGTCTTGTCTTGATCTTCACCACCTTGGTCACATGACTCCATGTCATGTTTCATATGCAATAAAGCTCCTTCATTGCACCATCATGAGTGAACTAATCTCCTGTGTATTATCTCAATCACACATATTAGTTCACCTAATGTTGACACTCAATTACCAAAAACCACAAGGGACCTTTCACATGGGCGCCATGACCTTCAGTGTTTGTGGTGGGCGACGTTCTCGTCGATGGTGGGGCTGTTTAGTGAACTTGGAAGATGACGCAGACATGGTCAATGGTTTGATTAGCGGCGACTATGGGTGTGAAGAGGACAAGCTTATTATGCTTGGAACACTTTTCTGGTATAAAGGCCAGATTAATGAAAATCCACTATCTAAAAAATGCTTAAATCATGATATGAACCTTTGTGATAAAGAATGTGTAAAAGGATGCAAATTTTATTTTTTAAATCAAGCATTCCAATATTTATTTCTTTGAATGCGATCAAATAGATTTGTCTTCAGGGTTTTGTTTAATAAAAAGTATGATTTTTGTTAGGTTGTTTTTTACCACCCCACCACTTTTCTACACTTATTTTATTGTTTAGTTGTTCTTTTAGTTCTTTTTATTATTTTGGTAGAAATAGTCACATTAAGAGTGTTGGATCATGTCAGAATGTTGACATGTTTTATTTCTCTTGTCTAATAAATTCAGACAAAGCTTTTGCCGTGCACCCTTTTGAAAAACACATATAGAAGAGCTCAAAATATGGCTCTCCATGCCTTTTTTTCAATCGTCATATCAACATCCACATCAAGATCTAGCAAGGTATTATGTAGACAAGGTATGCACCAACAAACATATTGTAAAATGAATTTATTTTCTCCCAACTTTCAACGAATCAAAACCCTGAAAAGCTGAAATCAAGGTGCAATTCATGTTCATGTGCACCAGCAGGAGAAGTGTTGGGTATAGCGTTGTCATATCCTCCCTCGGCAAAGATGACCTTTTGAACAATATACTTGTTTGCTTTGTAGCCAGGCTTCATCCTCCTTTTCTTTTAGAACAAGAGGAAGCAGTCCAATGAGATCAGCGCCTTCTTGTTGAAAATCATTGTTTCTCTTTGGATCACACTCCAAGTGAGACAATGCAGTGAGTCAAGCGCATAAACACAAATTGAGAATTTACTGGAAACAGTATATAGTTTAGAGTAAAAAACTTGCCATACTAGCAATGGATTTGTATGTGTCTGTGTTATGTGTGTGTAATGTCTCTCAAGATGCAAATCTTTGTAGTGGAGACGCGAGTAGGTCCATCACTCTTGAGGTTGGCAGCTTAGACACTATTGGCGACTTGAAGGCCAAGATTGAAGAAACCGAGGGCTTTCCCAAGGGTCAACAGTGCCTCATCTTTGCCTTCAAACAACTCGAGGACGACTGTCCTTGCTGACCTGAAGATTTGTGAGGAGTCCACCCTTCTCCATGTCCTCCACCCGTCACCAAGTGGTACAATGCGGATCTTCGTGATTACGCAAGATGGAAGTATCCTACCTCTTTATGTTGAGACCTCAGATACCTTTGACAATGTCAAGGTGAGGATCTATGAGTTGGAAGGCCATCAGCCCATACAGCAACGCCTCGTGTATGCTGGCAAGCAACTGGAAGGTAGCTGTACCCTGGCGGATTATGACATTCAGGATGACAATGCCATCCATTTGGTGCTCTGACTTTGTGGTTGTTGAGAGGGATGCCATGCATGGTCATTCAACAAGAACTATTGGTCTGCTGCAATGATCTTTCTTTCCCAGTAGTGGTGTCTTATCTGTAAAAACTATGGCTGTAGGATTTATCATATTAAGAGTCCTGGGGTATGTGTACTGTCTTGCACCAGTAAAAATGTGAATGCAAGGAATTAGTATTGCAGCACTATCAGTAAAACCTATCATTGTGGTACGTTAATGCATGACATGTTATATCAGGAGTCCCTGGGTTTGTCTTTGCATATAGACTGCTCTTTTTATCGAAAGAGCTTTGCCAGGCTCATGAACGCCACATCCGAGCTGTACTAGCTCCGTGGCCTCCCTAGGTATATTGACATAGATAAGCAGTAGTAGAGTGTAAAATACATTTCACTCATCTTAACCATTACGAAATGAAGAGAATCAAGACGACATTAGTACCTTAATTATTTCCCTTTTTGTGATCCTGCAATGCACGATATGTGATTTGTATGGGTAATTCTACTCGTATTTTGCTATGCTTTTTATGTATCAAATATCAATGCTGCACCATTAAGCATCTCCTTCAAGTATCATCTCATTTGGGAATTTGTCATTTAGACTTTGCCAATTCGTGATATGTGAATTGTATGGGTAGTTCTATGTGCTTAATTTTTGGAAAAAAGTCCACTTTTCCTCCCCCTAACTTTCACGAAAGTTAGATTTTCCTTCCTCAACTCCAAAACCGGGCAAACGACTCCCTCAACTTTTCAAACCGTCTATTTTTACCTTGCTCGAGCGGTTTTGCTACACAAAAAAGGGTGGTTCTCCTATAGAGGTGGTGGTTTCTTTTTATTTCGGCCGAATCTTTAAAAAATCATAGTAAATCATAGAAAAATCATAAAATAAAAAATCTAATTATGGTGGACTCCTAATGAGTAGATATTCATAGTGAACATATAATATGATATACTTTAGTACAAACATTTTGGTATGAAGGCTTTGTTTTTTTTTTTATTTGGTCGAATCTTTGAAAAATCATAGTAAATCATAAAATAGAAAATTTAAGTTTTTTAGACTCCACATGATTAGATATACATAGTGAACATATAATATGCTATTATTTTGTCCAATAAAATAATTATAAAAGCTACAAATATGATTATTTCAATTATTACAAAAAATAGATATAAAGTTGTAACAAAAATTTATACTAAATAATACCATATTATATTTGCTGTGTACATATGCTCATGTGGATCTAACAAAATTGGACTTTCGATTTTATGTTTTTCTATAATTTACTATGATTTTTTTAAAGATTTAGCCAAAATAAATAAATAAAAGAAAAAAAGCTAAACCTTCATAGCAAAGCCCTTGTACTAAAGCATCGAGGGTGAGAGAACATATTATATGTTCATTGTGTAAAGCTACTCATGTGGAGTCCAAAAAATTGTTCCATTTTATTTTTTTTTCTATAATTTATTATGATTTTGCAAAGATTCATCTGTAAAATAAATAAATAAATAAAGGATGAAACCACTATCGCTATAGGAAAACCGCTCTAAAATGCACGGTTTGTAAAGTTGAGGGAGGTGCTTGATTCTGCCTGGTTTTGAAATTGAGTGAGAAAAGACGAAGGAGACCTAGACGTTTTTTTTTTTTCTTATATTTTTATAGAGTGTTTGGTCTGGGATTTTGGAGGATTCGAAGCCCATATAAAGGGCCCATTCATTTCGGCCCAAGGGCTGAACCGGGCTCGCCGCGTCTTCCTCCCTGTCCGCGGAACGAGATCCTCTGAATTCACATCCCGTGACTGCCGAGTGAAGTCAGGCTGCATCCACCGTTGCTAGGAGATCCAAGGGTGAGCGGGCCATATCATGTATTCAGGCCTACTAACTGAATCACATGTCACGTATTGAACGGTGATAACTGAGATCAGATATATTTTTATGGAAAGATAATACAATTGACAATCCTAAAACATGATCTTTAAAAAATATAGAAAAATGTTTTAGCTCAAAAAATTGTGAAACATGTTTTAGTTTTTTTTTAAAAAAAATGGAGCCTAGCTTGAAAGTGTTAATCTTGATGGACTCATTTTCTTGCTTATTTTCAAGTACGAGGTCCCACATCTATCACACATTGTCGAAGTTTTGGTCATGACACAATTGCTACTCCCTCCGTCCGTCCCAAAATGTTAGTCATTTTCGGGTTTTGTGTCTAAGCCTGGGCATTCGGGTTACTCGATTTTTTTGGGTCGGGTAATGAAAACTGTTACCCGATATTAGCCTCGAAAAAGCAATACCCGAAATTTCAGTGTACCGATAATTCAGGTTCGGGTATACCCGGTTTACCGAAATTATGAGAAAACAACAAACTACACAAAATTTCGGGTAGTTCGAGTAGTTTGGGTACCGGAGTGTATTACCCGAATTACCCAAACTAATTTCGGGTAATTTAAATCACTATCCGAACTTGAGATCGGGTACCATGGGTTCGGGTAATTCGGGTCCGGGTTCGGGTATGGGTATTGGGTATCGGGTATTTTGCCCAGGCTTATTTGTGTCACAAGTTTGACTTGATTTGTACAAAATACGTGCAATATTTGTATCTCTAAATAAATTTATTAAAAAACTATGTTCAAAGTTTTTCCAATTTATTAGTATTTTTAAATTTTAAATATTTGTCAAATTTGTTTCTCGGGAAGCATAATAAGTGATAAACATTTTAGGACGAAGAGAGTAGTTCATAACGCCCGCCGCACTCACGGCGTGGCCTCAACTATATGGCAGGAGCCAAACTCCCCTACTATTGTCTTGACGATGCTTCGCTGGCATTTCTGTGTAGTTTGAATGATCAACCTAGCTATAATAGAGTGAGACCTCGTACTAAAAAATAATTCAAACACTTTCAAGCCAGGTACCATAATATAAAGCATTTTAAAAAAGTTAAAACAAGTTTCATAATTTTCTGAGCTAAAATAGTTTTTCTACGATTTTTAAAGATTAAACCATGTTATAGGATTTTGAATTGCATTACCTTTCCATGTAAAAGTATATTTGATCTCACTAAATACCTTCAATACGTGACCTATGATCCGGTTAGCAGCTTCAATAGGTGAAGTGGCCCGCTCGCCCTTGGATCTCCGGGCAACGGTGGACAAAGGCTGACTTCACTCGGCAGTCACAGCCTGTGAATTCAGAGGACCTCGTTCCCCGTCCGCCGCCTCCCAGGGTTTTAGGCTCGCGGCTCGCCGCCGTGCCGTCCCGCCCCGCCCCGCCGCGCCCAGCCCAGCCCCAGCGCGCCGCGATGCCTCCCTCCAAGTCCAAGGGCAAGAACAAGCACTCGTCGGCGTCGCCGCGGCAGTCCCCGCGCACGCCTCCCCTCGCTCCCCGCGCAACTCCGGAAGCATGGACGGCGAGAGAAGCGTCGACATCCCATCCGTCGCCGCCGCCGTCGCAGCGCAGTTCCCGGCGCTCGTGCCACGTGGCAGCGATGGCTACTTCGCTGGCACCGTCGCCGAAGTGGCAGTCAGGGACAAGAGCCGCGGCGGCCTCTTGGGGAGGCTCTGGCTCTCCGAGTCCGCTATGGTCGGCGCCGGGATGCGGCCCGGGTGCCTCGTCTCCGTAAGCTCCTCCCTACTCCCTCTTCTGGTGCCTGGTACTAGTTCCTTCGACTTAGGATGTTTGTTTCTGCAAATTGTTAGTGTGGAGCAGCTCCGTTACAGCTAGAATTGCTGCTGCGAAAATTGTTAGTGTGGACCAACTCCGTTGCACACATAATCGTTGCTCGCTCAAACTTGTACTGTTTCTCTTGTGCGAGGGAGGTTGAATTCATCACTGCATAAGGGAACTAATGATGAATCCAGTCTTATGAGGTCCAATTTTACTGAATTTGAGTAATCGGTAGAGAGTCAAGGTGGCTTGAGCCCATCAGCATATGCATGCAGAGTCAATGTTCTCAACCGAAATGTGCACATTTTATTTTTCTTTTCAATCAGGGGGGAGGGGAGCGCTATCCACCATAATATAGTGCTCGGACCATAGGAGGTGTACGTAGTTCAGAGAGTTAAGTTGTTGGAAAGGAAGAAGATTACAACTATGGTTTTCAGAGAACACCCCTATCTGCGACAGGGAATCGGTGCTTCCAGATATGGGATATGAGCTGTTTCCTTGCAAGCAGAACTAAGGCGGAGACTGTCCATTGAACAAAACTCATTTCTGTGCTTCAGATCATCCAGCAAAGTAGCTGAACAAAAGCATCAGTGTGCAACATGGGTAGTCAGGCCTAGGCAGCAGCCATAGTTCACCCATCTTGAACCAGCATTGCTTCAAATGCCAATGGTGAAGGGAAGCTCAAGATCAGGTCACAGTGGCCTTCTGAGCTGCTGCACAGACAGGGCAGATGTCATCTTCAAGGACTCTTTTTTTCTTGAGATTGTACATGCATTTGATTCTCTTTTGTAGTTTTGTACCATCGTTCACCATAACAATTGGAGGTTATGCTATTCTGATTGTGAAACCAACTTCAGAGTTCCAACCAAGCACAAACTTACTTGTTTACTTCCATGTATGTTTTCTTTTCAATAACTAAGCTGAGGTGTGTTTCCTTGTTCGTAGGTCTCACTAATTTCGTCAAGCAGTGACCAGTTAGATGCTTTCCCACTAGTTAATTTGTTTGAGGAGTGCAACAGATTCTTTGATCTTGATCTGGACAATGATCTCATGCATGGCGAAGCTGGGAAAAACTTTGTGGTTGCTACAGTTCTCCCCTCGCGTGAGGTATGTCTTTTCTATTTGTTTTTTTTCTCCTGATGTCTAAGTGGCAAGCATAACAAATTGTTGAAGTTTGACTGGCTTATCTTACTAGGTCCCAAAGAATGGTATCAGGCTCTCTTGGGATCTTGCTTGTGTTTTGGGACACCCTTTGGTAGGTCGATCGTTGTTTATTAGCCCCTTGTATACACTTCAGGCCCCAAAGCATAGTGATGATATTCATATTTTACGGGTAACGAAATGTAAGAATCTTTATCTTAGTCTAGTTCCACCTAATGCTGGATCTTCCAATGGCATTGAAGCAGAGTCTGACCACCATTCTGAAAGAAGCACAATGGTTATGGAGACACCTAAGAGGAGTCCTTCAACCCCACTGAAGAAGGAATCCCATCACTTTGCTTCCAGTAGTGGCTCTTCAATGTGCTTGGATCCAACCACTGCAAGATCAGCACTAGCAGATGAGAAAGTTAATGAGTTGTTGCATACTTCAGCAGTACGGTGGCTTAATGGTAGACACTTGCTTAAAGGAAACTTTGTTCCCCTCTCAATATGTGGAAAACTGTCTTTGTTTGTGGTAATGGGAGCAGAACCAGATAGTTCTTCACAAGATGTTTCATGTGAGAAAGGGAATACACTGTCCAATGCAGAGGATTCAACTAAATCTTGTGAAACACCAGTTTTATTCCTTGTTGACGGAACCACAAAAGTTCATTTATCTGATTCTGTCTGCACAAAGCAGCTTGCCTTAGATAAGCCAGGTTTACCATCAGAACTTTACGAGCATGATGACAAAAGAAATGAAGATCCCAATCATGCTCCAACACTTGGTGGGTTGTCTAAAGAGTCAGAAACCATAAAAGGAATAATTTCATTTTCACTAGCTGATCAAATTGGTCTGCCAAGGTATTGCATGAACAGATATACACTTCTCACTATATTCAGCCATAAAATTTCATGGTTTTAATTTTGCAATTTGTTGATTGTTTGCAGATACAAAGGTATTCTCCTTTATGGTCCTCCTGGAACAGGGAAAACCTCTCTTGCTTCTTCCTGTGCCTATGATGCAGGGGTCAACCTATTTACAATCAATGGACCAGAGATCATTAGTCATTATTATGGAGAAAGCGAGCAATCTCTGTATGATGTTTTCAGTTCAGCCAAGCAAGCGGCACCTGCTGTGGTTAGAATTTCTTTAAATAATTGACTGCAATTACCTTTAACGATATGTCAACTGCAAAAAGAATTCTGGGCTCCTAGTAGTAGTAGAGTTAGATCTTAAAGTGCTAATACCATAATTCATAACATCGAAAATCCCCTTTTATTAGGACAAAAAAAATCTTTATTTACTAAATTGGTTTTGTAATGATACCTACTCTGGGTATTCAACATGAAGTGTTCACTAGCAACTTATTTCTGGAGGGTAACACTATGATATTGAGCCCAAGATGCTCTAATATTTTGATGGGTTGTGCAAAACTATCTTCTATTTTGATTGACTATACATCCTTTTCCTCTATTCTCAATGCAAAATGCCCCCAATGATTGAGGGACGCTTAATTCTTCACTGTATGTTCTATCTTCTATGATACATACGAGCAACAGATTCAGTTGAAGCCTGTTTCTAATGCTATGCTCATTAAGCAATAAGCATCAATATTGAGCACGAAGTGTCTTACCAAAGCAGAAAACTTGCCTATAATATTTCATTGCCCCTATTTAGGAGCACCTCCTTCATTCTTCTCATAATTGAAACTCTGATTTTTAATAATTTTTTTTCCAGTTATGGTTAAGGTTTCTGACTTTCTGTTACCAGTTTGTCTGATTCATCCTCTCTGAAACATTGCATGAGTCGGGTCATACATTGAAATGTTTGCGCACTGATTATCCAAAGTGATAGTTTGAACTATTTTGTTGTTAAGGAGTAATGCTATATATTTGAAGTATGGATATCCTAATTAGGATCCTTATCCCACCATGATAGCATTCATAACAGTATCATGTATCTTTATTGCTATTAGATATTCATTGATGAATTGGATGCAATTGCTCCATCAAGGAAGGATGGGAGTGAGGAGTTATCTATTAGAATGGTAGCCACTCTCTTAAAACTGATGGATGAGATTGGCCCTAGTGATCGTGTTCTCTTGATTGCTGCTACAAATCGGCCTGATAGTATTGACCCTGCATTGCGACGTCCTGGAAGATTGGATAAAGAAATTGAAATAGGTAGAATGCTCTGATGCTGTCCATATATTTCTAATGCGAATGGCTGTGGATGATGTCTACTCCACAACACTCTATGCTTATATTAGTAGTCTACTCCACAACACTCCATGCTGTTTAAATTAATGCCTGCAACTAAAATGAAGCCCTTATGAATGTGTAAAATGAATAGCAACCTGGCCTTTTGATTTTATGAAGTAGCATAATGCATTTAGGACTGGCCAGTATTTTAAACTTATAACCAAAACCAATGGATTGCTTTGTACTGTAAGTTTTGTCATCTCTAGTAAGTGATTATTTGTGTGTTTTTCGTAACCATTTAAGGGTTTTTTTTGGACACTAAGGTTGGCCATGCACTTATAGGTGAAACTAAATTTAATGCCTTCAATTCAACATCATTGTCCAGCGATATGTTTTTGAGTTTAAAACCAGGTTAATCATGCTTTGTTGTCTTCAAACTGGGTTGCAGGAGTGCCATCCCCGGGACAGAGGATGGACATACTTGGCCGCCTTCTAATTGGAATTCATCACTCTCTCAGCAATGAAGAACTTGATTCTGTTGCTCTAGCGACCCATGGATTTGTGGGTGCTGATCTAGCGGCACTGTGCAATGAGGCTGCATTGAGTGCTCTGCACCATTACATCAGCCTAAAAGAAAATTCAACTCAACAACTTGGTCATCCTGGCTGTAGTTTTGATAAGTGTAATAGTCAAGATACTGATGATCCAAGCTCATTATCGTCATCTTTCTCACAGTTGACCATGTCATCAGAAGATGTTGCTGGCATGAAGGGTGGTAACATAAAAATTAGCGAGTCTTATGATGATACAGATGAAATACCACTATTAGTAACCATTAAGGATTTTGACGAGGCTAAAACAAAAGTTAGACCAAGTGCGATGCGCGAGGTATCATTTCTATCCACCTGCAAGGCCATAGGCATCTTTTATGACAGTTCCTATCTATATATGTGGTCTGTGTGAAAAAAATGCCAATTGCTTAATCATGTTGTGTACAGGTTAGTCTTGAGCTTCCGAAGGTACATTGGGAAGATGTTGGTGGTCAGTTGAGTGTCAAGGAGCAGCTAATTGAAGCTATCCAATTACCACAAAAATGCCCAGAAGCATTTGAGCGTTTAGGGATCCGACCCCCTAGAGGATTGCTAATGATAGGACCGCCAGGTTGCAGCAAGACTTTGATGGCTCGTGCTGCAGCTTCCCAAGCAAAACTGAACTTCCTTGCTGTTAAGGGTCCTGAACTTTTCAGCAAATGGGTCGGTGACTCGGAAAAGGCAGTGAGATCGCTATTTGCAAAGGCGAGGGCTAATGCACCCGCAATATTATTTTTCGATGAAATAGATGGGCTTGCGGTAACTCGTGGGCAAGAAAATGATGGCACGTCTGTTGCTGATAGGGTCCTCAGTCAGTTGCTTGTGGAAATGGATGGTGAGTTTTAACACTTCATCAGAAAATTCTTCTTTCAAATCTCAGTTTTTCATAAACGCGCTAACAATTGCCTTAGGATTTATTCTAATCTGTTTATTTTTTTCACTAGACGCTAAAAATATTTTAAAGCATGTGATTAGAGGTTCCCAAATAACAATAATGTTTTCTGTTGAGTGGTGACTGTCATAAGCAAGCATCAAATATCTGATTATGATGTTTCCAGTAAATGTTATTCAGTTGGAGTGTTAGCCATTTGCTTGTCCTTATGCACCGTTGGACGGTGTCGATAACCATTTTATCTTATTTTTTTTTATACAAGCTTCTGTTGATTTCTACTGAAAGCATAGAGATATGTGTGAATTATTTATTATACTGGTGGGAGGGTACAGGCTGAGGGAAGCTACCCTTAGCCCTATAGAAGTGTTGGATTGCACCTGGCCCCCATTGGCCTACAGCAGAAAACAGTCCACACACTAGGCCCATAATCTGTCTAACATCTACACTTTTATGATGCATAATTTACTATCGTGTTTTATTCTAACTAGTAGATGGGCGCGCGCCTCCGCGCGCCTGTGCAGGCACATATATTTTTGGAATTAGAGTTGGATATAATATGACCAGGTTTTAATTATAGTAGATCATAATTTGAACATACAAATAGGAGAGACAAATTACATAATAAAGTTATACAATCTTAATGTACTCTTGCGTAGAGTCAAGTCCCTAGTCCAGCAGTACATGGTGACTAATAATATGCAATTTTTTCTTCAGTGTAATGACATATTATGTATACACTGGTAGATGCCCTATATATTTGATCAGGATCTTGTTCTTGTCCAGTGAGTTGTATTTTCTTCCTGCAAACTGAAAAGCTTGAGCTGGTGTCGTTATTAGCATCTTGCATCTGTCAGATTGGCTATACTCTTTTCCAAACATGTGCATCTTTTATGAATTTCTATGGACGAGCCCACGACCCTCCTCAGCAGTAGATCGATGGTGGGGCCTCCCTATAATCGTGAAAATAATAACCAAGGTTCAGAAAGTATGACTCAATTTAGTGGATTAAGATCAAAGCTTTTTCCAAAATGAAGAAGGAAGGAGCCTTGCCATTCATTTAAGAAACAAAAGGAGTGTTCAATACCGAACATTGATTCTAAAGACCAGAGGATATAGTAACAAATCCCCAAGGAAAGCATCTGGGGACCAAAATCATCCACTGTAGGTTCTATTGGATAATGCCTATTTTTATCAGTATTTTAGGTTATGCTAGTGGATGGCAATTAACTCAAATACTATATTGGTCGACCAATAAAAAGATTAAGCAGTCGTAGGGAAGCCAAGTTGTTAAATTTCTGGTTCCCAGCGCATTATCTAGTTCGTCGAGAACTGTAGCCACAACAACATGAATCAATATTTATATTAGTTTGAAGGCCTTCTTAACAGGTGACTAAATCGCATGTTACATGTAGAATATTTGCTAAAATTAACAATCATTGTAGAATATTTGCTAAATGTATTTTTACAATTAATCATGTAATAAAAAATAGAGTACAAATGAAGCACAAAGGAAAGTAGTCATCACCTTATGCAGAGTACTTAAGACATTACACGGGCACAGGCCACCCAAACAAAGTCAAACAGTCTGCACTCTGCAAAGAATGCAGTTGTAAGAAGTAAGCTCACCTAGATACTAAAATTGGGCAAAGCATGGCGTAGGCAGCAGGAACCAAAGAGGTGACCAGGGCAGATGATGAACCAAGGAATGTTGCAAAATAAACACGTTGTAAAACCTATATCAGAGTACATGGATAATGCTGGTTTTGCTAAGATAATGCAGTTTTGCATAGGAATGTGTCCAGCCTTGTTGCAACCTAAAGTATTTTGAGTGTTGTCCCTTGGTTAGAATAATTTCAGAGCGTCGGGCCAGTATGATAAGTTAAGCACTCAACACAATTTATAGTACTCACCACAGTTATCATATCGCCAGTTCCATTACAGTAGCAATTTATTTTAGATCTGTGTAGCCAATAAAAATTTCTTCACAGTTCAGATCAAATGTATTTGGAAACCCAAACTATTAAATACAAGCATGACAAGATAGAACTGAACAAAAATGGCAAAAATAGACAGCTAACTTTTTTGACCAACACAGTGTTAAAACAAGGAATTATATGCGTCGGTG
This sequence comes from Hyparrhenia diplandra, assembly GCA_015847255.1. Classification (NCBI taxonomy): domain Eukaryota; kingdom Viridiplantae; phylum Streptophyta; class Magnoliopsida; order Poales; family Poaceae; genus Hyparrhenia; species Hyparrhenia diplandra. The sequence continues at coordinate 105,784 of JADLZK010007817.1, forward strand.
AATCCTAATGCTCAGGCCAAGACACAAAGGCATTGGAAAACAAAGTTTTTATATATTTTGTTTAAATTCAACCTTTTCTCCACGACTTGCTAAACTCATCTCTATTTTTAGAACATGATGTTTAGAAGGACATGTAGCTAACTGGGAGGAGCCTGCTTTTTTTGGCACATCCGGAAGAATTGGGTAAGAATTATACTACCTAAAAAGTCTATTATTGGCACATTGCTTTTCTCAGTTTATAAAAATATGTAACTATGGATTGGTACAGACTAAAATACATACAAGGTTTTGTGCAAAAACTGTAAGTTCTATCTGGTAAACTGAATTCATTGAGGAAACCTAGAACTGAAGGGGAGAATTACCACTTGTGTTGAAACTATAATTTCTTACTAAACAACATGTTTGAATCATGCACAACAGGAATACAAAAATATAGAACCGAAGAAGTAAAAGATATCACTTGTGCTGGAACTGTAAGTTCTAACTGATCCCCATGGTTGAATCATGCATGACAGAAATAGAACCATTAAATAGGCCATAAGTGAACCTATACCTGAACATATATAGGATCTAAAACGGTTAAATAAGCAGCACGGATGGTAAGGCCTCTGTCTTCTTAGCATCGACATAAAACCACCATCTATAGCCGGTGGTGTTTAAGCACCTGTCATAAGCATGGTTCGTGTGAAGTTAAATTGGTCCTGCAATAAGAAACTAAGGACCAATCTGCAGTATGAACTATATAAACTTCTAGATTAAATGGAGAAAATAACTAATTTGACGTAGCAAAATTTTAACAATGGCAATAACTAAATTAAGCTACAGCCTCAAGTAGAGGCAAATAAGCTTAGTAAATAAGCACTGAAGAATGTTTCAAAAAAAAAAAAAGAGAGCACTCAAGAAACTATATTAACAAAGCAACTGAAGGCAACATAAAGCATTCACACCTACTCGAAATCAAAATAGGGGATACAAACAGTAGAAACACTCACTCTGAAAGCGTTGCTATACTGCTATGGAAGGATCATAACCCAGCTGCAAAGATGGTTTTGCGCCTGCCAAGTTTAATAAGCATCTGGAAAACCTGGAACTGAACAAATGTAGTTAATCAAAAATCAACAAGGCAGCATGGGAATAGTTTTTTAACCTATGATATTGAAGGCACAAATTTGCAAATGCTTGTTGGCAGGGTAGCACACCCACCAGCATAGTACCCTCTAGTCCCCAACTCTAGATTTAGAACAGAGCTGCTAAAATTAAGTCTAAATAACAGACTACAAATGAAAGAAACAAAACACATGTGTATTCATGTTTAGAAAAGGATCACATTCTAATGGTTGGATCATAGTGCGTTGATGTTACAAACAAAACTATGATTTGAAAGGAATTTGTTCAGAGCAGTGGGTATAAACCCTTTTTCGTAAAACAGAATATAAATTAGGTAATAATATGGATCACTGGAGAATAGATGATCTAAAAGATGTATTGTTGCATACTCTAGCCTGAGAGTTGAGACGTATAAACATTTAATATTTTACATAAAAACAAACAAATATTAGAAGGCTTAAAAAAGATGACATGGGTACAATGTCAAGAGTTGTCTCTCTACACTTAGACAGGTGTGCATAGCACACAATAGACAATACATGCAGATTAAGTCCGCACATGAGACAGATGTGTAGAGAAACTGATAACTGCTGCTAGGACTTCATAGATTTAATCAGACATTTTGCATGAGCAATCCTAAGGATGTGTACTTGCACAATATCTATGTCAACAGGTGTCATGCAAGATGATATGAAAATGCTCCAGAACCTTTCATTTGGCGTTAAGAGAAGCCATAATCATATATCAAATTTACAAAACTGTTAGGCATGTACCTGAACAGTAGTCTAAACAAAATTCAATTGAAGATAATCAACCAGCGGGCTGTGGGTATTACAAGAAACAAGAAACCAAATTGGAACCTAGATATAGCTTCAGTTGAGTAAAAATGACATGGTAACAACATATTGCCTCATAATCACCCATAGGAACTCTTGTGGTTTCCATCTCTATTTATATATTAATGCAAGTATAAGGAAAGAAGCTCGGATGAACAAATTACCTTTTTAATGGCTGTTCATTAACGACAAATATCTTCATCTATGTTAGCCTTTCCGTTGTAAAGGAATGACCAATCTTCTGATGAACTGCAAATATGGTTTACATAATCCAGTATTATTTCATATCCCTTGAAACATTAAATACTTTACATAAAAAGAAACAAATATTAGAAGGCTTAAAAAAGATGAAACGGGTAAAATGTCAAGGGTTGTGTATAGCACACAATACATGCAGATTAAGTCCACACATGACACGGATGCGTAGAAAAACTGATACCCGCTGGTAGGACAGGGCCACTTGATAGAATTAATCAGGCATTTTGCATGAGCAATCGTAAGGATGTGCACCTGCACAATATCTATGTCAATAGGTGTCATATGCAAGATGATATCAAGCTGCTCTAATACCTTTCATTTGGCGTGAAGAGAAGTCATAATCATATATCAAATTTACAAAACTGTTAGACATGTATTTGAACTGTCTGAGCAAAAACCAATTTAAGATAATCAACCAGTGGGCTGTGGGTATTATAAGAAACAAGAAACCAAATTGCAACCTAGGTATAGCTTCAGTTGAGTACAAATAACATGGCAACAACATATTGCATCATAATCACCGATAGGAACTCTTGTGGTTTCCATCTCTATTTATATATGAATGAAATTATAAGGAAAGAAGCTCGGATGAACAAATTACCTTTTAAATGGCTGTTCATTAATGATAATAGCTTCATCTATGTTAGTCTTTCCGCTGTAAAGGAATAACCAATCTTCTGATGAACTGCAAATATGGTTTACATAATCAGTATTATTTCATATCCCTTGAAATAATAGTGAACCAATCCATCAGTAATTGTGAGTTCTAAACATTTGGTACCAAACCAATGCACTTATAGCTAAGAAGGCATGTTGATTATATATGATTTTGAAATAGCATTTGCAGGAAGGGAAAATATACCAGACCAATACACCGCAAGGCAGCAAGTGTGTAGAATACGAAAACGAAACTAAATTGTTGCTATCACAAATGTTGGACACTAAGAAAAAAGGAAATGAAAGATAGCCATGACCTGTATTTTGAACCTGACTGGCAGTACAAATATAGTGCAGTAAAAAAGTGAGGAATTTGAAATACATAAATCTTGCCGTTGTTCCATATAAAGTTATCTAGAGCCTAACCTGGCAATACAAATGATCCTTGGTCTCTTGTCACCCAATAAAAGTAGGCCTTGTTCTGTCCGTCAGAGTGATAGTTAACATAAATTTCAGAAATCAATTAGAAAAAGCAGCTTGTTCATATACTAATCAAATCAACACCAAACTAAGCAGTCTTCACAAAAAAATGATTGATCAGCACCTGTATGCATTGTGCAAAAAGACAATAGTGTTCTGAAGTTTTGTCGAAGCAGGAGATAAACAGATGTGTGAGACATTTATGTCATTTTTTTGTGAGGGAGAACTTCAAGTAGACAACAACCAAGGATATCCACTGTGCACTAACTGGAGTGTTCAGTTTATACACATAAGTTTTTTTTTTAAGGTTCTTCCTTACTTAAGATTCGCATGATGTAGCGCGAACAGAATGTGAGAGAAAGACCTTCCAACATTTTTTGTCTTAATCTAGTTAGTTGCATTTCTTCTTTTGCTCCTATTTTAACATCTATTTGTTAGCAGGCTTAGGTAACATGAGAGCCTTGTAAAAAATGAGCATCAGTCCTGTTTATGAACCGGTACACAAGGCCTCAGTGGATGTGCAGATAAATATTTTTAGACCCATGATACGATATATATACAAAATCTTGTATCAGAGAAGCCCTAGAGAACAGATCTCATTAAACCTGTCCTGCCATGAAATTTGTCAGTTTGCAGCGCCTATTCTTATTTTTTGTGATATTACTAAGGAAGCAAATTAGTAGGAAGACAAAATTCATTAGAGCACAGAAACTTTTTTTTTTGTGTTGATATGATGCACTGAGAAAGAGAGAATAGGCACTATTTAATTCCTGCATGTAAGCAAAATTATATATACACGAATTGGGAGCCTCTGTGGTAAGGTAGGTAGAAATTGTAATCTGCTGGTCTATCCTACCTATTTTGCATAACTGAATTAACAGAAAATGTTTCATCATCAAATTCTGAAGGGAATATATTATTTATGCAACAATCAGTAAACTATAAGTATTTGGCTAGGTACAATGAACCTTAAAAGGAATGGTGAACTCAGATTATTAGAGAGTAGTCCTCATAATGTATTGCAGTTAAGTTTCATAGAACAAAGCAGTATGAATTAGAGGGAGGTTGGCATGGCTTTACCTGCAGATCTGCTTACTGAGTTGCCACAAAGTAAATGTAGGGGAGGTGGCATGGTTTCATCCGGTATAAATATTAAGACCATCATGATTAACCTTAAGCAAGTATATATTCGCTGGTGCTACTGGACTATGTATTAACTGCAAATCACAGCTAGGTGGATATCATAATTCATAATTCATAAATAAAACATGATGGTCCAGATCAAAATTTAGTGCTCTCAAATTCATAGATAAAGAGACTGAAGAGAGGGAAAAACAAGACTAAAAGAGAGAGAAAAAAGAGGGCTCAACATCACCTTTGTTAAATAGTTGCAGGGACTGAGAGAGAAAAAAAGTGGGCTCAGCATCACCTTTGCTCAATCATAGCAACCAAACCTCCCTTCTGCTGCACTATTTAGTCATCCTAAGAGCATCTCCAATGGTTCCCAAAAAGTTAATAGGTAAATGAATGAGTTTTCCAAGTGGATAAAAGAAGTTGAGATGAATCTTTATCAATCTTACCAAAATGTACAAATCAAAAGTGAGTTTTGAAAACTATTGGAGATGCTGTAATGTTCGTGGAACTGTGCTGGTTGTCACATATCCAAATGACCTTCCTAGGCACAACCAAAAACTGAAAGGATGATTGATTAAATAGGCTTCAGAATGGGAGGGGGTCAGCTCTAATTTGAGACTTTGAGCTACCTTGACTGCTCAATGGTATGCAATTCAAAAAAGGTACAACATCATTGCCCTTCACCCACACTTGGGAATCAGAAGCCACATATATATATTCAGTGGACCGGCTTCGAAGTAGAAGCCGAGTACAACAGAGAGGAAGCCAAGTCAAGAATAGATACTGAGGAAAAACCGGCAAAAGTAGAAGCAGATTCAGTTGATCTGGACCGTAAAAGCCGAGATCGAATATAGGTAAATAATTTTGACTGACGTGGATGGCTGTTCCTGCCGAGGAGCCATTCATGGTTCTATCGGTTAGCGCAACACAAGACCGCATATTCAGTTGGCCTCAAGCTGAGCATAGGGAAAACATATGAACTACTTAAATGAAAGACAAATTATACTATGAATAGATAGTGAACAGACTATACCATTGATTAATTGGCAAAGACAATACTATTTCAATAGACACGCTGTCATGTAACAATTTAATAGTTTGATATTGAAAATTTCAGAGCGCAGAATAGTTGCAAAGACTGAAAGGGAGGGCAAAAAGAGGGCTCAACATCACCTTTGTTAAATAGTTGCAGAGACTGAAAGAGAGAGAAAAAAAAGGGCTCAGCATCACCTTTGCTCAATCATAGAAACCAAACCTCCCTTCTTCTGCACTATTTAGTCATCCTAAGAGCATCTCCAATGGTTCCCAAAAAGGTAATAGGTAAATGAATGAGTTTTCCAAGTGGATAAAAGAAGTTGAGATGAATCTTTATCAATCTTACCAAAATGTACAAATCAAAAGCGGGTTTTGAAAACTATTGGAGATGTTGTTCGTGGAACTGTGCTGGTTGTCACATATCCAAATGACCTTCCTAGCACAACCAAAAACTGAAAGGATGATTGATTAAATAGGCTTCAGAATGGGAGGGGGTTAGCTCTAATTTGAGACTTTGAGCTACCTTGACTGCTCAATGGTATGCAATTCAAAAAAGGTACAACATCATTGCCCTTCACCAACACTCCATTGACACTCATTTCCATGTCCAGAAAAAGTAGATCAAGGCACACAAAACGCCATGCTCAGGCCATTTTTTCTATCTCATTAACTCCCAACAAAGCATCACATAATCTTAATGGCACCAAAGGGGGAGGATGAAGAGCAAAGAAGGGTAGGAACATTCAGAATGAAGGAGATCAAGGCGCACCGAACCACAGGCGCCAAAGATTGTAAAGAGCCCAATCGCCCATCGTGCAACATCGATGAGCTTTTCTTCATCTAGAAAAATAGCTTAAGCTAGGGTTGGGTACTCGGTCTAGCAAATCGAGCAAACAAGAGAAGGGATAGGCGACTCGACGTACCTGGTGGCTGTTCATCAACAACACAGGGGGCAACGGCACCGACGGTGAGGGACGCGGACGCGGTGGCGAGCGGAGGGAGGAGAGATCGCGGGATCTCCACGACGCCGCCCCTGCCTGAGTCGAGGCTGGGGTTTGTTGCGCCTCGGCGGCCACGCCGGGCGCTTGCGACACAACAAGCACCATGGAACTGCCACCTAGGGTTTCGTGGAGGACAAGCAGACCGGCGGGAGGAGGCGACGACGACGGGGGCTAGGCGCGCCGTCAACGATCGTCGTGGCCGGTCACACCGGTTGGCGTCCGTGGACGGCCACCGCCGGGCTGGGGGAGAAGGGGTGACGGCGGCGGCGGCAGGAGAGGCGGCGGAGGACGAGGAAGACGAGGGAAGTTGGGGGTTTTTTTTTTTACGGGAAGGGACGACGGGGAGCCGCGGGAGGTGACGTTTTTTTTTTACGGGAAGGAGGGACGGGAATCGAAGCCACGTATATATTTAGTGGACCGGCTTGAAGTAGAAGCCGATTACAACAGAGAGGAAGCCAAGTTAAGAACAGATTATGAGGAGAAACCGGCAAAAGTAGAAGCAGATTTAGTTAATCTGGACCGTAAAAGCCGAGATCGAATAGAGGTAAATATTTTTGACTGACGTGGATGGCTGTTCCTGGCAGGAAGCTATTCCTGGTTCTATCGTTTTAATATAATCAGCTTATTTCTTCACTGCACTCTAAAGCGTGGCAAGCATGTGATTAGAGGTTGGCTAGTAAAAATTATGTATTTTGTTGCCTGGACATAAGCCAAGCATCAAACATCTGATTATTATATTTCCAGTCAATGTTGTTCAGTTCTAGGCTTCTAGCCATATGCAGTTGAAATGTGCTGATGACCTTTTCTATATACATGCTCCTATTGGTCTGTAAACTTTTGTGGTGCATAATTATTCGTGGCAACAGGTTTGGACCAGAGAGTTGGCATTACTGTTATTGCAGCTACAAATCGTCCTGATAAAATTGATCCTGCACTTCTGAGGCCAGGTTATTGGTTCAATTGTTATTTAGTCTATGTACATTGAACAGTGATTTAAATTGATTTCTGGTGTTACACATATAGTGCTTGTTACACTCCTTTGATCTAATTTTGAGATCGATATATGCCCTAGGTCGTTTTGATAGGGTGCTGGATGTGCAACCACCAAACGAAGCTGACCGTGCAGATATTTTCCGGATTCATACACGCAGCATGCCATGTAGTGCTGACATGAATCTAAACGAACTTGCTAGACTCACAGAAGGCTACACTGGCGCTGACATAAAGCTTATCTGCAGGGAAGCTGCTGTTGCTGCACTTGATGTATGCTACTCATTCTTCCCAATCTAGTGGCATGAGCATATGCATTTTTCACTGGGTGCTGTTAGAAGTTTACTGATAGAGTACTCTTTTTTCATCAGGAGAGCTTTGACATCCAAGAAGTAGCAATGAGGCATTTCAAGTCTGCGGTGGGCAGAACAAAACCATCAAATGTCAAGTTTTTCCAAGAACTTGCAAAGCAATTCCGCCGATCCTTGACTTCACTAAGAAAGCAGTAATGCTGAGAAAGCTAGGTGGTGTGTGGTTTGAGGAGCGGGTGAACCATCACCGTTTTACTCACATTTTTGTTTGGTCTAGAGTTTGGAGTTAGTTAATCCATACATGCACATGGCAATCATGAGGAATGAGTTCATCCCAAAAAATAATATCATGGGGTGACCTCATTCTAGATATTCATGTGATTACTAAGCGAGTGCCCCCATCAGTGAACCTGTATTGTACTATACTCCGTAGAAGATTGCTAACTGTCAAATGTAGTTACGGAAATGTTGTTGTAACTTGTAAACTTCATGTGATTCTTAGCTCATCTCCTGCATCGCTTTGCCCCTTTGTTACATGGGTGGTATATATGCTTTCTGTTAGGCGCCACTGTATTGGAGCAACAATTTCTCTTTGCCAAAAATCTGCTGTAACTTGTGCGACTTTTGTTTCTGCTTGCTGTGTGGCAGTGTTGCCCTTTGGCTACTGTGCTTGTCCTTGCATTACATTTTATTTTATTTTATTTTATTTTATTTTTATTTTATTTTTATTATGGCCCTGAGAAGCCTCCTGGTCAGCGTTGCTATCTTTGAAATTACTGAGCGTAGTTGCTCTGACCTCATGGTTTAAGTTGATTCATCTTTGTCGGCATGTAACCCAACGCCTTGCCATAAAAGGACTAAGGTCCTCCATTTATTCCACATTATAAAACACTTTTTTTTTAACATAGAGTCTCTGTATATCTAGATATATACTATGTCGACATCAGCATGACGCCAGCAGGGGCAAGGCTGTGACACTGTAGCTGATAGGTGGGTCCGAGTAGCACGGTCAATGACAGGTGGGTCCCGGTCAACGGTCAGCGTTGACTGGTCAACCACTAATGACTTACAGATCGTTGGGACGGAATCATATGGGAACCTGGTACACATCGCTCGCCCCAGAATGGGTAGGGGACGGGTAGTCCGACTAGCTAGGACGGTGCCATTACTGCTAGGCTGTGAGGCGATTAGGGTCAGCGGAGACGAAGGCCGAGCCTGTTCCGTTCTAGTAGGCGGCACCACTTCACGGGCCCGGTGTTGTCTTTCCCGGTCTCTCAAGCGTGCGGTGGTACTCCGGGGCTTCCTGTAGTGAGTGGCGGGGATGGCATCGTACTAGTTGGAAGGCGTAGGAATCTTCCTAGGTGCTTCTAGAGCATCGATGATGGTGATCGAGAGATCTTGTGTACACACTCTGCAGAGTTTAAACCAATACGTATTGTCCTGCCTTCGGGCATGGATCCGACTTTGGGCCTGGACTGCCTAAAGGTGTGCGCCGGCCTTCGAGCCCGGACGACCTAAAGGTGTCGCGCCCGGCTTACTTGTTGGGTTTACCCCATGGGTTCTTGCTTTCAACAAGTAGAGAGGGTGTTTTTCTCTTCTTACCTCGGATGTAGTTGAGTGTGGGGAATTACTACCGAGAGCCCGGAGGCCGAGAGCCGGTTAGGGCGAGGCGTAAGAAGATGAAGGGCTGTCTTGTCGCCCCTGTCGGGTTGTGAGTTGTGAGATGTGTGATGTGCTTGGGATGGACTTTGGGGAGATGTTGGGTATGAGTTTAAAATGTGAATATTATATTATTACTTGTTGCTTCGCATGCGCTAAGGATGCAAACCATAGCCAAATATTAGGATCGCCGGATCCCTTTATTTTCTATTTCCACCAAAGCTCATTCGGTCTTCGACCATGGCCACGCACACATCCGGGCGGTGTGCGCGGTTTCGTCTTGCAAGAATTGGAAAGATTAGATGGTCTCGTGCCTACGCTCAAGCTGGAGATGATGATGATGATGCTTCCGCAACTAGCTTCCAGTCTTCGACGCTGTTTCGATCTTTGTGTGACTACGGTTGTTTTCGCCAAGTGGCGATGTACTATTATAAACCCTTCTATTTGTATTCTTTTTATTCAAGTTTGACTCATGTCGATCGTAATTTGGATAATATGATAGAATGATCCTCGGGGACCATCGTGTTATACTTCATTCTGTGGATTTCCCTTCGCGGAAATCGGGGATGTTATAGTTTGGTAAAAGGGATATTTTCTATACTTCTGGGAGTAATTACTCTCATCTTCAATAAACCATATTGATATTGCGCACATGTTCATACTTATTTATTAGTTTGAGTATGTTGTTAATATGCTCATATTAAGATACCCCAAATGTACAAGTGACATTTTTTTATATAGGAACCCATATTTTTAAATATATTACTTAAATACCATTGCTGTAGTATATAAATATGTATAACCACATACTCTACGTATGTATGTCCAGCGCAGGCCGCCGTCGTCCATTTTTCATTGTCTGGCAACAGGTCATAGTGAAGATGCTAGATGAAGCGCTGATGACTGATCGGCGCCGGCGTTGATGGTGCACCCCGGCGGTGATCGTCCTTCATACATGGTGGCTGTCCCCATCCTCAACCCTCGTCCTGGGCAGGCTGTGAGCTCAGAGATCTTCCGTCGTTTTGGTTTGCCAGTCTCCCATGATCATCTAATCTTAGATAAGCCTTTCTACGTCGTCCTCTCTCTCTGTTGGTCATTGTTCCTTTTGCCTCTCTGAACTCTCATTCAGTCTCATCCTACAAGCTGTTCTTGGTGGTTACTTGCATTTGAAGTTTTACAGTTAATTGAGTTTTTAGATTCTCAGTATCTTCCTCCTCAGTGAGCTTCCATGTTTACAAGCTCAAAACCTATGTTTGCTCTGAGTTCAAATTCCCCCACCTTTGGCATGGAGGAGGCCCCAATTCTTGTATTGAGTATCAAAATTGGATTAAGGAACAAGATGCTCAATGGACCCATGTGATGACGAACACGGGTCACCACAATGTTCCCCTTACCAGAGCTAATTCCGTTTAGATCTCTGGTCATCTTCAACCTCGGGCATATAGATCCACTGAGGTTTCAAATTTCACTTAAAGTCTAATCTTAATAGTGGGGTTTTTAAGAGCTTTAATACGGCCATGTTTAAGAAAGCCGTTATATCTTCTTTCGAAGGTGCTAACCACCCAGCAGGAGCTTTGGGCCCAGTTCCTGATTTAAGCCGCATTGCCCCTGGTTTTGGGCCTCCGGTCCGTTTGTGCTCCAAATGTCTCTCCTCGACCCACTCCTCTTTTCAATGCAGAAATAATTTTCGGTGCCGAAAATGTCTCCTCCACGGCCACGCAACGTCAGGGTGTAACTCGCAGCCTCGATTCCCGCATTTTCCTTCTGGGAGCCTCGATGTTCGGCCTTCTCGGTAGCATCGACATACCCAGTCTCTGAGCGGCGGGCCTCCGAGTGTTTCTCGCCCTCGCATTTACAAAAATATGATGGAGTACTTAATGGAGTTGAACGACCTCTCCACCGCGCCCCCCCCCCCCACACACAGTCACTATTCCCTGAAATATCTTAAGGAGTAAAGCTTGGTTGCTGAGAACTCCAAAGTCATCGACGAGCCGTCCTCGCCGGCGGCGGAACCTCTGGTGCCACCCCAATCGGAGCCAGCTCCGTGCATTCACTTCAAGCCTTTCGGCGATTACGTGGTAAAATCCCCGGTTATCCCTGTTCCTCCCCCGCACACAACACATTGCTTGGTTCCTACAAACCCCCAATTACGCTTCATAAAGTCCGACGCAGATGGCTTATCGCTTCATCGATCTGCTCCATTCATGCGGAATGGGGTCATCGTGTGATGATTCCTGGATGGAGGCCCATGTTGAGAGTGGTGACGGGCCGGCTCCATCAGCGCAACAATGACGTCGTCATCGCCCATATCCACTCGCCTCCTCAAGATCATCGAACCGGCGAGATCGGAGACATTCTCGAGAGATTTTCTTAATCATTTGTAAGGCGCCTTATCAATCCATTCAAGCCTTGTCCTTTTGGTCAAAGATTATGTCACTATGACACACATTGGGCAATCGGAATTTTCTTATCAATAATGGGCCTCATCGGTTTGGCAATATGCATATTTCGTTCGATCCTAATAACAAACAATGGAATAACCGTTCTATCCTGTTCACTCAAGAAGTTTGGCTGATGATGCTAGGACTGGATCTTGACCTTTGGTCCTATCCCCTATTAGAAAAAGTGTCAAGTTTTGGTAGATTGATGGGTTGGGATGAAGATCATAGCCATCAATCAAGGGCCTTGGTCAAAGTGAGAGTCACTAATCTTGAAGTTGTTCCCTGGTTTTTCAACTTTGCTGAAGGAGAAGACCCGAACTCTGACAGCTAGACTGTTCAGTGTGAAATAATCAACACTAGGATGCTTTCTATTGTTGCTCAAGATGAGGATCTACCACCTGAAGACCCTTTAGATGTTGATCCCAATAACTTTTTTTTTTTGGCTTCGGACGGTAAAGGGGTATGCCCATTCCACGTACCACATTGAAACATGTGTTCCTCTCTTTGTGCGCGCCGGGCTCCCCTCTTTTTGCTTTTCACCCATGATTCAATACCCACCCTTATTTTTTGTTGCGTGGCAACCAACGTCTTTGCTTTTTTCAGGAGATTTAACTATCTTCCATTATAACAATGCTAGCACCTCATGTGATAGTAGGTTTATGTTTGGCGCCATGGTTCTAGAAGTAAAGAGAGAGACGCCATACGGAATTGCTAGTTTTGCACAAGTGGCATACCAGCACTGCCGTCTAGCGCAAATGCGACTGAGCACCACTTTGTGAAATGACCACTACTGCCCTGGCTTCTTTCTCCATCTAGCAGCCTACTCCATTCCCGTTTGGCCTTCTTTTTCTTCTCCACCCAGCGCCTGCCACACCCACAACGATGTGACACCCTCCCTCCCACGAGCCATGTCGTACTACAAAGAGTGCTCCGGGTTTACCCAGATTCACCTCATTTTATATGGCCTTATTTGAGAGCATGATTTAAGAAACTCTATTTGTGGAGCTATTTTTCCAAACTATTTACCAATACGGCTCTAGTTCTACCTATGGAGCTATTCATGGAGCTGAAGAAGCCCAAAAAGCGTAATCACTAGCAAAGTGGAGCCATGCCAAAAGTGGCCTTAGCAACCTTAACAACCAATATAAATGTGTTTCTAGGATCAATTATGATAGAATGAATCAACAAAACATAATGAAGGAGTTAGACAATATGCTACGTGACAAGTTTCCTAAATCAAGAACAACCATTTCGTCGGTAGTTATCAAATACGCTTACCAAATAGGGTAGTCCCGCGAATCCATTTTCATGAACCACTAGATCAGCTACCTATGGGGAAAAGAGGAAGAAAACCTTATTCAAATTGATGAACCCTAACCCTAGCTTTTATTTAACAAAAAATTGCAATGCGGATTGAAGAAAGGGTTCGAATCAACCACTTACTCCATCGCGATAGTGGTTGGAGCGATATAGCTTCGTAGGTGGACAAACGAGGGAGGTGTTGAGGATGACATTCGGGTGGCGGCGTTTGTGGGCTTCATGCAGACTAGAGAAAGAAGGAATGAGAGAGAGTGGAGTGGGTCCCATGGGGAATAAGAAAGAAGAAAGGGGCATCGATAGTCATTTCACATTGGGCAGCCGACTTGGATACATTTGGATTTGTGGTGCTCATTTACCACATGGCGCAAGGGGAAACGGGCGTATGACATTGCTCGTCCTACTAAAATCTTACCATGTCCTCGCCATCTTTGGGTTTGGCCTGAGGCCCGGATTGGTAAGCGTCGACAACCCCCGGTACCCGCCTCATTGACGTCCATGACACCATGATCTTCGTGGTCTGGCTGTATGGCAACAGTCTCATTGATGGTAGGGCTCTTTAGCTTGGAAGATGATGTAGATTATGTGTAACCCCACATTAGCACGAGTTAGTGTTCTTATGTTTTTAGTTTCCCAAGTGTGCGAAGAATCGGGTGAGTTGTTTCTATGTGTCCCCACATTCTGAGTTAGCGCTCTTAATTTTTAGATTCCCACATTAGCATAGTTAGCCTTAGCAACCTTAACAACTAGTATAAATGGTTCTAGGATCAATTTTGATAGAATGAATCAATAAAACATAATCAAGGAGTGAGACAATATCCTACACGACAAGTTTCTTAAACCAAGAACAACAATTCCGTGCGCAATTAGAAAATACGCTTACCACATAGGGCAGTCCCCAAATCCATTTTTTCATGAAACACTAGATTATTTTGCCTACATAGCAAAGTGGAAGAAAAACCCGATTCAAATTGAGTAACTCTAACCCTAGTCATTATTAAACAAAATTGCAATGTGGATCGCACAAAGGGTTTGAATCAGCCACATACCTTTACTCCATCGTGATATTGGTTGGAGCAGATGGCTCGTGGCTAGACAGGCAAGGGAGGTGTTGAGGGCGACATTGTGGGCGGCGACGGCGTTCGCGGGCTTCATGCGGAGTGGAGAAAGAAGGGGATACGAGAGAGTGGACTGGGATGTGGGGGAATAAGAAAGAAGAAAGGGGCATCGAGGTCATTTCACATTGGGCTCTTGACTCGGACACACACTAGACTACGTATTGGTGTACCACATGAGCGAAAGGGGCAATGTTGTATGGTATTTGTCTCTCCAACTAAAATTTTACCGCTAAACTAAACTTGTTATCGATGAGGCGCCATTGAATATTTAAATCTCTCGCCTTTCCCCCTTCTCTCGCCGCTTCAATTTCCTCCATCTTTGGTCTTTGGAACCTGCGCATGGGTCGTTGTGTCCTCGCCATGTTGTGTTTGGCACGAGAGAGGTTTTGTAAATGTCTAGTCCCTTTTTGCCTCGTTGAGTGTCATCGGCAGGTGCCATGGCAGTCTTGATGGTCGGTCTTGTTATCGGTAGGGTTGTTCATGTTGGAACATGATGTAGACATGGTCTATAGTGTGATTGGCGATGGGTGGGTGTTAGGCTGCAGAGGACAAGGCTTACTATGCTTAGAACACTTTTGTTGGTATAGAGGCCATATTAATTAAAATCCACTATATAATACATGCTTAAATCAAGATATGAACCTTTGCAATAATAAACTTGTAAGAAGATGTGTTTTTTTTCTTTATTAAATCAAGCATTCTAATCTTTGTTTGTTGAATGTGATCATATAGATTTGTTTGCAGGATTTTGTTTCATAAAAGTTGTGTTTGTGTTATGTGTGTAATCTCTTTCTCTCTCTCTCTCTCTTACTATATGGTTTGTGCATGTGCACGCGTGTGTGTGTATATGGTGTGTGTGTCATGTTAACAAGCATCTGGCGCAACAATGGCTTGTTGGGTCAGGCCCTTTCTTTCTATTCCTCGTGGAGGTCCTGCCAAAATTAGCAGTCTTTTCGAGGCATTGTAGTCAAATGCACAATCAATAATAATGGTCTGTAGTCCATAGTCCGTAATGAGGCCTCATCAAGCTCACCTGATGGCGGGCCATCTTCTTTTCCTAGGACATGTCGTGCCTTCCCTTGTTATTACTTGTCTGCGGTGCAACGGCGTTTTCAATGATGGTAGGTTTATTCAGCTTGGAAGATGACGCTGATATGGGTGTCGGTGTGATTAGTGATGGATGTGGGTGTCAGCTGCAAGGGATAGGCATATTACCATGGGAACTCTTCTGCTACTAGTTATGCATGAATCATGATATGCACCTTTGTGATGAAGAACATGTAAAAGGAAAGTTTTCTTTTTCTTTTTGGATAGATCAAGCATTCCAATCTTTGTTTGATACAATAAATGTGATGTTAGTTCTCGTTCAAAAAGGAAAAGATATGATACCGATACAAACAAGTAGATATGTCGTTAAGATATGATACCGATACAAACAAGTAGATATGTCGTTAGGTTTGTTATCATACAAGTATGATTTCGCTATATCTATCTATAAATGCTATAAAAGAGCGAAGGAATTCGAACTTATCTCTCACAAAAAGACTTCATACGGACTAAGGCATATAGTTAATTCACAGGTGGACCCACAAAAGAACGCAGCAGAAACAGTGAAACATGTGTTCCTCTCTTGTTGCGTCGGGCTTCCCTCTTTTTTCTTTTCACCCATGATTCAATACCCGCCCTTATTTATGATGTGTGGCAACCACTGTGCTACTTTTTTCAGGAGATTTAACTATCTTCCATTATAACAATCTTTGGCACCTCATGTGATATCAGGTTTATGTTTGGCGCTATGGTTCTAGTAGCAAAAGAGAGAAACACCATACGAAATTGCTAGTTTTGCACAAGTGGCATACCAAACACCAATGATCTAGCGCGTATCCAGAAAGTGAGCATCACTTTGTGAAATGACCACTTTGCCTCTGGCTTCTTTCTCCATCATGTAGCCTATCTCTGGCTTTACCCGGATTCACAACATTTTGTATGGCCTTATATGAGAGCATGATTTAAGAAACTCTATTTGTGGTACTATTTTGCCAAACTATTTACCAAACCGGCTCTCTAGCTCTACAGATAGAGCTATTCATGGAGCTGAAGCCCAAAAAAGCGTAAACACTAGCAACATGGAGCCATGCCAAACAGGGCCTTAGCAACCTTAACATCTAATATAAATGTGTTTCTAGGATCAATTCTGATAGAATGAATCAACATAACATAATCAAGGAGTTAGACAATATCCTACATGAAAAGTTTTCTAAACCAGAACAACCATTTCATCTAAAGTTAGCAAATACACTTACCAAATAGGGCAGCCCCCGAATCTATTTTCATGAACCACTAGATCAGCTTCCTACGGAGGAAAGATGAAGAAAACCTAATTCAATTGAGGAAATGAGAGATTGCAACAAAAAAAATTGCAATGTGGATTGTAGAAAAAGTTCGAATCAACCACATACATTTGCTCCATCGCGATAATGGTTGGAGCGGATGGCTCGGGGTGGTAGGAGGGGGAGGTGTTGAGGATGACATTCTAGGCAAAGGGCGGCCGTGGGCTTCGTGCAAACTAAAGAAAGAAGGAAATGAGAGAGTGGAGTGGGTCCCATGGGGGAATAAGAAAGAAGAAAGGGGCATCAGTGGCCTTTTCACATTGGGCGGCTGACTCGGATACACGCTAGACTGCGGTGCTCTTGTAACACATGTGCTCAAGGGAAATGTCGTATGACATTGCTCTCTCCTACTAAAATCTTACCATGTCCTCGCCATCTTTGGGTTTGGCACGCAGGCGGTTTGGCGGCGTCAGGCCCCACCCCCGTACCCACCTCGTTGATAGCCGTCCACGGCACTATGACTTTCAAGATCATTGCTACGGCGACAATCTTTTTTTTTGATGATAGGGCCCTTCGGCTTGGAAGATGGCGTAGAGATGGTCTACCGTGTGATTGGCGGTGGGTGGTGGGTGCCAACCGCGCAGTATATGCTTATTATCTTTGGGAACACTTTCTGGTATAGAGGTCGTGATTAATGAAAATCGACTATATAAAACACATGCATAAATCATGATATGACACTTTGTGATCGGGAACATGTAAAAGGAAGCCATTTTCTTTTTTTGAATCAAGCATTCTAATCTTTGTTTGCTGAATGTGATCAAAGCAGATTTGTCTACACGGTTTTGTTTCATGAAATTTTGTGTTTGTGTTATGCTTGCTGGCGTTACACACAACACACACACACACAGTGGTGTCTTGTGCGCGTGTGTTGTGTGTATATGGTGTTTGTGTCATGTTGAACAGGCACTGTTGGCATTTCTTAACGCAAACAAAAAGAGTTCCGCAAGCGCACGGAAATGCCGTTGTAGCTTTCACCGGAAGTATTCGAGGGGTATCGTATTTCCACAGGGAAGGCATGGTGTAAAAGTCTCTAATATGAACATGGACAAGATAAAACGGCTATGCAATAGACCACAATCCATAATAGGGATAAATCAAATGGTATGATAACTTGACACACACACTTGAACCAGTCTCAAAAGGATAAAAAGAAAACATGCTAGGAGAAGGATATCCTATATAGCTTTATTAAGATGGTAGATATACATGCATGCCTTATACCGTCGAGATTCTAACTTCGAGATAACCTCAATTACTATATTGGTTTACTTCAAGGCACCGGATAACGCCCGAGTCCGCGGTTTATGCAGGCCAATAGCCCTACTCTCGAAACACCGACGTGGGGAATACAAGGGCCGGACAGAGGGCATCACCACCACCGCCTACCCCTCGGCATCGCACGCGTTCGAGGCAAACTAAGGCAGCCTCTAGCATAAACACCACGTTTACGCTATGACTACTACTCTAGCGTTGATCGGGGTGACCCCGCGTGCGAGGCCCTCTACGAGCATCCGCCACAAGGGTGGGCGGCGAACCCGTAAAACGACAAGCAACCAAGAATTATCTTAAGAGAACTCATTATGGTCTAATCATGTATGTATAATACATTTAGCATAAAGTTCTATTTGACAAGATCGCGACATGCAAACTATATGCTAGTTCATATGCTAAGATCATATCGCATGAAGCGTGCTTTATTTAGCTATTGATAATAAGAACAAGAATAATGTGGAGAGCAAAGTATTGATCAACATAAGTAAAACTATATTAATCATACCAAGTACCTCGGGGAAGATCTTGATCTTTTACATTGTGCCTAACTCTAACTAATAAAAGGAAGAAGAGAAAGTGAAAAGAGACAAGCTCTTGTGTGTTGTGTGTGTGTGTGTTACAAGTGAGGAGTGCCTCTCTTTATATAGTGGAGAGGAGGAGGGAATGGAGGGCTCTCCTTGCTTCGAGGTGTTCTTGGCGGGAACGAAGTTTGCACCGCATGCAACCGCCCGCTTGAAGATCGTTCCAAACCGCCCGGAGAAAGGGCGGGAACTTTGGAGAAAAAAATGGCCGGCCGCCGCGGTGGGCCGGCCGCCCTCAATTTGGGCCTCCCGGCCCCCCCGCCCCTCGTCGCGCGTTTCTTCCTTTAAATGTTGGGCCTATGATGGTGCATGGGCCAAATTGTCTTGTGATGGTTTGGTCCTCTTGATTGATCCACTCCTTGGCGTCTTTTATTCAATACGCTTTCTAATTTATTTGGCGACTTTGTACTGTTTCCACTTTTATACCTGCAAGACATAATTTCTACGAATACAAGTGGAACTAGGTTAGAAATAAAGGTATATGTAACATAAGTTTGCCCATTTCTCATGAATTGGATAAGGGTTGGCGGTATAATATACTCGATAATGACCGCCAACGGGCACATATGGAACAATAGCTTCTTGGGCCCGGCCCTTATTTCTATTCCTCTTGGAGGCCCCCACCAAAAAGTAGTATTATATTGTTCGAAACACAATGGAGGGTACAAAAATAAAAAGAGTAAAATCCACAAACAACGAGTTATGCTCACGAGTTAGGAGTGAGGCATCATCAAGCTCACCTGATGGCAGACCATCTTCTTCTT
>JADLZK010007818.1:0-262104 GCA_015847255.1 Hyparrhenia diplandra
GCCAAATGCATGCTCCAGGAAAGCATCGGTCCCCTAACCCATTCAAGACTCTTACTTGCGAAGCCCGTGTACATCCACTCACGGTTATCCATCCTACGTCATACGCCCATGTCGTGAGCCACATAAGCGGCAATTGCATCTACACGGCGTTCCTACCATCTAATAGGTGAGGGATAGGTCCTAATCCCACCCGAGGATGCGTAGACAAGGTTAGCATCCATGCTCGAGGGTCCCGCCGAGGCGAATTTTCGACGACACCTCCCGCTGTTCTCCCGATACACGTCTGGCGGGGAGAGTGTGTATCAGGAGAACAACGGGGAGGTCTTTGCGAAATTCCAGCTCGGACGGGAGCTGAGCATGGATGCTAACCTTGTCTACGCATCCACCGGCTGTCCAAAAACGTGGACAATCCGAACAGATACCGTCGCGGATATGCACGAGATCGCGCATACCAACGCCCGTATCTCTTTCGGACGGGAGACGCCTAACTGGGTCGCGCTATGTAAGACAACTACAAGGACGGGACGGACGTGATTCATACTGTTGACACATATTAACGTATACTTTTACTTGTCAACTGAATATGAAGAGGGACTAAAATATAATTAGATCACCTTATTAGGGCTTACATCGACAATTTCCATGAGTTTTGGTGAAGTTGTGATTTTCGAGGGACTAAACAGAAAAAAAATGAGAGTTATGAAGACATACGACTCCAAGGCGTGTCCCAATCGTACTCTCGATCCAACTCCTACAAAAGAGCAACATAGAAGTACTTCAAATGAAGAATCAAAAAGTACAACATTGCGAAGAGCTCGATGAGATGATCGAAACGGATATATCATTTGCCATATTCGGAGTCCGAATCGGAAGATATCGGTCGCAGAGCGGGGTTCGGTAAATCGGGCATAACTCCCTCATCCGGACTCCGTTTGACGCGAATAAATACAATTCGGAAACGGCACGATGACACGCACGCACCTACAAAAGCTCAACCCAGGGGGGGAGTCCCCCTGGGCCGATCGGCCCAATAATGGGGCCGATCGGCCCGGCTTGGCGGCTACGCAAGCCCGGTCTCCGGAACCTTCATCCACCGCCTCTAAGACGCAATCTAAACCGGTTGTTTAATGACGGTTTGATCCGAGGGCGTCGGTAGAAGCACGAGATGGATCAAGATCCAACACCGATTAGTACCACATTGCTGCTTTGGCTGAAGGGACGAGAAGAAGACCCATATATATAGACCCCTAGACCCCCTGGCTTCAGGCATCTCAGATCATCTCCTCATTAGCTATCGACAGAGCAAAAGTTAGGGTTTCAATTAGAAGAGATAGAGAGGTCCCTCTAGTTGTCTAGTTCATCTAGTTGTAAGATCAAGGAGAGAGGAGCGGAGAAAGCTGGAGATCCGGACCTGTCGGATCTTCATCAACATTGTACATCTACAGCAACTAGTTCGTTCTTCAGCGATTTCCAGGTTCTTTATTTATTAATTCTAAGTTCTCTATTTATTTACTTTTATTCAGTATTTACTTTAAGTTTATTTATTAGATTCCCGCTTGTATCAAGTGCTCTAGTTTTTGCAACGCTAGAGTAGTAATCTTTAGATTAGGCGTGGTGCTTAGTCTAGCGGTTACCTGGAATTGCACCCAATCCCACGGATAGTTTGTGGTAGCCCGGTGGTGGTGACCACGGACGGCCCGGCGTATTCCACCACGTTCGGATTGGTGTTTGTAGGACCGTAGTTGGAGCTTCCTAGCCCCCTTCTCATCCCTTTCCGCGGCTAGTGTTCTGATGTCCCAATATAAATAAACCCGAAAGTATCTCAGATTCCTAGATCAATTAGAGACCTTAGAAACAATCTCTCTCTCCCAACATCATTATATTTTTCTTAGGACGTTCTAAACTCTTTCTAGTACACTTCACGTTCCCCGTGGAAATCGATACTCTGGAATACTCCCGGGTGAAAGCTACATCGGTATCCGATGCGCTTGCGGATTTTTCTGCTTTGCGTTAATAAATACCAACAAGCTTTTTCGGCGCCGATTCTTGGGAACAGTAGTGTGCTAGTTTAGAACCAAGTTCGTCCATTTATCTTTTTTTTCTTTTCGCACCTTTTCATACCACTACCATTATGGATTCCACTCCAATCTATAAATTTTCCGCTCCAAAGGGTGAATTGATAGAGCCACCACAATCAGCACATCCTATTCTTACGGATGGCTATGAGATTCGCCCTGCTTTTATAGCTATGGTTCGGGAGCAAACTTTCTCTGGAAAAGAAGACGAAAATCCATATGTGCACATCCGAGAATTTGAGCAACTATGTTCATGCTTGAATATCCCTGGCATGAAACATGAGACCCTAAAATGGAAATTATTTTCGTTCTCTCTTTCTAAGAGAGCAAAACAATGGTATGCTCATAATTCCAGAAGTGTGAACGGGAATTGGGAGGAACTTCGAGACAAATTTTGTCTTGCTTTCTTCCCTATTTCCCATATCATTACTCTTCGTCTTGAAATTCTTAATTTTAAACAAAAAGAGAAAGAAACTATAGGAGCAGCTTGGGCAAGATTTTCAAGTTTAATTTTATCTGGCCCAGATTTATCTTTGCCTGACCAAGTCCTTTTACAACACTTTCATTATGGCCTTAGCAAAGAAGCAGCCCTATTCCTCGATACATCTTCTGGAGGATCATTTTCACATAAGACCGTTAGTGAGGGAAAAGCTATCCTTGACAAAATTCTTGAAAATACCCCCATACACTAGCGTCTACGATGAATTCCTCAAAGAAGAAGTCGAGCCAAGCCCCGAACCATTAGAGGAGGAACATGCGGCCGAATTAGAAATTCCAATAGACTCATCTAGTAATTTGGTTGTTGAGAAACCTTACGAAAGGGAACACAAAACCCAACCGGAGGATGATGAACCATCTCCTCTAGAATTTCCCTTTGAATTCGAGGAAGATATCTTTGAAGATTATGGAAATACCTCGAATTTTCCTATTCAAGCGAGACCTCTAGAAAAAGACCACTCAACTTTGATCCATAGGAAGAAACGGTTAGCATAGAACATATCAAAAAGCCTTTCGGCAATTATGAGTTATGAATGGTTGGATGAAGCGAGTTATCACCGAGGTAGCTCAAATCACCTCCCCTTCAACCATTCTCTTATGCCAAATTAGAGGGTCCGCTAGAGAAGTCCACTACAATCCTTCGTCGGGATAAACATTATTTCAAAAAGAGTTAGGCGATGCTCTTTATCCCGACACGTCCTTAACTCCATCTCAAAAACTTTTACAAGGCCCATCAGGATTTATTCTTGAAAGCCACGGAGTTTTAAGGGCTATTCCTGTAAGAATCAACAACTCTGAGTTATGCTTAGATTTTCATATTTATGACAACTCAGAAGTTGATTTCTTGATTGGTAGACCAATCATGAGACTTCTACAGGAAGAACCATTGCGAGGTCACTTAGACTTCAAGGTTGGGAATTCCACCATGACTATTCCTCTTGATCGATCTATTAATACGATAGTGGAATCAGACCCGAACAAGACCCTATTGAGGTCTTAATGGCATCTCTACAAGAGATGACTCAACCATCCTTCGACGTTGAACACTTTATTGAAGAAGAAGAAGAAGAGTTGGTAGAACCCATTAAGCTAGACGAAACTGAACAACCTCTACCTCCTCCAATAGAATTAAAACCGCTTCCTCCCGGCTTGAAATATGTCTTCCTTCATAATAATCGAGAAAACCCCTGCCATTATCGGTGACAAACTTTCCTATGAAGAGACTTCTAAACTTGTCACTTTGTCTTAGAAAGACATAGAAAAGCCATAGGCTACTCACTTGGAGATCTCATAGGGATTAGTCCCGCACTCGCACACATCGTATCCCTATTGATCCAAATGCATCACCCTCTAGGGAACCACAACGTAGACTTAATGAGCTATGCGAGAAGTTGTTAATAAAGAAGTCCTTAAGCTCCTACATCTTTGGGATTATTTATCCCGTGCCACATAGCGAGTGGGTTAGCCCCTGTCCAAGTTGTGCCAAAGAAGGGAGGAATGACGGTCGTTAGGAATGAGAAAAATGAACTTATTCCTCAACGAACCATCACAGGGTGGCGAATGTGCATTGATTACCGAAAACTCAACAAGGCTACAAAGAAAGATCACTTTCCGTTACCCTTCATTGATGAAATGTTGGAACGGCTTGCAAATCATTCTTTCTATTGTTTCCTTGATGGTTATTCTGGTTATCATCAAATTCAATCCACCCCGATGACCAAAGTAAGACCACTTTTACATGCCCGTATGGAACTTACGCATACCGAGCGAATGTCGTTCGGGTTATGCAATGCTCCGGCTTCCTTCCAACGGTGCATGATGTCTATTTTCTCCGATATGATTGAGAAAATCGTTGAAGTGTTCATGGATGATTTCACCGTCTATGGAAAAACCTTCGACGATTGCTTGGAGAACTTAGATAAAGTCTTACAACGGTGTGAAGAAAATTCCTTAGTCCCTGAACTGGGAGAAATGTCATTTTATGGTCGGGGAAGGAATAGTGCTAGGACACAAGGTGTCCGAACGTGGTATAGAGGTGGATAGAGCAAAGGTTGAAGTTATTGAACAACTCCCACCTCCCACGAATGTGAAAGAAATCCCATGACTTTCTAGGACATGCGAGGGGGGTTCTATAGGCGCTTTATCAAAGATTTTTCTCAAATCGCTAGACCCACGACTAGTCTCTTAGCTAAAGATGCACCTTTCATCTTTACCGATGAGTGCCATGAATCTTTTCAAATACTTAAGAAGGCACTCATTTCAGCTCCAATCATTCAACCACCTGATTGGAATATTCCTTTTGAGATAATGTGTGATGCTAGCGACTTTGCGGTTGGTCTTGTTTTTTAGGCCAAACCAAGGATAAGAAGCATTATGCCATATCCTACGCTAGCAAAACCTTGTTTGGACCGCAGCTCAATTATGCCACAACTGAAAAAGAGCTATTGGCTGTTGTCTTTGCTATAGACAAGTTTAGATCTTACTTAGTGGGGGCAAAGGTAATTGTTTATACAGACCATCTTTGCTCTTAAGTACCTCCTCACTAAGAAAGATGCTAAGCCTCGGTTAATTCGATGGATTCTTCTACTCCAAGAGTTTGATATTGAAATCCGAGATAAAAAGGGAGTAGAGAATTCAGTAGCCGACCACTTGTCTAGGCTACAATACAAGGAAAAACATGACCTACCCATAAATGACTACCTAAGGGATGACACTTTGCTCAAGATAACACACTCTGATCCATGGTATGCAGACATCGTGAACTTTATAGTCACGGGCTATGTCCCACCCGGTGCGCATAAAAAGAAAGTTAATCCATGAAAGCCGTTTGCACCTTTGGGATGAGCCATACCTTTTTTTCGAGTTTGCGCCGATGGATTGTTGAGAAGATGTGTCCCTATGGGTGAGGCAATTCAAATTATGGAAAGATGTCATGCTTCGCCATATGGAGGACATTATGGAGCATTCGGACACATGCCAAGATATGGCAAAGTGGTTTTTTCGCCAACGATGTATGCGAGATACAAAGGAGTTTGTCGGGAGATGCCATCGATGCCAAAAACATGGAAACATTAATGCACGAGATGCAATGCCTCTCACAAACAATCTCCAAATTGAACTCTTTGATGTTTGGGGGATTGATTTTATGGGGCCATTCCTAATTAAGGGAATTGTGAATACATCTTGGTAGTGTAGACTATGTGTCCAAATGGGTAGAAGCACTACCATGTCGAACAAATGATTCCAAACATGCCAAGAAAATGTTCCATGAAATCATATTTCCACGCTTTGGTACACCACGGATGGTCATAAGCGATGGAGGTCCTCACTTCATCGATAAAACCTTTCGAAAGTACCTAGCGGACCATGGAATTCGTCACAACATCGCTACTCCTTACCATCCCCAAACTAGTGGTCAAGCGGAAACATCTAATAAACAAATCAAAAATATTCTACAAAAGACCGTAGATGAAATGGGGAAGGCGTGGAAGGACAAGCTTCCAGATGCACTTTGGGCTTACCGAACTGCATTCAAAACACCGATAGGCATGTCACCCTATCAACTCGTATATGGAAAAACATGTCACTTACCTGTTGAATTAGAGTTCAAGGCTCATTGGGCAATCAAGAAATGGAACATGGATCTCCACCTGGCTGGCAAGAATCGTCTTGTGGGGGATCAATATTTTGGATAACCCAAACCCGTCAAGTCAAGACTCCCAGATGACACGTCTCAGGGGATTCGGGCTGGGGTCCGTCCATCGTCACGTCCGAGCTCTCAGGACCCGAGCGAAAGCCGGATTGACCAATACACGAGCTCCCTCAGGACAAGAGACCTTTTTCCGCCTCGCTCGAGCTCCCTGCTGAAGGCTTCCGCAGGCGCGTGCGCTCGAGCTCTCCAGGCGCGACCTCTTTTCGCCTCGCTCGAGCTCGAGTTCGAGCGAGCCCCTCCAAACGACGCACGTCCGCAAGCTCGTCTGTCTGGCGTCTAGCGGAAGACTGCAAGTACGGGAGTTGGCCAACCACTCCCTGACGAGGTACTGTGGCCACGCAGGCTACAGTGATGGAAGGACGACCCGTCAGTCACCTCCCCATACCCCGTCGACTCCAACAGCGTCGCCACAGTACCTCCAGGTACAAGCGACGTATGCACACCTCATCTACGGTATGGCCGTGCCCATGACGACGGGACCGTTTCCAACCACGATTGGGGTCAGCGCGACGCTGGACCGCCACCTTGACCGGGATTCGCGCATACGACAACGGCTAATTTCGGCATCCAAGGCCGTTGAGAGCTCAAGGAAGGTCCCGGACCAACCAACGAGCTCGGCCCGAGAGCTCTTTTCGCCATCCTCTGTCACCTCAACAACCCTGCTACCGTGCCAGGCTGACGCGCACGACCCGGACACCGTCGTCAGCGTCGTGGGCACCCCCCATACCGAAGGGACGGCTTCCAACTACGGTCAAGGACGAGGCGACGCATGACCACCGCCCATGCCCTGACCGCCACGTACGGCGACGACCAGTTCTCAGCATCCAAGGCCGCCGAGAGTTCGAGGTAGCTACTGGCCAACTAGCGAGCTCGCTCGAAGAGCTCTTTCATCTGACCCCACACTGTAGTGTATTATTCCACCTATTCTCGTCCCAACTCAGAGAGCTCATATGTCCTACCCCCCTTGCTACTATAAAAGGAGGGGTAGGGTTCTCAGTTGGGGCAAGGGACACGAACAACGCATCCAGGTTTCCCCAAACCAACATCCTCACTCACCCCCATATTGGCACTTGCCTCAATCTTAGAGACTTGGGAGCCCGCTCCCTCTCTCGCTCCGCTTGTACGCACCCCGGTACGAGCATTTGGGCTCGGATAGTGATCACACTGGATTAGGGAGCCCGATCTTGCCCCGAACCAGTATAAAATCCTGTGTCATTATCTCTTGAGTTAGGCTATTCGGAGTCCGCACTAGCCACCATTACTGTGACGGTGGTATTAGACCCACGGCCGGTTGGCGCGCCCGGGTAGGGAGCGCTAGTGCGGCGATCTTCCACTTTCCGATGGCTTCTTCATCGACACCGCTGGCCGGAGCGCCGTGTTGCGCCCGGCACCTTCGACTTCACGGCAGCGATCCGGCGAAGTCACTCCGCGAGGCCGTCTTCACCCGCCGTCGGCGTGAGGACATCGGCGCCTCGCGGCGCCACCGATTCCATCCTCGCCGACATGGGGCGGGGCTCCGCCCGAGCCCGCTAGCCCCATCGCGCGGCGGCGGATCGCTTCTTCGTCCCGATCAAGGACCTCCTCCCCGGACATCCTCGGGGCTGGAGCCGCGCGGGCTGCATTCCGCGATGTCACCTTCTCCATCGCCAGCGTCGTCCTCCGGCTCGCCGGCGAGGACGCTGGGCGGGCGGTGGACGGAGTTCACGGCGGCATACGCCAAGATGTACCCGGCGGCCCGCCGCGTCTCCCCCTCTTTTGGGGCAACGAGCCGGAAGGCATCGATCCATGAGCTCGAGCTCGCCCTCGATGGGATGAACCTCACGGACCGCGACCCCACCCGTCGGTGTTACGTGTGCCACGCCCAGGGGGCCACAGCGACCATTCCTCGGCGACTCCGGCGCACGCCCCGAGAACTCCGCCCCGCGGCCAGCGTGACCCACCCGTCGATCACGTCAAGGCCCGGTGGAGGAGCTTGAGGAGCTCGAGAGAGGCGCGGCTGGGGCGCGAGGCCCTCCTCGCCGAGCAAGGGAGGAAGGGCGCCTCCAGGGGCGCGGGCCCGGCGGAGACGTCCGTGACCGTATCAGCTACGACGGCGATGCCGAGCAACTCCCGCCGGTGTTCGGGAGAGCCTCCCGGATCCCCGAGGACCCCGGTGCGCGCCGAGCCCACGGGCAGTCAAGCTCGTGGCGGAGGGCGGCGATGCGCCGGCGGCAAGCTCGCATCACACCGTCGACTCGGGAGGAGCACGAGGCCTCCTCTCACCCGAGAGGTCCACGCGCGCGGCGGATCGGCGAGAACCCGCGCGCGCACGTGACACCATCAACGCCCGGCGGAAGGCGGAAGCCAGCGCGTACAAAAACGCCCCGGGGGACGGCGACAAACACCGCGCGGCGACTACGAGGAGCGTCCCCGGTGCGACAATCGCCGCGGAGGGCGTCACGGCGGCGGCGAGGACAAGGGCGCGGCCCCACGCGAACGTCGTCAGCGAGTCCGTCTCCCGAGGCGAGACCGCGGGCGCCCGAGCTCGAGCTCAAGGAGGCCAAGGGCCTTCGGCTCGGCGCATGACACCGACGCCCCTTCCCTTCTCGTTTCGGGCTCCGACCTCGGTGCGAAGTACAACGGGGGAGACCGACCCGCCACCTGGCTCGAAGACTATCGCCTCGGTTGTCAAGGCTGGAGGTGCCGACGGCGACTACTTTATCATCCCACCTGCCCCTCTACCTTGCGATTCGGCTCGTTCTTGGCTCGAGCACTGCCGGGGGCACCATCCGCGGCCCAGGAGGATCTGCGAGATGTCTTCGTCGGCAACTTCCGGGGCACCTACGCCGGGGCCTAGCACGACTTGGGATCTCAGGGGGTGCAAGCGAGAAGAAGGGGAGAGCCTGCGACTACATCGGGCGCTTCTCCAAACTCTGCAACAACCTCTCCGAGGCCTCCGACTCGAGATCATCACCGCGTTTACAGCCGGCACCACTTGCGAAAAGTCTCATTCGCGGCTCGGCGTCAAGCCTAAGTCCGTGAAGGAGCTCCTCGACCTCGCCACCGGACACGCCGAGGGAGAGGATGCCGTCTCCGCCGTCACGGGCAAGGGCAAGCCCAAGAACGACGACGAGGCCGCGGGTGGATCCAGCTCCCACCCCCGCAAGAGGAAGAACAAAAGAACAAGCGCCCCGTGGCGACAACGACGAGTTTGTCGCCGTCGCGGACAAGCGCAAGACCCCGCCGAAGGGGAAAAGGCTTCGCCCACAAGGAGCACGCCGACAAGATGCTCGAGGCCCCATGCCCACATCACGAGGGCCCCGTCAAGCACAAGATGAAGGACTGTCGGCTCTCGAAGAAGCACGTGATGGGCACGCTGAAGGGAGGCGCCAGGGGGGACCAGCCAGAGCCTATGGCGGTAGAGCCCGAGGACGGGGGGCGGCGGCGGCGTCTACATCGAGGGACGGCGCCGTCAGCGTCGTCTTCGGCGGAGCCCGGGCTACGAGTCCAGCGCCGGCCGAGGAAGCTCACGCGCCGCGAAGTCCTCTTCACCGAGCCCGCGATGCCCGCCTACCTCAAGTGGTCGAGCTCGGCGATCACCTTCGACGGGGGCCGATCATCCCCGACACATCCGTACCCGGGGAGGTACCCGCTCGTCGTTGATCCCATCGCCGGCACCAAGCGCCTCGGCAAGGTGTTGATGGACGGAGGCGGCGGCCTCAACCTCCCTACGTCCACGCACTCCCGGCCCTTGGCATCACCAAAGGCGCGCCCGCCGTCCCTCACCGGACCCGATCCATGGCGTAGTGCCGGGGAAGCAGATGTTCCCGCTCGGGCGGATCGATCTCCCCGTTACCTTCGGCACCCCGGATAACTTCCGGAAGGAGACCCTCACGTTCGAGGTGCTCCCCTTCAAGAACGCTTACCATGCGCTCTTGGGGACGGCCGTGCTATGCGAAATTCATGGCCGTCCCCAACTACACCTACCTCAAGCTTAAGATCCCGGGCCCAAGGGGGGTCATCACCCGTCGACTCCACCTTCGAGCACGCGTTCGGATGCGAGGGCTGCCGCCGTCCGATGCGCGCCGCGCCGCGGTCGAGATCGGCGGATCTTTGCGAAGATGGCGGCACGGGGCGTCGCGGAGGACACCCAGAGCTCAAGAAAGCTGCGGGCACGAGCTCGCACGACGGGCTCGAGCGGCCCAGGGGATCGAGCCCATCCGGTGAGCTCATGAAGACCGTAGGCACTTTCGAGCCTGAGAAGGACGCCAAGGAGATAGAGGTCGATAAGGATGGCCGCACCCTCCGCGTAGGGTCCGAGCTCTCTCCTAAATAGGAAGGCGAGCTCGTCGACTTCCTCCGCGCAAACCTCAACGTGTTTGCGTGGAGAGCCTCGGACATGCCGGGCATAGGGGGAAGTCGCCGAGCACTCCTTGAACATTAAGCCCGGCTCTCGGCCGGTGAAGCAACGGCTCAGACGTTTCGATGACGATCGGCGCCAAGCAATCGCCGAGGAGATAGATAAACTCTTAGCCGCTAGGTTTATCAAGGAGGTGTATCATCGAGTGGATAGCCAACCCCGTACTAGTCAAGAAGAAGAATGGGAAATGGAGAATGTGTGTTGATTACACGGGTCTCAACAAGGCATGCCCGAAGGATCCGTTTCCTTTGCCGCGCATCGACCAAATCGTTGACTCCACCTCCGGGTGCGAAACCCTCTGTTTTCTCGACGCATACTCCGGCTACCACCGGATAGCGATGAGCGAGCTCGATCAGCTCGCCACCTCCTTCATCACTCCGTTTGGCGCATTACATTGCGTGGCGATGCCCTTCGGTTTGAAGAATGCGGCGCCACCTTCCAAAGGTGTATGCGAAAGTCTTCAAAGAGCTCCTCGGGAAGCTTGTGGGAAGCTTACGTCGATGACATCGTCGTCAAAAGCAACTTTCGAAAGAGCTTTCGTCCGGACCTCGAAAGGTCTTCGCCAAACTCCGAGAATACGGGGTCAAGCTCAACCCGAAAAAATGCGTTTTTCGGGGGGTCCCACAAAGGAAGTTGCTCGGCTTTATCGTCTCGGGCGTGGCATCGAGGCCAACCCCGAGAAAATCGCCGCCATCACGAGCATGGGGCCGATTACGAGCGTCAAATGCGTGCGGCGGCTCACGGGCTGCCTCGCGGGCGGCGAAGTCGTTTCATAGCCCGGCTCGGGGGGGCGAAGCCTCCCTCTCTACAAGCTGCTGAAGAAAACCGGCGCTTCTCTGGTCCGGCGAGGCCCGGCAAGCCCTCGACTCCACGAAACAACTCCTTGCCCGGCCCCTTTGTGCTCGTTGCTCTGCGGCTAATGAGCCAATCCTTCTCTACATCTCGGCCACCTCGAAGGTGGTGAGCACCGTGCTCGTCATCGAGAGAGAGGGAGGGAAGGGCACGCGCTCAAGGTACAGCGCCCGGTGTGCCGTCGGTGAGGTCCTCACCAGACACCAAGACTCGCTACTCTCCGGCTCGAAAGCTCGTGTCTGTATTTGCGCTCATCACCCGGCCTTAAGCTCGGACATTGCCGACTCCCACCGGTGACCGTCGTCTCGAAGTATCCTCGGGGAGGTCATCCGCAGCCCGAGGTCACGGGACGCACGGCCAAGTGGGCAATCGAGCTCATGGGAGCGAAATCACGTATGCCCGAGAGACGCCATCAAGTCTCGGGGCTCGCGGACTTCATTACCGAATGGACCGAGGTCGGCGGCCACCGGGCCCGACGACATCGAGTACTGGACCCTACACTTCGACGGATCGGTAAAGAAGTACGGCGCCGGCGTCGGCCTCGTTTTCACCTCTCCGAAAAAGGTGCGCATGAAATACTCGATACGCCTGCACTTCCCCGCGTCCAACAACGTGGCGAATACGGCGTTGGTGAACGGACTACGAGTGCACACGAGCTCGGCATCCCGGCACCTCGAGGTCCGGGAGACTCGAGCTCGTCAAAAACCAAGTCATGAAAGAGGTCGATTGCGTCAACCCGAAGATGGTCGCGTACCACCGAAGGTCAGAGAACTCGAGGAACACTTCCACGGGCTGGAGGTCAACCACGTCCACCGTAACCTCAACAACGACGCCGACGCCCTCGCCAAGCTCGCGTCGGACCGCTGCCGGTTCCCCCAGGAGTCTTTATGCACGAACAACACAAGCCTTCGATACGGCTCGGGGGAGCCCGGCCGGGAGGTGCGAGCTCAAGCTCCCCGGCCGGACCCCATGGACACCGACGTCCGCAAAGGGGTCGGCGCTCCCGATACAAGGGCCCGCTTGGCCACGAGCTCTTCCGGTGCGAGGCTCGAGGGGGTGGCTCACGGACCGGCTCGGGGGCTGGGTCGGTCAGCCACCCCGAAGCCGGGCCCGGGCGTGCCGTTTGCTTCGATGGCTGAAGCAAGGCGAGCTTCCCCGGGGGGCGGGGAGGGGTCGCGACGGCTAGCCCGGAGGGCTAAGGCTTTGCTCTTGTAGGGAAGAGCTCTACGACGCGGGGCAAACGGCATTCTACATTGTTGCATCACCCTCGAAGATGGTCGGGAGCTCGTCAAAGAGATCCACGCGGGGCGAATCACGCGCCATCACGCGGCACCACGGGCTCTCATCGGGAAAGCCTTCCGTCAAGGTTTCACCGGCCGACCGCCCGTCGCCGACGCCACTCGGTCGTCCGGCGTTGCGAGGGCGCGGGTTCTTCGCCAAGCGGACACACCTCCCGGCCCAAGCCCTCCAAAGCGATCCCGCTCACTTGGCCGTTCGCCGTGCGGGGTCTTGACATGGTAGGACCATTCCAGGAGGACGACCGGAGGATACACGCATCTCCTCGTCGCTATCGACAAGTTCTCCAAATGGATCGAAGTCATGCCCATCGCGCGATGTCGGGCGAGGAGACCGTCAAGTTCTTCACCGGCATTATCCACCGCCGAGTCCCGAACTCGATCATCACCGACAACGGCACCAACCGTGGGGGAAGTCTTCATCGGACCGGGTGCAGCGATCCACGGCATCCGCGTCGACACGGCCATTCGGTCGGCCACCCCGGACCAACGGACAGGTAGAGCGAGCTAACGGCATGATCCTGCAGGCGTGAAGTCCCCGCATCTTCAGGAGGCTCGAGAAATGCGCCCGCGTGCCGATGGCTAGTTGAGCCCCCGCGGTCGTGTGGAGTCTTCGTACCACACCGAGCGGGGGCCACCGGACGAACCCGTTCTTCCTCGTCTTCGGGTCGAAGCGGTTCTTCCTACCGAGCTCGAGTACGGCTCACCCCGAGCTCGGACCTTCGACGAGCACAATAACCAGCGGCGCTTTCGAAGACGCCGCGGACCAGCTCGGACGGCTCGTGACATCGCGCTCATCCACTCCGCCAAGTACCTACAATCCATGCGGCGCTACCACGGCGACACGTCGGGGGCGAGCCTTCGGCGTCGGCGATCACGTTCTACGACGAGTCAAAGCCCGAAGGACAGGCACAAGCTCTCCGCGCCATGGGAGGGTCCCTTTATCATCGACCAAGTCGAGGCCGGGCACGCGTACAAGCTCAAGGACCATTAGGGACGAATCCTCACCAACGCATGGAACATCGAACAGCTACATCGCTTCTACCCTTAAGATGTATTTTGAAATATCATAACTGTAAAAATTCAATAAGACACCAGTTCGATGCAAAGATACGTGCAAGCATCTCAAATTCACGCCTTTAAGCTCTTGAGCAACGACGGGCCTTCATCGACAAAGGCCCGCCCTTGCTCGGGGGCTACAAGGAATGGGGCGCACACCCCATCAATTTACTACACCAATTTTTCGCAAATCTTTCACAAAGATCGTGACAACGAGCTCGTGCCCACGAGTCCGCGCTCCTCTTCCTTAAATGTTCTGAGAACAACTAAGTCATGAATTCGTTAATGAAAAGCATGGCGCGACTGCCTAACGATCTCACACGCCCCCGCGGCTAACGAGAAACGGCCCGTCATCCGATTTTCGAAACATGAACTCGTAAAAAGTTGGGATAAGGACACAAGATGGGAACACGAGCACGAACTCCTTTAAAGCCTCCACAATAAAAGCCTCGTTTACAAGGACTTAGAAACTAACTACAAAATTAGCTCGGCTCCGAGCTCCTATCTCCTATGCAGATGAAGGGTCTTCGTCCATCACATCCGCGGCAGAAGCGCCCGCCGAGGCCTCCGGCTCAGGTTGCTCGGGTCCCTCCACGATAGGTTCCAGAGCTCCGACCTCCCGCGTGGCGAGCTTGAAGAGTTCTCCAGACAACTCTACGGAGGCGACCTCGGCAGCAGCGGCTTTCTGCTCGGTTTGGGTGTCATCGACACCAGGCGCCCATCCCGCACTCACCGCCTTGATGTCCATCTTCGGATAATGGCTGAAGATAACGCTCACAACCTTGTGAACCACGCGACCAGCGTCCTCGGTCACCTTATGAGGAATCTCCGAGACCCGGTCCACCAGGTCCGCCATCTGCTCAACACCAAGGACATCACACACGTCCTCGGTGGCGGTGGAGAGATTCTCAAGCGCCTGCTTCGAGCTCGCAGCCTCTTCCGTGGCCTTAGCAGCACAGGCCTGGAGACGCTCGAGCTCTTTCTTCGCACCGACAAGATCGATGGTGCGCTGCTTCAGATCCGCCTCCTTCCCCTGCAGCGCGGTCTGAGTATGCTCCAGGGTGGCCGCGACGGAAGCAAGATCCCGCTCCGCGGTCTCGGCGGCCCTGGCCGCCTTCAGGGACTTCTCCTTCTCACCTGCAAGACGAGGAAATGGGTCAATAATAGAAGTCACCATGACTCCGGATACAGGGCGAAAACCGGTCGCCCGCTTACTCCACAACTCGCTGTAGAGCTCCTGCTCGTTCTGCCAGAAATTCTGGTTCTCGTCGTTAAGCCGGTCCCTCTCCGCAATCGTCGCATGACAGCAGCACCACATTTCCGCGACCTCGCGATCATATGCTGAGGTCCCATCGAAGGGGACAATCAGCCTCAAACACTGAAAGGATGAAAGGCGCAAGACGGCAAGAACAACGCTCACCCGCAAGCTCGGCGTCGCGTTAGCGAAGGCTTTTCGGCCAGTCTCGTCTTCTCCTTATAAAGGGCCTCCGCCCTCCCCGCCGTCGCCGAGAGCGCGAGCTCCTTGTCCTCGGGCGGCGGAGGAGGGTGTCGAGCTCCTCCCGCATCTTCTTGCGCCTGCTTTGCTCGTGGGCAAGCTCAAGCCGCTCCTCCGCC
Source organism: Hyparrhenia diplandra (assembly GCA_015847255.1). NCBI lineage: Eukaryota > Viridiplantae > Streptophyta > Magnoliopsida > Poales > Poaceae > Hyparrhenia > Hyparrhenia diplandra. The sequence continues at coordinate 15,505 of JADLZK010007818.1, forward strand.
GAGCCACCTCCTGCCGTGCGGCTTCGGCTCCCTCTTGCGCCGCCCGAAAGGTCCGGCCTTCCGCGTCCCGGACGAGTCCGACGACGTCCTCCGTCTGGCGCTCAAGAAATCGATGCTGAAGCTGCGCGCGCCGAGCTCTTCACTCATGTCCTTGCCACAGCTCAACAAGCTCCCGATGAAGCCCCGGCCCTCGGTGAAAGGCGTGTCGGCCGGTTGTGTCCTCGGATGGAATCCCTGCACGCCCCGAAGAGCACAAGCACATGAGCAGCTTGGGGGAAGCACAAGAAAAAGGAGAGAACACCTAAGGCCATGGCGATCTCGAATCCGCACACAAGTCGGAACACGCACGCCCGGGTCCCTCGGTGGGCGCGGGCGCATAGCGGCGTCATCGGGGGTCGGCGGGAGAACGATGTCATTGTCCCCATTTGGAACGCTCGCCGGCCGGCGCCGCGCAGATCCCTTCGAGGGGGACCCACGACATCTTCGAGCTAGCCCAGATGGGCCCTCACCTTCGCCTGCGCAACCCGGGTCGCCTCCGCCGTCTCTTCGTCATCGGAGATGTCAACAACAAGGTGCTCGGTGGCGGCCTCCTCGATCCGAGGATGAACCACCGACTCGGCCGATCTTCTCCGGCGGCCTCACCCATGGCCGGAATCCCCTCGGACCTCGCCGTCTCCTTCTCGGCGCCACCGGGATCTCGGCAATATCGGGGACCCCGCGGCCCCTCGGCCTGCGGGGCCGTCGGCCACTGAGTCTCACGATCGAGTCGGGGCCACCTCCGGCGCGACTTCAGCGCGCCTGATGCGTTGCCGGCGTCGACGGGCCCGAGAGGAGGAGCTCGGCGCCAACAACGGAAGTAGGTCGACGGTGCCCCCTTGAGCGGGAACAAGCGCCATCATCCGGGACCCCGTAGCCGCGCCGCCATCGCCGCCCGTTGTCATGATCGCCGTCGTGGACGAGGCCCCCTCCCGCCGAACTTCGCCGTCGCGGCTCGAGCCCGTCGGACCAGCTCAAGCTGCGCCGAGGCTGAGGCTCGTTGTCGCGGGCATCGCGGAGCTTCGCCATCACCGGGCCCGAGCCCATGCCGGCCGAGGGCGACTCGTTTGTCGAGGGGCGTTTCTCGGATCTGGCGCAGGCGCCCTCGGCGCCAACAGCAGGTCGGATCTTCAGACACCCAAATGTCACGCACCACTACGACCAGCAAAGGGAGAGAGCTCACCGCGACGATATTTTCCTCTTCCGGGCGGTGGCTCCGCACCCCGGAGCCGCGGGGGTGCCTTTGCACGAGGTACCGCCCCCGAGGCCGGCCTCGGAGCACGGTGGCCCCACCGAGGCTGGGTGAAACTCCTCGCGATCGACGACGTCGGCGTCGGCGTCGAGCTCGCGGGCCGTTGAGGTTCCCATCTCTTCGGCCCACGGGCGGGGGACGCGGAGGAGGTTCTCGGCGGTACTCGGTGCTTGGCCTGCGCGCCCGCCGCCATCGGAGGAGCCCGCCTCCTCAGGGTGGCGCGGCCGGCCTCTCCAGCTTCGCCGCCCTCTCAGGGAGGGGAGGATGCGAACCAAACGGCCTCACCTCGCCGACCTGGAAAAGCTCAGACTCATTCTCTGGAGCTCGAAGCGAAAAATCTACAATCCCAAACAAATAAGAGCACGAGTTCTTACCAGCGCCCGCGTGTCCGCGTTGGGGAGAACCTGGGGGGCTCCAGGGGCCCTGGCGCCCGTCTGCGTCAACCGGGTCACCCACCAGTCCACTTGTTGGACCGTCTGGGCGGACGCGTTCGCCGTCCCCTGGAACGGCGCAAGATCCGGCTTCATCTCCCAGACGCGAAGACGTCGTCGCTGGAGCGGCACGAGCGCCATCGCGAGCCAGGCTTCGATGATGTGGTTCACCGTCAACCCAGCGTCGCGAAGCGCCTTCGTCTTCAGCGCCACAGCCTCCACTTGCGCGACGGCATGGTCGTGCGGACCCTCACGCCACAGCTCGCTCGCGGCGTCGAATGTCTTCCCGGTGTACTTCGGCAGAGGATGGTCGGGGTCGTTCTTGAGATAGAACCACTCCTCCCTCCACCCTGGGTTCGCCATCGGGAAATCGCCCTTGGGAAAAAACTCGCGAACCTTCCCGCCGCGCAGCTGAATCGTGACGCAGGCGATCGGGGCCGGGCCTCCAGGACCCCCATCGACCCTCTTCAGACCTTGAATCTTGGCGTAGACGAAGTACCGAAAGAGCTCCCAGTTGGGGGGAATCCCCAACCACCCCTCGCACAACATTGTGAACGCCGAGAACAGCAGGATGCCGTTCGGCGTCAGGTGCTGGAGCTCGACGCCCCAGTACCCCCCGGCAAGCTCGGAAGAAATCATCGGCGGGGACGCTTAAGGCCGCGCTCGTGGAAGGCCCGCCACGAAGGATACCACGTACCCCGCCGGGCGGATCGGGAACCGCGGCGACGGCGGCGGGAGGATCCACTCTTCGGCCTCGTCGCCGGGTACGGGAGCCCGCCGACGAGGCCGCAGAGCTCTACCGCTGCTTGGTCGCCGCCGGACGCCATGCCATGTCCCCATCTTGCGCCGTGGAGGCGGATCGCCGGCGGAACGGGGAGACGGAGAAGTAGATCCGAGCAAAGAAGTATGTTCTCTCTCTCTCTTTATATCTTTTTTTTTTCTCTCCGCTCTTTGGCTTTCTCAGAAGGAAGGGGAAGGAAGGTGAATCCGCCCCCGATCTCCACCTATTTATAAGGCCCAGTGCGACGGATGCGCCGAGAAGGAACCGTCGGGTGTGGGGCCCACGCCGCGTCGCATCATCGCGCAAGCGGCTATCGCCACAACAACCCACGGTCGCCACCCGCGGAAGTCCCGGCGGCCGCGGCATTAATGGGATAACTCCGTCCAACGGGAAAAATCCCAACGGTAAAAATCCCAACGGCTATTTTTTACCACAGGGCAGACGCCCGAGAGCTCGACACACCGGCTAAAATCTTCGAAGCTCGACGATAGAGCTTGATACACGAGCTCGCCGTCCTAGGGTTCTAAGGCCGGCCCAAAGACAAGGGTTCGACGGTCGCCCGGGAACACCACGAGTGAGGGACGCTAAGGCAAAGCAAGACCGACGACTCATGCCTCGAGAACTTCGAACGAACTCGGGGCTTTCGCCTAAGCGTGTTCGGGTTGCCAAAGGAGACAAAAAGACGACTTCAGGTTATCCTCCACGAACGAGGAAGACACGAGTCCTTGAGCTCTTCGAACGAGCTCGAAAACCGTAAAAGTCGCGCCTTTGGAATATGAGGTCGGTCCGCCAGCTGACCACGTCGAACGAGCTCGAGCTTGACCTCCCCGGACCACCCGCTATCAACTCACCGAGCACTCGGTTTCGCCAACGAGGTAAAACCAAGTCGAGCTCACCCCCTTTACGGCCTCGTCTTTAACGGAAAACGTAACACACGATAACCTATAAAAGCCTCCACGCGGACCTCTCGTCCCCCAGCGGAGCCTCGGGGGACTACACCGGCAGTGCGCTCGAGCACACACTGCGGGGGATCACCGAGCATCACCAAGACGAAACCCAAGCGAAGGGGGAGAGACACGGGGGGCTACCTGTGCAGGTCGAACGGCAAAAAACAACGAGCTAAGCGGGGCCCATCCGTGTCGAGGTGTTGCGAACTCAGGAACACTATCGACAAGATAGTCTCACGCTTCTCGTCACAACATCGGGCCCGAGCACCTCGCCCAACGAGCTCGAGACCTCGCGACTAACTACGATCAAGACCTCGGCCATACAAGACGAAATTGGTGCGAACCCTTACGCCTTCATTGTTCATAAAAAGCATACATACATATAGGCACGAGTGCATGAACCAAGTAAGGAGACTACAAAAGCGAAAGGATACGTAAGAGGTCCTAGCTACGGCAGCTTCCACGGCGACGACGTCCCTACGGCCGCCCGAGCTCACAAAGCTTGCGGTCGAGGAGCGTCTTTGCGGTCCTTGTCGAGCTTGAGCTTGGTGATGACCTTGGAAGACCTCGCCAGATCGGCCGTCCTTTTCCGCCGCCACCTCGCCAGGGGCCACTCGGCCTGGGGACCGGGCGGGCTCTTACCCGGCGGGGGCGTCGGCGTCGATGTTGGCCACCACCGCCTCGCGGTGGCCTCAAACTCCTCGACGTCGGCACCAAAGCTCGCCACCGAGTCTCCATCCGCGAAACCGCGGATCCCCGTCAAATCGGGCGCCCGGTCGCCGACGACGCCTTCGCCCGAGCCGTCTCCGCTCCGCGACCGGGGGATGCGCGGGCGGCGACCACGGGGCCGCTCCCACAAGCGATCCGCCTCTTCCGGTAGCTCTGCGAAGGAATTACAAGAGGATCGAGCCGGACATCAACCTTTCGAAAGATCAAGCCGGAAGGGGAGCCGCTCACTGCGGCAAGCCGGTCGGCATTCGCCTTGAATGCGCCGTGACGCGAGCTCCGCTCCAAGGTGTCGATGAGCGCCGCCCCTCATCTCCACGGCCCGCGGCAGCTCGAGTCGAGGCGGAGCTCGGCGATCACCGCCTCTCCGGGGCGGAGGCGGAGGCGGCGCGGAGCCGGAGGGAAGGCATGGCCCGGGCGGGGCTGGGATCGGCCGCCGACGCATGTTGCGACGGAAGACGAACCCCCCCTCTGGCGGCGTGGGCGTCCTCCTCCCGGGCCTCCGCGTCGAAGACCCTTGACCCTCCATCCGTCGGCGAAGATGGCTCGAGGGAGAGGAGAAGAGCGCGGGAGGAAGAAGACGAATGCCACCTCCACGACCCGAGCCATTGCATTTATAGCCGGGGCGCGTTGTTCACGCGGGAGGCGCCGGCGCGCTTCCCACGATCTCCCACCCACGATGCGATTCGCGAGGAACCGCCGGCGACAAATGACGCACGGGAACCTCCCATAAGCGCAACCAATCGAGGGGCACGCGGGCGCCCGCATTAACCACCGATAAAACAAAACGGCAGACGGCGTTTGGTTCCCAAGGAGCCGTCACAAGGCTGCCCGAAGCGACCACGGCCGGCTCATTGGAAAATTCACTAAGGGAGAGCGAGGCTCTCCCGATAGCTCGGGGCTCGGCCGGCGTGGGTGCCGAGCACCCATACCTCGAGGGCGATCGGCGACGTCGGGAAGGAAGGCGAGCTCGGAGATCGGCGACCAACCGAGACAGCGGGTCGAAGGACTCACAACAGCGCTAAAGCCTCGCGAGCTCACGGCTCTCCGGGCCTCGGGAAACTACACCGCGGGTGCGTGTTTCACGCGCACCCACGACCAAGACATGACTCGAACCCCCGCTCCAAGTGGCGTAAAAGCGAGAGCATTTGAGAGATCTCCCTCTCTCTCCCAAACGCTCGGGGGCTTGTGGGGATCAATATTTTGGATAACCCAAACCCGTCAAGTCAAGACTCCCGGATGACACGTCTCGAGGGATTCCAGCCGGGGGTCCGTCCATCAAGTCACGTCAGAGCTCTCGGGACCCGAGCGAAGCCGGATTGACCAATACACGAGCTCCCTCGGGACAAGAGACTTTTTCCGCCTCGCTCGGGCTCCTGGCGACAGGGCGTCTTCGTGAGGCGCGACCTCTTTTCGCCTCGCTCGAGCTCGAGTTCGAGCGAGCCTCAAGCGGCCTTGCGTCCGCAGCTCGCCTGCAGGCGTCTAGCGGAAGGCGCAAGTACGGGGTTGGCCAACCACTCCCGACGAGGAGAATGCGTGCCCGCGCCAAGGCTACGCGTGATGGAAGGGCGACCCGTCGGTCACCTCCCATACCCCGTCGACTCCCGGTGTCGCCCACAGTACCTCCGGTACAAGCGGCGTATGCCCACCTCATACGGTATGGCCGTGCCATGACGGGGACGTTTCAACCACGATTGGGGTCGGCGAGCGCGATTTGTGGACCGCCACCTTGACAGGGATTGCGCATACGACAGCGGCTAATTTCGGCATCCAAGGCCGTTGAGAGCTGCTGAAGGTCCGGACCAACGAACGAGCCGACCGACCCGAGCTCTTTTCGCCATCCCCTGTCACCTCAACAACCCCGCTATCGATGTTCGGCCGACGCCAAGACGACCGCGACACCGTCGTCGCCGTCGTGGGCACCCCCCATACCGAAGGGACGGCTTCCAACTACGGTCAAGGACGAGGCGACGCATGACCACCGCCCATGCCCCGACCGCCACGTACGGCGACGACCAGTTCTCAGCATCCAAGGCCGCCGAGAGTTCGAGGTAGCTATCGGCCAACCGGCGAGCTCGCTCGAAGAGCTCTTCCATCCGACCTCACACCGTAGTGCATTATTCCACCTATTCTCGTCCCAACTCGAGAGCTCATATGTCCCTACCCCCTTGCTACTATAAAAGGAGGGGTAGGGTTCTCGGTGGGGCAAGGGACACCTGAACAACGCATCCGAGGTTCCCCAAACCATCATCCTCACTCACCCTCATATTGGCACTTGCCTCAATCTTAGAGACTTGGGAGCCCGCTCCCTCTCTCGCTCCGCTTATACGCACCCGCATGCGAGCATTTGGGCTCGGATAGTGATCACTTTGGATTAGGGAGCCCGATCTTGCCCGAACCGTATAAAATCCTGTGTCATTATCTCTTGAGTTAGGCTATTCGAGTCCGCACTAGCCACCATTATCGTGGACGGTGGTATTAGACCACGACAAGCGCTCTCGATCTTTTCTCACCCCTGGCCCCGCCGAAGTAGTCGTACCCTATGATCTCCCTTGGAGTGGTTATGTAAGTGATGTTGGTGTCGTCACCCACAGCCGAGATCACCGGGCTATTCGTGTGATTAGGGAGGTGCAACTTATTTCCCCAACGAGATTGGGAAGTGATAGCCAATGTTCTACTAGTAACCGGTGGGTGAGACAATTTGTCCTCTTAACAGCAAAGCATATAAGAATGCCGGCTCGACGCTGGAATGCGGTGATGTTATCCTTTCGTGGGAAGAGGACAAGGGCCATCCATTTATGTAAAAATCTTAAAGTTGGGAGGTGGATGTCATTAGTGCAAGGTCGGTGAAACATGCCCTTCCCGGTGATTTCGTGCTAGAACACTTCCTGTTAAAGTCACTTAAGGTGGAGGTTACGTTTATGGGGCAGCCTGATTCAAAGCCTAATGCAGTGCTTAGTTGTTTCCATGTCTTGTACTTCTGACGGAATAACCGGAAGGTCACTCCGTTCCCATCCTCAGTATAATCTAAAGTGCACAGGTACTCTATAGTGAGAAGTCGGCACCCCCTCTCAGAGGTGTCGTAAAAAGATGACCATCCCAGCAATTGAAAAATAACAGTAAACTCCGGTAGAATCCCTATATGGTCCATGAATTCATTGTCTAGCATAGGAGTTAGTATAAAATCTCTATTTTTCAGTTTATCATACCGACATCTCTCCTCTCCTCCTCGCAGATGAAGATGTACGTCCAAGGTTAATGTTTTACCTTGGCTTGGTGAGGCCATTGGAGATGGAGAAGCTAGTGGTGATGGCGCCGCTCGTGTGTCGGTGCTCATTGCCCGCTCGGAACCAGCCCGAGAGCTAGAGCGTGACCTCGCGAAACCTTCCAAACATAGCCGATATTTCTTTGGGATTGGCTAGAGGATTTTTGCTTTGGAAGGGAAGATTGTCTCAAGGATTTTCTCCTCTCTCCCTAGTTTTCTATTCTTTCCTCCTCTAATCTCTCCTTCTCCTATTACGCTCGAGGCGGCTCTACTTCTCCTTGGAAGCCGTGAAATTGTGTTGCTTGTGATGAGAATGGAAGAGGAGGCCGCTGCTCCTTTTATAGGGCAAGGAGGGGGGGGCGATCGGCTTTGTTTATTGGGCGGTGGCGGCCCCCAAGTGGGGCCCTCCACTTTGGGTGCCCTCTCCGCCATCTAAACTTTCTTTGAAATTCCACGCTAGAATAGTATATGTTAGGTCAAGTGGAGTAATGCTGGTGGAAATTGGATGGTGGAGGAGAAAAGGGAATAAAGAAAGTGGTGATTTGATGTTTTGTCCCTATGACATGTGGGTCCCACTTGTAAGGTTGCAATATTTTTATATTTTCTGAATAAAAATGAACAAGTAAAAATTATTTTTATGCCACCCAGAAAAGTAATTATACGGGTTTTACTCATAAAAATTATTAATCATGGGGCGTAATTTTTCTTTTTACGGTAAATGTAAAAAGTGCAGAAATTTAAATTGCACAAAGTAAATGCGAGAAATAAAATATTTTTGGATTTTTAAATTTTTACCGAGTTACCTGACGGCGAGGGTCCGTAGTTAAGGTCCTCGAACGGGACCTTCCAATCTTCTAGTCCTTCTTGTGCATCCTCCATCGGAGAGGATGGTTCGTCCGGCATCGTCTTCTCTTGATCGATCATGTTCGCATTGGTGGCGAAGTTCTCGGGTCCGGGTTTGAAGGCGAACTTCTCCTCATTTCCATTGATCTCAAATGTGATTTCTCCGGTACCGACGTTGATGTGAGCATTGGCGGTGCTTAGGAATGGTCGTCCGAGAATCAATGAGACTCGAGTGCAGGTGCATGTCGGCATAACGAAGTCAATCGGCACAAAGAACTCCCGGATCCTTCTTTGGGACATTCTCGGCGATTCCCGACGGGTAGCTTAACCGATTGATCCGCTAGTTGTAGACACATTGATGTTGGAACCAAGGTAGGGTGCTCGAGCTTGTCAAAGACAACCTTAGGCATCACACCGACACTTGCTCCAAGATCGCGAGTGCATTGTTGAAATATTGATCTCCAATTGAGCACTCTATAGTGGGGCATCCCGGATCCTTTTTCTTGATGGGTAATGTGTTTAGGATTGCCGCACTACACTCTTCTGTTAACTTGATGATCTCTGTAGTTGGTAGTGGTCTCTTCTTGTTCAAGATATCTCTTATGTACTTAGCGTATGTCGGGACCTGCATGGCATCTAGTAGAGGTATATTAACGTAAAGCTTTTGAATTACCTCTACGAATTTGCCGAATTGATCATCAACTTGAGGTCTTCTTATTCTTCTTGGATATGGTAGGAAGTTGGTGTCGTGAAAGTCTTGTCTCCTCGCGGGTTCTTGGCGCTCAACTTCTTCTACGCCATCATCATCCTTGTCTTCGGGAATGTTGGCGGTACTACGGTTGGTGCAGGAACCTGCGGGTGCCGTAGGTTTCCTAGCCGAAGGTCTTCTTGCGCCCGTCGGGTATGGTGGATCGGTGGTTTGCTTACCACCTCTCGTTCGAATGTTATGTACCTGCTCATGATTAGTGGCAAATGTGCATAGCGGCGGAGACAATTTTGATAATTTTGATTCTAGTTTGATATTAAAAGCAACTTGTTCTTTTATCATAGCAGAAAAGTTATCCATTTTAGTATTTATATCTTCTAGAATTTTATCATTAGCAACTAACTTCTTAGAGAAACCATCATTAATTTTAACTTGCTCTTCAATTAATTCTCGTAAAGAAGGTTGCTTGAATTTATTACCCGAATTACACCAATACTTACCGCGTAAGTCGGTTGTGTTTTTTGGTCTTCTTTTGGGTTGGTGTCTTGACTTGTGAACCATCAAGCTTGAACTTCTTGAAGCGTTCATGGAGTCTTGTAAAGCTTGTCGATCCTTCTTGTAGTTGGCTCGCTCCTCAAGCCAATTTAGTAGCACGTCCATCCCGGTTGATCTTGCCTTCAATTCTTCTTGTTCTTCTTGTACTTCTTCACTTTGATGACAGTATTGGGTGTTCTTCGGGGTCCAGCCTTGATTTTTGATATCTTGCACATAAGTATGTCGGCTTTCCCCGGTGTGAGTGATAAGAATGATCCTCCAAAGAAGGGCGTCTAGATGCTCTCTTGGTTTTTGATTTAGTCCATGGTAGAATCCTTGTAAGAGCATCCACTCTTCCATTCCATGGTGTGGGCAATCGATATGTATTCTTGAAAACGTTCCCATGCCTCCGGAATAGATTCTCCTTCGCCGCTGAAAGTTGGCAATTTTTCCACGTAAGGCATTGGTCTTGCCTATGGGGAAAAATTTTGCTAGGAATGTGGTTGAACATTTCTCCCATGTGTCTATCTTTTGTTCTTTGGAGTAGAACCATTGCCTCGCTTTTCCCGATAGTGAGAAAGGGAATAAGCGGAGCGAGGATCGTGTCCTTGGGAATGTTCTTGATGTTGATGGTGGCGCCTATCTCCATGAAAGTCCGGAGATGAGTGCTTGCATCTTCATGTGTCTTTCCTTCAAATGGGTTAGCTTGCACCATGTTGATGAGGCTTGCCTTGAGCTCGAACTCATGATTGATTGGAAGTGTAGGTCCGGTGCGAATGTTCTCAATGTTTGGAGCAGAGAACTCGCGAACGTCTTTTCGTGCATGGCTTCAGGAACTTGGTGTTGCTTCTTGGGTTGACTTGATTCGGATGATCGAAGTGTAGTGAATCACAATCAAACCTGTTAATACCCTTGAATAAGATAGAAAAAGACAATAAACGGGTAAATCTGTTTTAAGCGGGGATGCTAAGTAGCAAATCCACACTTAGTATTCATCTATCAATAATCAAAAGAAAAGTTATCAAAATCTTCCCGGCAGCGGCGTTTAAATGCTTGTTGGTATTTGTTATGCTTACAGAGAAATATTATAGATCCGCAAGCTTACGGATGTCCAAAGCATTTCACGGGGAGGGTTTTAAATATCGAATCCACGAGGAAGACAAGATTAACAATTCATTTGATTAAAGGGTGCTGATAGAAGACTAATGAGATTTGGTGGTTTAGCATTTACTTAATCGGGGTGAGCCAATAAAAGATAATAATGATAAGGTATATGAGCGGGTAGAGGTGCACGTGGTGAGCATAGGATAAGATTAATTCCTAGTTAGATTAGGATTGGATTTATGACAAAGGTACAGTTCTTATGTAGCATACAAAGAATTTACAAAGTGTTTAGACAGCATAGCATAAGATCATATATAAATCAAAATCATAAATAAGAATGTGTACCTCGAAGATTACTTAAGAAAATCAAGAAACGAAACAAGATAATCCCAAGAACCATTATCGACTAGTCTTATATACGGGGGATGGATTACAAAGGACTCAATAGTCTTTGTCACCACTACGATCTACCACACGACATTAAGCATATAAGGTGAATCCGCAAATAAATTATATCTAAGCACCATGCTTACATACTCTCTATTACCTAGTACACACGTGTAATATACTAGGAGCTCTACTGAATAAGTACTTTGAATTACCATGAATAATGATTATATCAAATATGCTATGACTAGAATAAAGTGTAAGTAGATTAATTGCATACATAATAATTAAATAGCACAAAGGTGTATGAAAACAATAATTATATTGATCCATAGTGTAACTTCTCGATCCGAAACCGAGCATACACTCTCTCTTCTCTAAACTCGACTTTCTATCTAAACTAGGCTCAGATTAGAGCTATGAATTAGCTATCCTATCTCTTGGTGTCTCCTCTTCTTCTCTGTCTTGGCTCCTTCTTGATCTACTTCTTAATGATAACTTGAAGCTTTAGATCAATTGATGATGACTTGAGGGGGTCTTGGGCTGTTTATATATGGGTCTTCCTTTGTCTCTTCGGCTTCAACAGCGCGTGTGGTATTAATCCCGTGCTCCCACCGACGCCATCGGATCAAACCGACCATAAACAACCGGATTAGATCGCGTCTTAGAGGCGGTTGAGGAAGGTTCCGGAGACTGGGCAGACGTGGCGGCCACACAGGGCCGATCGGCGCCATTATTGGGCCGATCGGCCCAGAGTGGGTCCCACTCTGGGTCCCGTCGTGTGTCGCGGCTTCTGGAGTCTTCTAGATGATGTTTTCTTTGGTGTCAAGTTTCGTTCGCGTCGGGAGTAATCAGGAGCCTTTTGGACTTGTTTCGAGTTGGATTGCGTTGCGTTACGTCGGTCGTATGCCACGTCATTTTCTATTTGTTTTTTGTTAAGTCCCCGCAAATCACAACTTTACCAAAACTCATGGAATTCATTAGTAGAAAACCTAATAAGGTTATCTAATTATATTTTTTAGTCCTTTTCCATGAATTGTTGATGCATAAAAATATGAGTTAGTGAGCATCAACAATGTGTCGGCGTAGATGATGGCCTTGGTGGTAGCTGGGAAAGGGGGCGCCTGAATGATCGGGCGTTCTTACCTTTGCCCGTATCCAGGACCACGTAAGTCGGTGGCCACGTGGGAGCTTACCGATGTAAAGACACACGTCTTCCGGGATACCCTCGGGGTAGCATAGCGATTGATCCGTAAGTTGTAGGCACATGGTTGTATATACTAAATCGAATCGGCTCAAGGTTTACCTTAGGCATGATGTTGACACTTGAGCTAAAGTCGACGGCCGCGTCATAGGTGTGGGCGCCAATTTCAATGGTGACGACGGTCTCCCGGGATCTCCTTTCTTGGCGGGCATACCCAGTCAACACAATTGAATTTTCTCGTCTCGAATAGGTGGTGCGCATACCGCATAATAAATATCGACAAGATTTGCAGATTCTAATTCTTCCTACTGACCGAAATCTTACCAGGTTAGGCATAGGAGCAGAGATAAAGCCGGTGAGATAATTGAGATTCTATCATTTTATTAAAGCTATCTTTGGTTCTTTATTGCAGAAGAAAAGCTTTCCATTTTAGTACTAAAGGTTTCTAGCATTTTATCATTGGAAGCTAACTTCTTAGACAGATTATCCATGAGTCTACCTTTGGTTTTGTACTAACTCTCTTAACGGTGGAAAATTATTGAAAGAGTTATTACCTTGATAGTTACTTGAGTAGTTACCTTGGTAGTTGGGCCTCTGTTGACTCCATTGTTGATTGAGGGAGGACGATCGGGTTGTTGTTATTATTGATGTAGTTCACGTCCTCTTCTAGCTCGGGTTGGTGGCTGCTCGAGTGTCAGTGTTGCCACATTCTTCACATGTCATGCGGGGAATCGAAGAGTTGCATGACTTCCTTCTTCTCGGGAGCTTTGTCTTCAAGCTTCTTCATAATTAGGTCCATTTTGGCGCATGTAAAGTATATCTACCTCTTTTTCACCGGTGCATTCCCTCTCTCTTTCTTGCGGGGTTGACGGTCCTCATTCCAAGCTTGGTTTGACGCCATCTTCTCCACAAGGTCGAAGAGTTTGATTCGGTGTAAGGGATAGGAAAGCACCTCCAAAGCAGGCCGTCCATGGTCTCACGGGTGTTGTTGTTAAGCCCGTGGTAGAAGGTCTGCATGAGTAACCAATTCTCCATTCCATGGTGTGGGCATTCAATGATGTAGTCTTGGAAGCGTTCCGGGCCTCCAGAGCGCATTCGTCGTGTTCCGCCGAAAAGCTTGAGATTTTCCCTCGTAAGGCGTTTTGTTTTGCCTATAGGGAAGAATTTTGCCAAGAAGGCAGTAGAACAAAGTGCCCAAGTAGTGAGTTTGTCTTTGTTGGCATAGAACCACCGCCCATTTCGTCCCAAGAGTGAGAATGGGAAGAGACAGTAGGATTGCATCACTTGAGACATCTTTGATGGTGAAGGTGCCACAAATCTCTAAGAAGTGTTGTAGGTGAGCATTAGCATCTTCATGAGCTTTTCCACAGAATTGGCTAGCTTGTACCATGTTGATGAGTGCGGGCTTGAGCTCAAAAGCTTTGTCTCCCACATCGACCGACGGTCCGGTGCGGATGTTGGCCGTAGTCGGTGCGTAGTATTCGCGAAGGGTCTTGTTTGCCATGTCTTCAAACACGGGTGCTAAGCTTCGCACAAGTGGAGGAGTCTTCGAGGTAGTGTTCTTGGGTTGAGATTTCAACTTAGATCTTGCCTCCTTCAAGAGTTTTTTCTCGATCGGATCGAAGTTTTCGTGAAGATTCCTTTTCATACATTACCCCTGAAATAGATAGGAAGAATAATAACAAGGGTATACTTGTTTAAGCAATTGATAAAATTAATACTTTATGATGCGTGAGAGAGATGTATGCAAGTTAATCCTAAATTTTTATTTTATTGGGCTATAGACTTTCTTTCACAAGCAAGAACGCGCCAAAAATGCTTGTTGGTATTTCTAATGTCACTAACTAGTAATGGCATTAAAAGAATATCGATGTTGCTTCCGAGATAAAACTAAAAGAAATATTCATTGCAGTTCATAGCATATCCGAAAAGGTTGTCATCCCTATAGTTAAACTACTAATATGCAAGGAATAAAATATTCGTACTATGCCTTGATAACTTCTTAATAAGTAAATAAACAATTATAGCTGGGTATCATAGTTTAACGGATATGAATATATACCATTGTAGCATTTTAACCGGGAGTAAGAACCGGGTGTTGAATTTATATTCTACCACGGGGGAAAGAAGTCTTCTATCATGAATTAACTATGCATAGGTGCTAAACATATTAATTATCTCTAATCATCTCTAATCATCTCTCGTGTGCAAAGCATCGGTGTTAATCTTATCATTTACTTAAACAAGGATCAAAGTTCACAATAAAGATAATGATAAAGTTCTTGATAAAACAGATTCAACCAAAGTCATATTTAAGTGGGCGAGAGAAAGTGTCTAACAATGGACGATAGCAATTCATAGGCTAGCTAGCATTAGAAACTCCAATATGTAACTCTAAACTATATGTTAGGACCTACTCAATTATGCAATACATATAACAATCATTGAAGAAAGACTAATTAAATCCAAGCATGAGGACGAAATCCGTGAAGACTAATGCGAAACTTAGAACAACCCGAATAATAACATCCGCTAGGCCTACATACGGGGATGGATTGCAAAGGACTCAATGGTCTTTGTCACCACCACGATCTACCACACGACCCGGCATATAGGGTGCAAACGCGGGTAAATAAGATCTAATCACCATGATTACATCATCTCTACCACTCACCCTCGGATCTAAAGGATGAGCGCTATACGAATCCATGCATGAACATAACATGATAATTCAACTATGCTAAATGTGTAATTAAAGTAAATACTAGAACAAATAATCTCGAATATAAACATGATCAAGATATTCATATTAAGCATGTGTCCGGAACTTGAAAACTACTTACAATGAAGAACTTACAAGAACGAGGGCCTGATCTTGAGCCGGCCTCCAGAACGATCGGAGCGGATTTCTCCCTTCCTACTAGTTCTAATCTTGATTGCTACTCTTCCTAAAGCGATGTTTCTACAGCGTGGAATATGACTTTGATTTTTAAGTATAAATAACTTTGTTTGAGAACTTGATGATCTGGAAAAGGGGGTCTAGGGGTCTTTATATATGGGTCTTCGTCTGTCTCTTCAGCTTCATCAGGCGATGTGGTATTAATCCTTGAATCATTCCGCACTTCTACCGTCGCCATCGGATCAAACCGACATTAAACAACCGGTTTAGATTGCGTCTTAGAGGCGGTGGAGGAACGCTCGAAATAGGGTTGCATAGCCGCCATCGGGGGCCGATCGGCCCCATTATTGGGCCGATCGGCCCAGGGGTCCAACCCTCTGGGTTCCGTCGTGCGCCGTCGTGGCTTCCGGAGTCTTCTAGATGATGTTTTCTTCGGTGTTAAGTTTGGTCCACGTCGGGATTAATCCAAGCCCTTTAGACTTGTTTCGGAGTTGGATTGCGTTGCGTTACGTCGGTCGTATGCCACGTCATTTCTGCTGTTTTTCTGATAAGTCCCTGCAAATCACAACTTTACCAAAACTGATGGAAATATATTAGTGACACCCTATTCTAGGTTGTTATTATTATTTATACCCCTTTCTCATGTTTAATTAATTAAAAATTTTATATGATAACAAGTGTCAACAACACGCCGACGCCATGGTCTTCCCCATGTTGCAACTCGCCCCCAACTCAACGGCCACGTCACCTTCGGATTCAACAGACATGTCGCCACTGTTTCGGCCATAACTTCCTCATACAACATCGAAACGGAGCGTTCTTGGATGCGTTGGGGTGACGACGCGGTCGTTTTGGATCTGGTCCCAGCTCTAGATGGCACGTGGATCATTATGTGTGACCACGATAAGGTGTTGTGTCACCTAGTTTGGGCCAACTTGGCCATGTATCGGGTCGGGCCTTAAGGCCAAGTTGTGGGCGCCTCCATGCTGGTCGCCCGCGACCCTAGCGTCCTCCCTTGCATTATCAACTCAGTATCCGCCGCCGTTTAGACTCACCACCGTCAGTGTAACAGAACCTCCTAATTACTGGGCCCACCTGCACCTGTTATTGTCCCAAAGACCTCTAACAGCAGTGCAGATACACCCAATAACTAAAGAAGCCTGTCGGTGTCATCGGAAACGCCGATTACACCTCACACCAGGATCAACAAAGGAGTAGCTACAACATTACAACATTTGTTACAAAATAGAGATCAGAGTGCGGAAGAATAATAACATTAATTTTACAAAATGTGAGGAGTTACATTTAAATAAACTCAACTTCATTTGCGGAAGTAGAACAGAACTATAGAAGATACATAGATCATGTCGAGCCCACCGACATAACCTCGGTTAACAGCACCACGAGTCAGCACCTGCAACAAGGGTCAAAGAACCACGAAAGTACGGGAGTACTCAACAAGACTTACCCGACTAAAGAAAATAGGAGAAGACTCAGGAATGCTGGTCATAGGGAAGGTTATAGCAAGGACTCATTTTTGCATAAAAGCTTACTAAAGTAGATCCTTACTTTCAAAGTTTTATTTCTCAACTTTAGTGAAACCTCTCATCTAGGTGATCATCTAAAGCAATCACTTGTCATCCAACTCTCTTTTAAAACTACACCAAGATTCCATTCTTCATCTACGATGGAGGTGCGAGGACCATGTCTCCTTTTATTCGTGGAGCAAACGACGATTCGAATCGCTTTAACCCAGCTGGGGATACCTCACCACACGATATATGTAGCACCGAAGCTTGCATATATCAACCATCTCCCAGTGCGATCAAAACGGGAAGGGGCCTACGCCACCCGAGAGTACAGTACGCCTCCGACCTGGGACTTTAACCCACCGAGTATAGCTTGTACTCCCGCCATCTCTCCACTCCCAGTGCGTGGTTACCGTTCCCGATTTGACACAGCGGACCAAGATCAGGCTTGCCCGTAGTATGTGGCCAGTATGCAAAGTTCACAGTCCAAGGGCCTTCCAACGAACGGTCCTTAACCGACAAGCCGGAAGCACTACAAAGGGACTCCATTCCCGATGCAAGTTACCCGACCGGTCTCAACTTTACTTATATCTCTCATTCTAGGGGTGAATCATCATTAAAGAATTTTGTAAAATATTTTGAAAACAATCTAACTTTGAGCATGGCATAGCATTTTCGCAATTTTCGCAATAAAAAGGGTTATCAAGGATGATAAGTCTATATCAAGAATGGTCATGCAAGGTTATCACTTAACTCTTATTCACC
Source organism: Hyparrhenia diplandra (assembly GCA_015847255.1). Classification (NCBI taxonomy): domain Eukaryota; kingdom Viridiplantae; phylum Streptophyta; class Magnoliopsida; order Poales; family Poaceae; genus Hyparrhenia; species Hyparrhenia diplandra. The sequence goes on from JADLZK010007818.1 coordinate 32,914, forward strand.
TAATGCAACATATAATCATCACATGTAAGTTGTATAAAGCTTTTGAAAACATCAAGGAAGGGTTTAAATGTCCGGGGCTTGCCTGTGTTGCAGGTAACAATCCGATTCGGGATTAACTCCACAGATGTCGAATCCCACTTACACCGGATTCACGACTTCTTCCGAAACCTCCCTCAACCTTGAGGGTTCCACTATCGATTTCTACACTAAAAAAGAATGTATGCTTTAACATGATGCCGAAATGTAAAACATGATGCTTTGAAATGCATGGAAAGTAAACAACATCGACTTGAGTACAACTTTCCTTCACGATAAAGTTGCAACCTAACAAAACCAACTTGTTGAACTACTTCTGAAGATATCATCACCATTGCCTAGGAGTTCTCAAGGACCATTTTACACTTGAAAGATTCTAACTCACAAAACAACATGACATCATTACATCAAACAACATTCAAAAACCCTAATTTAAATAAATCACAAAATAGGAAATAAATAAAACATCTCAAAATGACCCCAAACTTTTTCTATAGGAAGGTCCTATCATGAAACAGACCCAAAATAAATTTCAAGATTTTTGGATGTCTAGATTATTTTATAAAAATCAGCAAAGACTCCTTTTTTGAATAAAAGCTGGGAATTTTAAAATAGGTCAAAACAGTTTAAAATTCAAATTTGAAATTTTTCCCACAATCTAGACATCATGAAAGACACACACAAAATTTTTCATAATTTTTGGGCTTGGAATATTTTTCTCGTGATTTTTTTGAAAGAAAGCGAAGTTTAAATCATTTAAATCAAATCGGAAAAATCGGTTTAAATGAAAAATCAGTCATGGGCGAATTCAGCCCAAGTTGACCCAAAGAGTCAACAGTTCGACCCCAGAGAGAGGATGGAGCTCTGTTGCTCTAGGTGCCGTGTTTAGGGGTTCCGGATGTGCGGTAGAGAGAGGAGTCGAGAGGAAGTGGTCCGGGGTGACCCTCGCCAGGAGCGGTTCCCGCTAAACCATCTACTCTACTATACCCAAAGACCCAACGGCGACTAAGAACCCCCAACTAATCGAACAAAATTGATGCTAGAGAGACCGCCCCCGACGCGGGCGGCGGCGCCATGGCATACAGACGTCGGCGTCGACGTTCCGACGGCGTGGTGCATAACACGGCCAACCACCTAACCTTTATAGCTCCGCTCAGGACATGGGGGGATCATGGTGCTCACATCGGTTGACGAGAAGACCGGCGGGAGCTCGGACCGCCGTCGGCGGTGACGGCGGTGGCGGCGCTCCCGGTGGCAAGGTGTGCGTTCCGGCGTAACCTGTGGTTCAGAGTCCAAACAAGCGAGCCGACCATGACTACGGCCCGAGGCAAATCGATGAAGCTAGATAGATGGGCACGAGACTCACCGGCGGAGCGGGCGACGGTGAGTTGGCTGCGGCGTGTGTCGTGGCCGTGGAAAAAGGGACGTGTGGGCTAATCCGGCGGCTTAAAGGCTGCGGTTTGGCTCAATTGAAGCGCAAGGAGGCTGCGGCTACGGACAAAGCATCAAGACCGGAACGGATCGATCACCGCGCAATTTATAGAAGAAATAAGCGGCGGTCGGGCGGTGAAGTGGCCAACTCGTCCACGGCGACGTTGAGCGGCGGCGTGTCTTTGGATGGACCTTGGAGCGGGGTGGTGACACGCAGCGGCGACCGATCTTGACACGTTGAAGCTGCTACGGGCGTTCACGCGGGCGCGCTGGAAGTCGATCGAAGGGCGGCGGCGGCGATGCACCTCCCTCGCCTCGGCGATCGTAGCACCTCCCCTTTCTTCTTTCCAAATTTAAAACCCTAACTCGGATTTTGACAAATTACTCCTAAAAATTGTACTGCACTCAAAAATCTCCAAAAATAACATTTGTCTAACTTTTCAAAATCTACAAAAAACATTACGAGAAGCAACTTCAAATTTGGACTCTATCATAGACTTTTTTGAAAAGGCAGATTTGAAACTCAAATTGGGATTTGAAATTACTCCAAAATTTTGAACTAAACTTGAAAAAACTCAAAACACCAACTTTGTCCACCTTGAAAAGATCTACAAAGTTGCTATTGAAAAAGTTTTCTCAAATTTTGGCTAAATTTGAAGCAATTGAAAAGGGGGCAAAACTAGGGTTTGGAAAATACTTTGAAATATGGGGTTTTCTTTAAAATTTTCGAATAAACTTTGAAAACTCCAAACATGAAAATTGTTGCCAAAGATAGGATAAACACTTGACTTTTTGAAGATTTGATCCAACCAGGCTCAAATCAAAAATTATAGAAAAGGGGATAAAAGAAAACATTGAAACTAGGGTTTCACATAAAAGCGACATTCAAATCAAGCTTCACACAGCAATTCAAGTCATTAGACAAACATTGCATGGAATTAAACTCATTTTAGTGAATGCATGACAAGGTTCTCACAATGTATGCTTTGCAATGCATATGATGACATGATCAAAATTTTAATTGTATATTAACATCTGGGATGTTACGGTCGAGCACATCTAAGGTGGAGCGGTGCGGATACTTGGTGTGGTGGTCCGGAATGGATGAGCTCGCCAACGGGTGACGACGAGTGCATAGACGGCGGCGAGGGCGACCTCCCGCGGGTTGGGGCGGCGGTGGGACACGAGCGGTTTCCTCTCCAGTGCCGTCCTCTTCTATTGTCGCACGAGGAAGCCCGGACCATGGAGGTCGCACGCGTCCCGTCCACCTAGTGTGGCCTTCTCCTCCTGTGTGATGGTGCTCGCCTTGTCGGCATGACGGGGCCATGGGGGACGCGGCTACTTCGACGGCGCCCTACCTCGTCCGACTCCATCCACTACTACCGAAATACTTTTGCGTGGTGGGCGATTGAGATTTTGCGTGGCGGGCAAGGGTGCCGTCACCAAGCAAGGTCATGGAAAATGTGCCAATATGCGCGGGACAAAGGTGCCGCCCACGGTTAATAAAAATTAAAAAAAGCCGAGCCTAGTGCCAGCCCATACGGGCCCGACACCGAGCCCGCTGCGCAACAGTACTTAGGGCGCGCGCCGCCGCGGCATCCGTAAATGGATCCGCCCGCGGCCGCCGCCGCCCCCACCGGATCTGCCACGCCGTCGTCGTCCACTACTACAAGATTGATTTTGCGTGGTGTTCGGCTTTTATTTTTCCGTGGCGGGTATTTGAAAAACCGCCACGGAAAATACCTAATTAACCGTGGCGGTTATTTTTGATTAACCGTGGCGGTTTTAATAACCGCCATGAGAAAAGCGCCATGGTAAATGGCCCAACCAGCCCGGCCCAATGAGCCCAAAATAAAGCCCAAAATCAATCTGAAATCGGGCTCGTATATATAGAGTGGGGGAGGTTTAGGGTTTCCGACCTCAAACCCGACACACTCACTCTCTGAACTCTCCTCCCTCTCGTCCCTCTCTCGTCACGTCCCCATCCCCTTCTCTCAGCGCGGGCATGGCGCCCCTCGACCGGCGGTGCACGGGCGGCTCGGTGGCGCTTCCTCCACGGCGGCGGCGACCTCTGGCGGGCGAATCTCGCGCGCACCGGGCGGATCGCGCGCACGGCGGCGGGCGGCGGGCAAGCGGATCAGCGCACCGCCGGTGGATCTCTATGGGCGGCTTCGGCGGCGGATCAGCCGCCGGGCGATCGCGCGGCGGATAGCGGCGGCGGATCGGCGAGGGCGGTGGCGAATCGAGGCCCCGGGCGGCGGCGGTGAGCGGCCGGGCGGCGAGGGGAGGACGCGACGACGACGGCAGCGCCGGCGATGGCCGCTAGCGGTCGGGGCCCGTTTGGGCCTTGATCCAGGTATTTTCATTTTTTGTTTTTATTAATGGTGGCGGTTTTTGGGCTATCGGAAAACCACCACGGAAAATCGAGGATTTTACCGTGACCCTCCGTCCGTGGCGGTTATGAAAACCGCCACTGAAAAATAAATTTTGACCGTCACCGTTAATAATAATATATGTAGTGGTCCGCGCCAGGATCTGCCGTCGTCGTAACTGGTACATCCCGCGCCACCGCTTGGAGAAGCCGAGCCGCCGCCGGCGGATCCGTGCCCGCGGAGATGGCCGGATCTGGTCGGAGGACGGAGCGCCGCCGGGAGGATCCGCCTCCTCCGCGCGGAACCCCGCCTCCGCCGCCTCGGGGATCCGACTGGCGACGAAGAGGGAGGGGGGGCCGCGCCGCCGTGGGCCTTGCCACCGGTGAGGGAGAACGGCGCCGGCGTGGCCGTTGGTGAGGGAGATCGGGAGGAGAGGGTGGGAGGGAGGAGGAGCCGGTGTCGGGGTTGAGGGTGGGAGGGAGGTGGAAGGGAGTTGGCGGATCGAGACCGGGCCGACGAGTGGATACGGGAGTTGGATCGAGAGTGAAACCCTAGTGTGCTCTGGTTTTATACTCGAGTAGGTTATTGGGCTTAGCCCATATCGACTGGGCCAAGTTATTTTGCGTAGCGGGCCTTTTATGTTGCCCGTCACGGTAAATTTATTTTACGTGGCGGGCACCTTAACATGCCCGCCACGGAAAATACGCTATTTTGCGTGGCGGGCGTGTTAAGGTACCCACCACGCAAAATCAATTTACTGTGGCGGGTAAAAATGCGCCCATCACGTAAATTAAAACTAGTTGTGGCGAGGTATTTTCGTGACGGGCAAAAATGCCCGCCACGAAAAAGATTGTGCCGGTGCTCGCATAAAATCAGTTCAGTACTAGTGATCCACCTCGCACTGCTCCCTCCCGCTCTCCCTTCTCCTTCTCATTGTCTGCTCGCTCGCTCTACGGGCCCCAACCGCGGGTCGCGGACGTCCATAGGGCACCGAGAATAGCGGACGGACGGCTCGTCGGGCGCGTAGACTATCGCGAGCTTTGTTTGTCCGCTATATGGTCACAGGAGGTTGCCGTGAGCGGATGGTGCTGCTGATCGATCTTGTCTTTACGAGGGTCCGTGCATAATTCATTCACACATCGTGTTCTCGGGGTGTGTTTAGATCACCAAAATTTGGTGCAAAATTCCTGTAGCATGTCACATCGACATCGTAGCACGTTTCGTTTGTTAGTGGTAAATATTATCCTACCATGGCGTAACTACTCCCTCGCGTCCCCATGCTTGACCGACGTTTTTTGACTTTTAAACTTCATCTTTGACCATCCGTCTTATTCAAAATATTTTTACAAATTATAAAATAAAATAATCAATATTCAAATATCTTATTGATAAAATAAATCGTAAAAAAATAAATTATATTTGTGCAAAAATTTGAATAAGGCGAAGCATTGAATAAGATGGCACGGAAACCAGGGTGACAAACTCGGTGGGACGGAGGGAGTAGGCTCAAAAGAATCGTCTCGTAACGTACATCTAAACTGTGCAATTAGTTTTTGATTTCATTTACATTTAGTATTTTTCGATACATGTGCCGACATTTTGATTTGATGGGGAATCTTCTTTTTGCATAGTGAATTTGGTGCAAAATTTTGGGTGTTAAACACACCCTCGATCGTGATTATTGTTGCTGAGCGTTGGCAGTTGGCTGCATGCGGAGGATGTGGTGGACAGCCTTCTTTAATAGGATCCCATCCCCCATCCCAATCGGATGTACTAGCTAGGTGGGATATTTTCATAAAAAATCAGACACCTCTGGCCATATAGGTTGATATATAGACAGATGTTCTAAGCCACCATGAAATGTTTATTCCCATGAAGGAAAAAGTGACGGAAAAGAAGCGTAACCAGAATAAACCGAAGAACGATTTATGGATTAAACCTAGATGGAGTCAGGGTTCATAGTCTAATAAAGTTTCGTTTTTAAAAAGGAAGTGTTGTCTGGTATTGACGAGCTTTATAATCAAGTGGGCTAGCTCTTATTCAAATCGTAGCCGACTCTGTTGCTTAGAACCTTGTAGTATATATTTTTTTACAAACGAGATTATTATTTTTTGGACATTAATTAAAAAACAAAATTTCTTATCCTAGGACACACCAGTAAATAAATCTTTAAACGTCAGAAGTAAGCAGCAATAATTTGGCAATAAATCTTGAATCTGCTGGTGCTGTCCGCGGTCAGTAATTTTAGTTACAGCCCTACACCCTCTGTCCTTAAAAAGAGTGACGTCCTGGGATGCGTGCCAAAAGTTTGACTCAATTTGTAGAAAATACGTGTAACATTTAAATTTTTAAATAAATTTGTTAAAAAACTAGACTTCAAGATCTTTCCGATGATATGCTATTTACTTAGCACAAATGTTTTACATTTTAATATATAATTGCCGGCATTTGTCTCCGGGAAACGCAGTGTCATTCTTTTAGGGACGGAGGAGTATACAACAATTTGGCAATGAACATTAATTAGCTTGAAATACACTAGCAGATTAGCAGATCGGCACTTGTTCATTAAGTAGCAGATACACCAGCCACTACGGGAACACCAGCCCTTCGAAACTGGTCCCAAAAATCCTGATCCCGGTCATAAAGTAGCAGATACATCAGTACGTTGAGCATAAAATCCTGATCCCGGTCATAAAGTAGCAGATACATCAGTACGTTGAGCATGAACGTGTTCGGCACAGAGATCTTAGTCTTTCTCAAGTCTAATATTCAACCCACAATTTTATCAAAAAAATATTCAACCCACAATCACTCATATACACAATTACTTTTTTTTTTTGAGACCACGCCGTTCAAGGCGCGTTTTTTCATTAAGAAGAATAAAGGTGAAACAAAGTTGATCTTAGTAACCAAGGAGTTACCGAGATCTACCTAAACTACTGGATACAAAACCGGGGTTTACATCTTGAAAAAATTTGCGACTAGCAGCACGCCAAGAACAACTACACCCCAGCCCAGGCTAGAAACTCAGCGAGTCTCCTGTTGCCCGCCAAACACCAAGCTGCAGCTTCATCCTTCATCACGGAAGCCAGCTCCACCGGAATGGACCTCTTGCCCTCGAAGGTTCTGTAATTACGTTCTTTCCACAACAGCCATCCGACCAGGAAGAAAAGCGAGTCAAAACCCCGTCGCACCGGCTTCGCAGCTTATTCCTCGCGGGGAAGCCACCAATCCATGAATCGCATCTCGGACACCACAACAAGGTTGGCAATGTGTAGCCGCGACAGGATGATGTGCCACACCTCCTTGCTGAAAGGGCAGCCAAGAAAAATGTGATCTAAGGTTTCCGTGCCTGATCACAGGATATACAAAGATTGGAGTCTTGCAGTCCATGCCGATGACGCCGGTCGGCCGTCCAACATCTTCCAAGCATGCCGAGCCAGAAGAAGAACCGGACCCTTGGTGGCGCAGCAACCTGCCAGAGCTGTCTTGCTCCCAGGATCGGTGAGGATCCTAGAAACATTGCGCCATATGCCGACGCAGCCGAGTAGTCGGCCGTCAACATCCAGTCAAACGTATCCGGCTGGCCCACTAGATGCACGGTGTCCAGGCGGTTGCAAAGTACAGAGAACTCTAGAAACATGGAAGAGGAGATTGGGCTCTGGATGTGCTGAATCCAACTGTCCTGGAGTAGTGCCTGCCTGACCGTTGTACCCCATCTGCGACGCGGGACAGCCGCAAAGATGGTTGGAGCAATGGAGCTAACGCGCTCACCAACTAGCCAGGCATCCGTCCAGAAGTAGGTGTACTCGCCATTGCCAACCGTGATACGTACAGCCGCCCGAAACAGCGCGAGGACGTCCCGTTCGGTAGTGGATGGCCGCCGCCCAGCGCGTCGGTCCAGCCAGACCCACCGCGTGCGCAGAGCAACGCCAGTCCTACGCAGGTCCGCAATGCCCAATCCGCCCAGGGGCATTGGCCCTGCTAGCAGCGGCCACCCAACCTTGCACCTGCCACCCGAGACAGTGTCCGATCCTGCCCAAATGAACGCAATTACAACTTGAAGAGTCGGATAAATGGACTGCCCCACTGGCTATATAATGGTGCAACAAGTTGCCGCACATAGCACCAGGCAGAATACCAAGCTAGTTTGTTTGTCCCTGCAATGGATTCATCCAAGGCAACAGCAGTAGTGTCTATTCATCCTAGTAGTAGCCGGGCGGCTATACTAGGATTAGGTGTGGCCGTCCCAGAGCATGTGTGGCCACAGGAGTCCTTTGCTGATTACTATTTTGAGATATCAAATAGTAATCACATGGTGGATCTAAAAGCTAAGTTCAAAAGAATTTGTAAGTGTTTCCAATCTCTTTTAGCTAGCAAATTGGACTATATTCAGGCTGAATTATTGTTAATTTTAGCTCCGTTCTAAATCATACTTGTCTAACTTTTACCAAGTTTCTAAAATAACTCATCCGACAATTGCTTTTTTTTTTTTTAGTTTTTTCAGGCAACGTATCAGAGACATTAGATTTAGATCTCAGGGTTGTTCTTCTCATCTTTTATCTTGAGTGTTTCTTCAATTTCAATCTCACGTGATCACATTCTAAAGTCAGGCATATGAGATATATGAAATTAATGTGTACTTATATTCAACTTTAACCCTCAGGTGTGAAGACGATGATTGAAAAGCGATACGTGTCCATGTCAGACGACTTCTTGAGGAGCAATTCCTGTATCACCAGCCCCAAATCTCCGTCGCTCAAGCCGCGGCAAGAGCCGCCAACGCCACCTTACCTCAGCTCGCCGCGGAAGCTGCACGGAAGGCCATCGCTGACTGGGGTTGCCGCCGGCGGGCCTCCGACATCACCCACCTCGTCTTCTGACGACATCGGCGGCTGCATGCCCGGTGCCGACTGTGAGCTGGTAAAGCTCCTCGGCATGCCACTCGACCAAGCGCTTCATGTTGTACCAGGTTGGCTGCCATGGTGGCGGCTTGGCGCTTCGCCTAGCCAAAGACCCAGCCGAGAACAACCATGGCGCTCGGGTTCGTCGTGTGCCGGAGGTGCTCAGCCTAGGACTTCGTGGACCCTCGGTTGGGGAGACCAAGCGGGGGAACCTGGTCGGGCAAGCCATATTCGGCGAAGCAGCATGTGCGGCCATCGTCGGAGCAGGTGTTGGCGGCGGTGACGAGACGCCATTGTTCGAGATTGTGTCGGCGTCACAGGACATCCTTCCGGGGACGGAGGGTAGTATAGTGTGCAAGTTGAATGAGGAAGGGATAGTGTTCTCTCTGCATTCCGACCTTTCGATGCAAATCTCCGAGAACATAGAGGAGCCCGTCAAGGCGGCGGCTGGCGCAGGTCGGGCTCACCATCAAGGACCGGAGCGAGGAGTTGTTCTGGGTGATGCACCCTGGAGGCAGGAAGATCTTGGATGCAGTGGAGAGCAAGCTAGGCCTGAGGAAGGAGAAGCTGGAAGCGTCTAGGGGAGGTGATGAGGCGGCACGGCAACACGATGAGCTCATGCGTCCCTCGTCACGTTGGAGGAGATGCGGCAGAGGTCGGCCGACCGGGGCTCCGCACGCCGGGGGAAGGCCTCGAGTGGGGGCTGCTCCTCGGTTTCGCCCCGGGATCACCGTCGAAACCATCCTCCTCCGCGCACTGCCTAAGCGTATATAACCACGATGACGGAACACCGCGTAGTAATAATAAATAAATGAAGTTCTTTTGAGTCGTACCTGCGTCGTCGTCTCCATGCGTTTGCGTGGTTTGTTTGCTGTAATAATTAAGGTTCATCGTATGCCAGGTCTTCTGTGTGAGCTCTTCTGATGGACAGAAACAGTGCATGTCTGCCTTTGTGCATACGATGTGTATGCAATTATTATCTACCGGTGCATCAATCCATGCTCTCGTAAGGGTTAGAATCTTATAAGGCAATCAACATTAGTTACTGTTTAATGTCTCTGTTAATAACAAATTACTAATATTAAATTATATTATTCTCTCTTTCTGCATTTTGTACCAGTTGTCACAACGGATGTTATGTAGTCTTTGTGAAAAACTTATCTATTATTAATCTACTAGCAAAAATGCCCGTGACGTTGCAACGGGTGATGGACAAAAATATATCATTACCATCAAATAACTTTAAGAGGTACAAGATCTAGTCTCGTTTATGAAGTTTGTCGTGATGTTTTTATTTAATTAATATGAGTGAAAATTCCTAATTATGATATATGATTTTTCTAGTTTATTAGGATTTTTTTAGAATTTTTCTATGTTTATTTACTTACCTTTTAAAACTTGTATGCCCAGCAATTTCTAAGGCTGACGTGTGGGTCCAGACCAGTAGTGTGAACCGGCCGACACTGAGCCCATATGCACTTGTGACTTACTAAAAAAAATGCACTTGTGAGCCGATCTGTGAGCCAGTTGTTCTCTCTCTCCGAGCCTGTTCGGCTTGTCTTGGCTTATTTTTTTATTTCAGCTTATTCTCTCTCACATAATACTATTCAATCGGGTCAAAATCAGCCATCAGCTGAAATCAGCCGAACAGGCTCTCCATTCCACATGCACCACGTTCAGGTAGAAGGAGGGAGTCATGACAGGATGGCCCACGGCTGGGCGTGGCGTGTGTCCATTGGTTCTTGGCCTTGGATGCCCTTTGCTAGTCATCATTCATCCCCATCCACAGCAATCAGAGAAAAGGGCGAGGACAGAGGTGGAGAGAGAGGAGAACAAAGAAGGGGGAAGAGAGATGGCATGGCGCGATGATAGCTGATGACTGCAGCCCCGGTGGTGCAGCGCTGCGCTCCTGATGGCGCGGACGGCAGCGGCTGCAGCAGGCGTGCGGGCGGATGGCTGGCGAGCGCGGCGCGGCAACAACGAGGCAGGGCTGTGGTGTTGGGCTTGGCAATGGCAAGGCTGGGCGGTGGCGGTGCGGCTAGGCGCGGGCGAAGTGCAGCGGCTCTCGCATGGCCAGCGGAGGTAGCCGGACTTGGAGTTTCTGGGTTGTTAGATTTCCCGGTTTCAATTTATTCTGGATCTTGAGACCTGATTGAGTCATGAGCGGAGGCAGGCGCAAGGCACACGGACTTGGGTGCCGCGGCGACGTTTGCTAGGCGTGGACTCGGGTGGCAGGCAGAAAAGTGGAGGCAGACACGCGCCCGCCGAAACCATCGCCGGCGTTCCTTCCTTCTCTTCCTTCCCTTCTGTCTTCCCCTCTGTTGCGCTCGCGTGCGGGGCTGGACGGACGGGACGATGAGCGAGTACCAATCGGGAGGCTACCGTCCCGTAAAAATAATAGATGTATTGTTAGACGGACTATTAACAACCAACGAAAGGCACAAGGCAGAAACGGAAGGCAGAAATCGCTGGACAGAAAAAAGAGGTGGAAAAAGAGGTGGGACTGAAATTTTTTCTCTTTGTTAGTAGGTATAGATTTGTTTTCATGTATATCTTATAATTAATGTCATTAATCTATTTTTTTATTTAATTTTGAAACTCCAAATTTCTTATTATATCTTTTACTGACATTCTTTTGCACTTTGAAGAATAAAGACTTTATCTTGTAGACTGCACCCGGCCTTTACTACAATGGCATGAAAATAGTCATTTTAAACCTATACTACATTGCTTAAGATTACTTTAAAGCTTGACAGGAGATATTAGTTTGGTAGTAATGCTATCCTCAAGAAAATATTGATATTTAAGCCTTATAATTACTATTTGCACCAAAGCAATCTCAAATGCCACGAAGATATAGAAACTTGTGTAATCTACACTATGCGACCAGCCTACTTGTGAAAATGTTTAAATTTTATAATCGAAGAGTCAATTATGTAGTAATGGTTATACTATCAATATATTGTGCCAAATGTTTTAGTTAAGGTGTGTAAATATCTCAAAAGTAACCCTTATACAATGTCATGGTTATCAATAATTTAAATAAGGTTTTAGTATCATTGATGTATACATTTTTTTATGGGTTGCTGAACATAATGTAATTATTTCTCTCTCATACATGCATGTGGGTTTTATACATGATGTCACAATATGTGTTGTTACTTTAATTAACTTTAAAATATTGACATTAAAAGAAGTGGATAATGTAGGAACCTATAAATGCTTTGTGGTCATTTAAATATTGTTTTATAACATAATGTGTTAATAAAGTGGTTAGATATAAATTTACACTTTTCCTACTTGTCTGTCGCAAGAAATCGAAGTCGTTGTCTCTCTTGCATCGCCTGGTGTCGACGCGTGGCGCACCGAGTCGAGCGAGTGGAAGGCGACGTCGGGCGGGTCTCCTTTGCTATTCGGGTCCGGTTTGTGCACCCACTACCCGTTTGTGGCCTTGGATGCCAATCCTTTCACTCGCACTGTTCCACACGCCCAGGACTGGAAAGGCCTCGTCGTCCGTGGAGCTGGAGGGGCGATTTCTCCGGCGCTCTTCCTCCCGGGCGAGGGGCGATTCCTCCGGCGCGCTTCCAGCCCCGCCGGCCGCCCCAGAGGCTCCAAGGCCATCGTTGCAGGTTTGTTCAATGTCCGGAGGCTCCGCCCGGTCGCCTCGTGTTTCGTTTTGCTCGATTTTGAAGTCGTTTGTTATGTTCTGCTCGATCCTGCTCCAATCCATGCATGGAGGAAGCAGATCCCATTTCGTTCTTGTAAGATTGGGCATGGATTTGTCATTTGTGATTGAGGATTTGGTCGATACCTTGGTTCACGCGCCCCAAGGCAGTTAGCGTTTGGGGAGAGCTCGGGGGCAGGTGTGACCGGCGATTCGTGCACTCCTCTTTGTGCTCCCGTCCAGGCCCTGTGTAGGTCGACTTGGAGATAGGTGGAGATAGCTGGTAGCATGCATATGTGGTTCGATTCCATGGATTGCATGGATTGGTTTACTAAATTGGGTGTTGTTTGTCCAAATTTCATGGTTGTTTGAGGGAATGGGGATGTTGAGTGATGCTTCGGCGGTTGCAGATCTCTTGTTGTATAGTGTGCTGTTGTGAATCTGTGTTATGGTGATGTGCTTAGGGATTTCGCGTTCTAGGGAAGCAAATCAAGCAGACAGGGAGTAGGTAGCAGCTGTTTATGTTCAAGCAGACAGGCTCTCTGTTCAATCGCGGTGTCCATCACAGTAGTACAAAAAATTGTAACGTCCCTGTTTATGTTCATGCTTTTGTTTGCATGGATTAGCAGCTGTTCTCGTTTGGAGTTGCATGCTGCTTTTCTTTTTGTAGATAAAGTGGAAGTGGCCTTTGATCTTAAGATCTGATATTTGTTTGCTACGAGTGAGTTGTAAAGACACTTTGTTAATGCTTTGTGTTATTAGCTGATGGTGGCCTTAATAGTTCATCTCTGAAATTGTAGATGGTATTTTTTAGTGCTTTCCCAGGTTCGTCTTTCTTATGTGTAGCACAACTCCAAACTGCCACCTGACGCACATATATGAATTGCATTCCTTTACAATGTTTTTTTACTAATCTAGGTTCTCTGTCTATGAGTAAATATTGTTTCTCCTCCTGATGCTCAGTGCAAAATATGGCTTACATGTGCTAGGTGATAGCTGTGTAGATCATTGAGTCACTTGGGAATTAAAAGAAACCTACGCCTACAAGTAGTTTGTGCTGATGTTGATTCTTGAAATGTGATAAGTGTGACCTTGTTTCTATTGTCAGTCTAGAGGTTGGAACTTTATCAGGTGCTATTCAATTCAACCTTGGCTCTATGTGATCTAGGCTGCCTGTGGTGGTGGTTAGGACCTACTCGCTGCTTTGGTGATTTCAGAGAACTCAGACACGCTTGATCTATTTTCTATCAAATAGGAACACAATCGTCTAGCGGTTTAATTTTAGTTTGTTAGCTACTGAATTTAGTACTTGTTAGCATCTGATTCATGTGCTGAACATTTGATTGAGGTTCTGGGCTACTGTAGCTTAGTTCTGATGCAACATGGACATTGTAGAAAGTAGTAGTGATTCTAGGGTCAATGTCAGTGTGTCTTTTTATTGTATATTTGTGTTTTTGTTTGGACTGGAGAAAATGTCCTGATTTAGATTAATATAAATATTTCTTATGGAGTAGAACTGGAGAAAGCCATCTTGTGTACTTGGATGTAAGCCATACTATTCTGTTCAATCAATAGTGATGACTAGCACTTTTAGATTCAGTAAGTTCATGAACTCTTGCTTGTCATGATCTGTTACTCTTTTTTCAACTGAAAACTGTCTTTCAGAATGGCAAGGGCATTTTTGCATCCTGATAGGAATATGTTGATCATGTTCTTGCATCAGTATGATGTCTTCTTTCAACTGAAAACTCTGTTTCAGAATGGCCATAGGGTATTTCTTTTTGTATTGTGTGGAATTATGGACATGTTATAAATAGTACAATAATTGATAATGTAAAGGTTCCACACACACATCTGTTGGATCACCTAAAATTGCTCATATGTTTTGTTCAGAGTATCTTAGCATATTTTTAGGTGGTTTCGTGAGAGGTTGACTTGTCCAGTGTGTTGGTGGGAATACCCTTTGCCTCAAGTTGTTCCAACTCACGAAAGTGAGTCTGTTTTTTTAGTGAGTAGAACCTAAAATTGTTAGTTCAACCTTAAATAGCGATTGTGCGTCATAGTTGTAATCTTTTGATGGTATATATGATGCATGTGAGGATTTACCATTGTCGAGCGGGGATTTTATTTGAACCATGTGAGGATTTTTCCCCTTCTGTGCATGCCTGCTAGCTTCATAGTGTTGCAACTTTCCAATTGATTGAAAGCATTTCGAGTTCCGATTCTCGAATTTGTGGGGTTTCAGCTGATCTTCACTTCGATCTCTATTTGAGTTTGAAATTGACTGTGTACAGCGCCCGTCCACATCTCCTCACCCCTGCGGCCGGGATCTGGAATTGGAGTCTCTCGGATCCGGGCTTCGTCAGAGCTGTGCCTGTCCCCATCCCTCCATAGCCGAGATCCAGAGGTTGTGTCTGGTGAGTGGTGGGCACCGACGGTTCCTACATTTTGGTGAGCCAGTGCGTCTGTTTTTTTTTTGGTGTTTTGTTGTTTATAAAAATTGTGGAAATGGTGCGACTGTGCCTATGAGAGCATTCATTTGTCAGGCTAGTAACGTATACCTTACAATAGATCTTGGCTAGCGCTTGCAGGATTCTCAGTTTGCCACTCCTTGGGTGAAGGTACTGGCTTTGGGATGGGCAACGCTGCAGTGCAGTCCTAGGTGCCGGCCAACAGGAGGCTGATGTCGATGATGCAAATGCACACTTCTTCAGCTGATTAGTGGTAGGAAATAGAAGTTGCATCTTGACTGAGAGGTATTCAGCTTAGCTACAAGGTTCTCTGAACACTTGTGTTCTTCTCTATGTCATGTAGCATTAGTGGTAGGAAATAGAACATGTATCTTGAGTTCTTGACCGAGAGGTATTTAGCTCTGAAGTTCATACTTTTGTCCTTGTGATTTGTACCAGCGCATACATACACACACACACACACACACACACACACACCACATTTTTCTCCTTGTTTTTCATAGACAATTTATTTTTGGTGATTTGTGCCAACACATTTCATATATTTTTCCTTGTATGGTTGTGTTCTAGTTTCTGAATCATGGTTATTTTTTGTCAAATGTTCCAATACTGATGGTTCAATTGTCACCGCCACTGATAGCAACTCTTAAATAGTATCACTTGAAGACCATATATTTTTATTTTTCAAGTTACATACATTCTGGATTAAGTAATTCACTACTTTTTGTTGGTTTTTTTGTTTGAATTTTGTTTGTCCAAGAGTCCACAGAAAAATTCGACCTTGTACTTATTTTGCTATTGTTATCTGCGCTACACTTATTCTCATCGGTGCTCCCTTCCAAATCATTTAGTGTTGCCATTTTTATTTGACCTTGCATTTGTGTATTGCATGTGCCATTCTACATTTTGTAGAAAAATTCTACTTCGACAAGGTGCCTTTTAACAGGGGAAGGACATGGCTACTATATACGAAGTTAAGAAAAAAAAAAAAATGGAGAAGATGGCAAATGCAAAAGAGACTCTAAAGAAGATGAACCAGGTAAATGTTACAACATGCATGGTTTTTAGTCACTTGAGAAAAAAATTCTCAGCTACTTTAGAATGTTGATGTGTCCATGGTTCTTGACAATGAGGCTCTTTATGTCATTTGCTTGTGAACTCTAAAGCTTACAACACCTAGCTGTGAGTTGTTTTCAATGTGCAGACCTATATGGCTGAGTTATTAGATTTGTTTACTCTTGTTCTATGGCCTCATCAGTGCAAGAGTGTTGAACCATTCTTCCACCAAATAAATAAAATAATAAATGATTTGATTAATTATTGCAATCACCAATTATGCAAATTGCAAGTAATGAGCACTGCAATTTTAGTTCTAAGGATATGCAATATGTCCTTTTTTACTTTGCAGAGGATGCCTATTAGTAACATGAACATGAGCAGCACCATGGCTGTCTTTGGGCTACCAGCATGATGAGCAGCACCATGGCTCTCTTTGGGCTACACCAATCTGTACTCCCACAACTGTTTGTTTCCTTTGTATGGCTGATTGTTCTTCCTTACCGAACCTGCGTTTATCTTTATCTCATCTAGTACTTACAATAGGATCTAGCAAACATTTGATTTATAGCCTAGATACATGATTCAATTGGAGTAATGCAGTGTCGTGTCTCGAGTACTCAGTTCCGCTATTGCAATTGTGCATCTTACCGTCTGTTGGTTATTCGCTCGAGACCATGGGCATCTCTTGATCCTATGGTACTCTAATCTAGGTATCAAATAATGGAGCGGTATCAAATAATGGAGTTGCTTTTATGCTTGTGGTCTGCATTCTACGACACCTTGATTTCATGATTTTTGTTGTCCAACTTGTGCGGTCTTATTTATCTATACTACTACTATAATTAGCTACCCTTAGTATCGTTTTTCCCTTAGTTGTAGCAGTATGCTTGTAATGGTGTGCATGTTAACTCCAGCT
The DNA here is from genome assembly GCA_015847255.1 of Hyparrhenia diplandra. Lineage (NCBI taxonomy): Eukaryota > Viridiplantae > Streptophyta > Magnoliopsida > Poales > Poaceae > Hyparrhenia > Hyparrhenia diplandra. The sequence continues at coordinate 49,767 of JADLZK010007818.1, forward strand.
TGCTGATAGTTGTGCATTTATTATTTCTTGTAGAGGTCATTGTGTCCAGCTAGCTACTTATTTTCTTTTATCTTTTGTTCATTTGCAGGTTGTAGTAGCAAGTAGCAGTAAGGTTGCCCTTCTCCATCTCCAAGCTCAAGTAGCCGAGAGGACCTGTAAGCTCTAGCTCTCTCTATTCCTTTTACGTGATTGCCTTTTACCAAGAGACACACTTTTAAGATATTTTCACTTTTGCACCTAGGCCATTTGTATCTTAGTGTGTATCTAGAGTATTGTAGGCGATAGCTATGCCCCTAGCATTTTTGAAGATACAAAAAGTGCTAATTGTAAGTTCAAAAGTGGTGTTTTTGTCTAGAGTTTCAGAGGGCTTTGCATTCTTTGGCAAGTAAAACATTAGGAGACACAAATTGCAATCATCGATAATGTAAATTGTAGATATTAGGTTCTGCAATTGTAGTTCTCAACATTTGCAATTTTAGATCTAGGCATAATTTAATTTAAGGTCTGGAAACACATGTCTAGGAGAGGAACAGTAGTCCACTAGAACCTTCATTTCGTCTCTAGGCCTTTCCTAGTGCCACACCAATCCCACCCTCTATTCCTAGTTTCTTTGAACATTCATTGCCAATAACATGAGATTTGTCAAATAAAAACTAGTTTCATTATTTCCAAACCTCGTGATCTGTTGTTAACTCGGACAATTCAGTAAGTTGTAGGGCATTATCATCACTTCCAAGACCAATATGCATTAAAGAATCTGGTTCTTCCATTTCAGCAACTCCTTGGCTATGGACACGCAAAAAAATAGAATTTGTCAAATCTGTCCCCTTGTTTGTAGAAGCTGTCATGTCACTTGAATTAAAAAAAATTATGAAATCTGTCTACTTGTTTGTCTTAGCTGTCCTGTCCCTTGTGTTAAATAAAATTTGTTTGAAACAAGATCTCATAGTCCAAAAAAAGGGACCCTGCGATACAAGTGAGGATAATACAAAATGACATCGCTTGATTCCCTATATAAACCTACCGCCGGAGGCGGATTGTGAAAGTAACACTTTCGCCGAGGCGGAGTGGGCCGTTAGGCCCCTCGAGGCCGAGACACGAAGGCAAATTTTGTTTTGATTGTCACTTGTGCTGTACTTTTCTCTGGCTTTGTAATGTCCCTTGTACTATAATTTTGTATGGCTTGTGATGTCCATTGTCCTGTGCTGTTTCTTTGTGGGACTCCTTCATATACAGTACAATTTTAGGTGTGCTAGGTCTGTGTAGTCCCACATTGATTTGTTTAGGAGCACTAGTGCATTACCCATCACAAATCTGAACTAGTGAGATGTCAATACTTCAGGTAGTATATGGGAAGACCATCTGTCAGTCTTCAAGACAGTAGATGTGCAGACTATTGCTTTGAAACTAAGCATCTGATTGTTTGGTGTTATGTCAGTCTACATGCAATTGTCTAATTTTTGCTAGGCACCTCTCAACTTGCAACTTAACATTTATATATGAGCTACAATTGTTTGGTGTTATGTCGTATTTTGCTCTAACAGAGCATTTTTCATCTGATTCCTTATATAGGGATGTCAGCAAGAGCATGTGTTTAGACCTTTCTGTGAAGGAGAAATCTGTCAAACCTCCACGGAGGCACTCAATACAAGCCAAGCCAGGAGCTAGCCCAATTACTTTTGTTCTTTTCAGCACAATTGTAAGTTCTTACTCAAACTGCACCACCTACAGATTACAGCATTAGGTTCCCTGGACTAGTGGTGGCAGTGGCATGTTGCTGAATTGCAGTCAATATTCTAGTTAACAGTGACCTCAGACTTACCTGATATAAGCATGTCAGAGAGAGTAGAAACTACTTGAGACAAAAAGCACCATTGTTTACTGTATCCATCGTTCTGAACTGCAAGTTGTCTGAACCTTGCAAAAGACAGGAAACAATGGCCCCTAAAGGTCTGAAATACGAAATGAGGTTCCAAGTCCCATTATAGTGATAACTGATAAGGTTCTTGAAACTTTGATATGTGAATTGTAATAAGTTGTGCTCTAAGTTTTGCATTGTCTAATCATTGTTTGAGTCCAGGATCTCAAATTAGTTAAGTGTTGTGCATTTTGTTGCTGATTCAGTGCAGTGTTGAATTCATCTGTTTGGGGCTTCACTTTGAGATTTCATTTTCTACTACTGTACTTTTATCACAATTTTAGCTTTGTCTAACATGTATTGTTTGTGGCAGCTAATGCTAATGAAAACTTTTTTTAAATGTACAGCCAGATAGGCTTGATGAGTTGGAAAGGGTAGAACCATCAGGTGGCAGGGTCATCAACTGGAATGGGCACCGTGTCCTGGGGGTGCTTGCGACGTCAAGGGCAATTGGTACGATGATGTCTCCTTTTGTTCTATCCATTGTCCTTGTGATTGAAGATGTGTTGAGTAAAATGGCAGTAGTGTTGAGTAACCTTTGCCTGCAATTGTTGGCGAAAAATGATCCTCTACCAATAAACCACATGTTCTAAAACCAATTTAATAGGCCAGCTGTTTGTAGAATTCATCTGTAATGGGCTAAAGTTCAGTAAACTATTTTTGTGCTGCCATATATCACTTTGAGCAACTCACTCAATGTTCCAGCCTATTGTGTTTGTGAAAAGAAATGAAACGTAGACACAAAACCAATGGTTAATGATTGCAACTTTTTTATAGTCTAAATTGCAAATATAGCTAACTGCAATTTTAGTTAAGTCCATTTGAAATTTTGATTCCTACTGATCCTACTTTGCATTGGACCTATGTCTTTTGTTTTTGCCATGGACATGTGTGTTACAGCCCTGGACATGAGGATGCCTTCTAATGATCCTAATGGACAGTGGTACAGAGTTGGTGTTTAGATTGAACAAGAAACAAACAAATTGTACAGAGGAATAGAGGAGAAGCAGTCACGTACAGAAGACAACCATGTTCAATCATCTGTGATTACAGAAGCCAACGTGGGGGGAAAGAGGAAGAACACAGGTGAAACAAGAACATAAAAGGGGACATACCAATCCAGTTGATCCTTTTCTCTGATTTTCTCATAGATCCGATCAGATCGGGCTTCCAAGGATTGGCATCTCCCTTCGTGTTTCTTTCTTGCGCCAGGGTTCAATGGCAGTTCTGCAATTATTGTCAAATTTGTCCTCATCCTGGAAAGTTCTGTAATTAACGGGTTGCAGAACGGGTTCGATTTGGTTAACGGGTTCGATCTGTTAGTGTCTGCGAGCCCGTTAGGAAGCGGTTCCCACGCACGGCGTCGCGCATGGGGTGCGCGTTTTATGCGGGGTGCGCGCGCGTCTGTAGGTGGCCGTTGGATGTGGATCCGATGGTCTTTGTTGTTGCAAGATTTTGGGTGTCAAAATCTTGTGAAAGAGATATAGCAAGTCTCATAAATTTAAGGATTTGAAGGTGTAATAGCATGAGGATAATCGGATGTACTAGTTGCGTGGGAGACTCTTCTAAAAATTAAACACATCTGGCCAACATTTCCTATCCACGGACATAGGACAAACCAGTAAATAAATCTTGAACGTCGGTGATGAGGTGATGTCATGAACAGAATTGGGCTAGCCACGAAAGTGGCTAATTGGGCCAAACGCGACGACGCTGGCCCGGGAGGGGCCGAGGCGCTTCCTTGAGGGGGAGTCGGCCCTGCCGCCGCTACTTGCCTCCTTCTCAGACGATTCGAGTTTTCTTCGTCTTCAAGTTAGGATGATTTTAGGTAGTTTTGGTGTGCAAGGGGCTATCTCATCTATAAGGGACCCTTATTAGGAAATAATAAAATAGAAAATTGCTTGTAAAAGGAATTCCAATAATATAAGGAAACCTTATAGAGATTGCTTAGATTACAAGTCCCACTAGTCGGGCTATATAAGCGAGAGGCATGTAATCTCTAGGGGATAAGCAAGAAATAAAACATATCTATCGCTTTCGGCTCCGGGCTCCCTCCTTCCTCCTCCCGCGCCGCCCCACCCCAACCAGCGCCGCCACCGCGCAAGGAAGGGGCGGCCACGCCGCCGCCCGACCGCCGCCCGTCCACGCCGCTCCTTCCCCAATTTTCCCTCAATCTATGTGTCAATTCGGCCCAATCTGGCCGGAATCGGACCTGGTATCCGGAGACCACTACGATCCACCCACCATCCATGGCTTCCGAGATCAAAGAGTTCAATGCGGCGGCGAAGGAGCTCCTCGGCGTGCCACCGCGCCCGGATCGAAGAGCCGACGACATCGAGACTCGCCACGCCCGGATGGAGCACGTCTTCTTCACGTCGGGAACCCCGACGCACGACGACGCCGGAGGACGGCCTAGCGGCCGCCCGGCATAGGGCGGGCGCCTCGGCTCGGCGCCCCTCCCCCCCGCCGCGGACTCCGTCGACGGCTCCGACCTTGCTATCCTCGTACCGAGGAAGATGAAGGCGTTCTCGGGTGATGCTCCCGGCCATCTTCAACATCACCCTCGATGACCCAGCGAGCATCGGCTGCCCCTCCTCTCCACGAGACACCTACAGCGGTGCGGGGACGCCCTGGCGGTACTACGGTGCCAATCGCGGCACCCCTGTCCCTCTCGCGGGCGCCACCCGGGCGCCCACGATGGTGCCACCAGCGGCATCACGTCCCCCTCGCTACATCACGCATCCGCAGATCAAGGGCGGCGGCACCGATGATCCCGATCTATATTTTCGGTCGGAACTCTTCTTCCGGCTTAATGAGGAGATCGCCCCGCCGACCACACGTGAGTTACGCCGCTTTCCACCTCATTGGTATTGCCGCGATGCAGGTTCATGGATCTGTCCAAGACGAACTTCCTAATCAAGTGGGATGAGTTCACGCACCGCCTCCGCATAGCACTTCGCCCGCCCCGCCCGGCTACCTCGACACTACAGGCGTACACGCCCACCTTCCTAGGGAGGCAAGGCGATCGACTACATCAATGACTTCGAGAACTATGCACTACGCATGGAACTCGAGGGACAGCGCCACCGTGTCAGACTCTTCGTGGAAGGCCTCTACGAGACACTTCGCAATATGCTCGAATGGTTCGAGCCTCGTTCGTTGGAGGAGGCCATCGACCTTGCCCGCCGCTACAACGACGACGAGCCCGACGACGCCACTCGGGATGCTCACACGGTACCAAGGAAGCGACTTTGCCACGGGCACTGGAAGGCCTCGACGGCGACATAGCGGCCGCCTTGTGTGACCGCTTGCTAGGACATCAACGTCTTGATGCTGCCATGGAAGACATCGAGGGACTGACAACACACAACATGATCACGGCGCTGCAAGTGGACACAACTTCAAACACAGAGCTTGGAATCATCTCATGCGCAATCGAGCTGGGCTCGACTGCGCCAGAATGGAGTCTACGCTACGGCATCGTGAGGTACTTTCACCGTTACTACTATATTCCTGGCCGCTCGAGCTCCTCGAGGATGTCATCTTTGGGGGAGAACGTTCCACTACAGCGGCATAGCGGTGGGCTTCCACCTCCCCAATCGCCCTCGCGAGGATCAGGCGTTTCCGGCCAGCGTCCTTCTTCTCCAGGCATGCCCCGACGAGTGGATCGAGGGTGCTACTGTCCTCCTCTTCGACAACAACGGCGAAGTCTTCTTCCGCGTCGACAACATCACGGTTGGAGCACCGTGGACAAAGGAGACACATCTGGGACCTTCCATCAACACGCCCAGTGACCTCCTCTACGGCTGCCTCCTCGACTTCACATCATCACCGCCTCACGACACTTCGACACGTCTATTGCAGGCAGCTCCATGCACAGGTGGCAGCACCAACAACTTACACCTACCCGTCTCCGCCTCCGATTCGCGATGCTCAAGATGTCGGGCACCCTCAGTGCCTTCGTCATGCAACATGCATGCGCGGAACGCCCCTTCGTGCTGCCACCGATGAGCTTCAAGTTCGGCGTCTTCTTCGGCAATTTCCACATCGACTTCTCCTTCTCCGACAAAGATTCAAAGCATCCGCAGCGGCGACAACGACAAGAGCGGCTCTCTCATTCTCTACTTCGGGTCCGGCATTATTACTTCTCCAATCGACGTGCCTTTCGCCACCACACGGTGGGTTGGCGGCACGTGGGCCGCGCCGCCTCGTCGAGCGGTGGGGAAATGTCATGAATCGAGTGGGCCCGGCTGAAAGTGGCTAAATTGGGCCCGGCGGCGCCGCCGCCCGAGGAGGGCCAGGGCGCGCGCAGGGGGGGAGTCGGCCCTTGCCGCCGCCACTTGCCTCCTTCCGTGCGATTCGAGTTTGCTTCGTCTTCAAGTTAGGATGATTTAGGTAGTTTTGGTGTGCAAAGGGCTATCTCATCTATAAGGGAGACCCTTATTAGGAAATAATAAAATAGGAACTTGCTTGTAAAGGTATTCCAATAATATAAGGAAACCTTATAGAGATTGCTTAGATTACAAGTCTCACTAGTCGTGCTATATAAGCAAGAGGCATGTAATCTCTAGGGGATAAGCAAGAAATAAAACTTATCTATCGCTTTCAGCTCCTGGCTCCCTCCATCCTCCTCCCTGCGCCGCGCCGCTTCCACCCCCACCCGCGCCGCCCGCAAAGGGTGCGCCACGCCGCCGCCGGCCACGCCGCTCCTTCCCCAATTTTCCCTCAATCCACGTGTCAATTCCGGCCCAATCCAGCCGGAATCTGACAGGTGATGTACAGGTTGGTTGCTGCTGTCCACGGCCAATAATTTTAGTTACAGCCTTATATGTACAGGTTGGTTGCTGCTTGAATTGTAATGATACGGGTAAAAAAGTCAGAAATATGTCGTTCTCCGTGCTCCGTGTATCTTTCAAATCTGTTCTTGAGTTGGTCTAATTGTAATGCCATTCTTCAGGTACCTCAAAATTGGTAGATTTCGTAGCACCAAAATTCAAACTGAGACATATATTTGGCAATGGTCAATTTCGTTGCATAAAAATCTCATGTAAAAGATAACATTTTGCCTTCAGTTAACACCCGGTTTAAGCTGAGCTCTCTGCAACTGCAATGGCAGTCACCGCAGGTACATACCTCTGACCAACGGCGAGCTGTGCCTGGTGGCCGCGACGGCGTTCACGTCGGAATTCCTGCTCTTCTCCTACCATTCGGCCACCCACGCAGGTCTGGAGGGATACTACCACCACCTCCTCGTCATCCTCATCGCCCTCTGCATCCTCACCAGCGTCCTCGGCGCGCTTTTTGCCGGCGAGCTTCCCCATCGACGTCGCTGCTGGAACACTCATTGTGCTGCAGGGGCTGTGGTTCTACCAGACAGCGTTCATGCTTTTTGGCCCCATGCTCCCGGACGGGTGCGAACGCAATGCCAAGGGCGACCAGGTCGACTGCGGCAGCCGTGCCGCCGAGGAGCACGCCGAGCAGCTCGCCAATTTCCAGCTGTTTGGTGCCGTGTTCCTCGCCTTCGTCTACGTGCTTGGGTGCTACGCCGTCGCCGTGGCTAGGTATGGACACCCGGACTTGGTGGCGATGCATACCGAGCACGTCGCCGCCCTGGAGTGCCACGGCATTGGCGGCGGCGCCAGAGCAGCAGAGGAGTGGGTTGTCTAGTGGAGTCTGATGAGTGCATATATGCAGCTCTGTTCTTGCGTCAGTATATTCAGTATTCAGTAACAAGTGTAGAACATGGTGTGATATGTTGCTGTTAGTGCTGTGTCAATTATGAGAACTTTCATATCGAGAGAAGTTCTCAAATGGAGAATACTACCTGGATCAGAAAGTTTCAGGCAAAATACCAATCGTATAGTATGGAGATCAAATGTTGTCAAAATATCTGAACCAATCAAAGAGTTTCATGATCATTCTGGCAAAGGATCTAAAGAAATAGAAACATTTCAAAAATAGAAGCATTTCAGTAAATAGATACAGAAATGTTTTTGTCATTCACAATCAGATGTTTTATCCATACAGCTAGCAGTGCTCTTTTCATGTGTACATGATACATCATACATGCTAGCTCTCCAGTCGTATCAACAGATATGTACTCATCACAGTATATAAGTGCTGGCTCAAAGAAGGCCTGCAAACACACAACTGGATACACAAGTGCACACAAACTGAAATCTAAAGGTTACAGTGTCTTCTTTGATAGCTAAAAATGACATGTTTTGGAAGCAACTTATGTTCCTGCATTTTTCCCACGTATTCTATCTTGCAGGTTGTTGAGTTGTCATTCCTCTCTTTGAGTTCTGAACATTTGAACTTGCAATGAAACACCATTAACAGTTAGCAGCTTGATATCCATATCTGCAACATGTCCCCTGGCGACTTGCATTATTAGTGTCATACAAATTGTTCCTTCTTAACAAGATAAACCACATATTAGTGAATGGCTACATGATTTTTCTTGACTAGCAGTTTGTAGTATTTCTTATGCAAACTTTTTTTGTTTTTATATATAATCGTATGGTCATTCCAGTTCTCCGAAAACAGAGCAAGAACAGAGATTTCTGTACAGAAGATGAGATTAGTACCTTTTGAATATTGAATCTATATTACACAATATCATAGTTTACTAGAGTAGCAATAGTAAAACTACATTTCCTTGGTGAAACCACAAAATAAACATGAACATGAATAATTAAGGTTGGATCATTTATGAATTGTAAGTATTACCTGTGGAATGCAAGATCTTGAGCTGTTGCATTTTAATTCCTGCCACTTGGCAATCAACACTACAATAGCTTGAAATACTGCGTCTAATCTAGTCCATCACACTTCCATTTCTGAGATATAAAGAAAGTGGAAAAAAAAATGTCAGAATAAGGGGGAAAAGCCGAGAAGCAAGAACAGGTAGAGAAGAAACAAGGGAAATCTACATCAGAGGAAAGGGGGAAAGGAGAACAGGCACACCTTCATCTTCATCAGTCCACGATTCATCACTGATCCTGATCACAGGGTTTGCTTCCTCCACCTCCTCGGAAAGGAGAACAAGCGAAGTTTGAAACAACTTTACAAATCGTGAAGAGACTCAAATGAAAAATACCAGAAGGATCAAAAGTTTTGCCACATTTGCTAATGCTTCAGCGTTCGAGTCAGTGCCCCCTTCTACTGACGTTTGATTCACACATGCTCTCCAATCGTATCGGTAGATAGATATGTACTCATGACACAACAATATAAGTGCTACACTACTGCACTCAAACTGAAAACTGAAGATTACAGTGTCTTGACAACTGAAAATGACATGTCTTCCTTGGAAACCCTTGCAAGCTATTTTTGGCCAAGATGTGCTAAGTCTTCTAGGTTGTTCACCTGAACTTAGTCTGATGAGCTTCCAATTTTTCTCGCTTTCAGTTGTGAACATTTGAACTTGCAATGCAACACACATTAACAGTAAACTGGTGAAGGTTCCTCTCTGACTGCCATGGTAGATTCTGTGAGGCTTGCAGATTTTCATTATGATGCCCAAAATTAAACACAAATTAATGACTGACAGTTCATGGAGAGCATTATTAGTATCAACAAATTGTTTGTTTCTTTCTCAACAATATCAACCATACAAATTTACATCAGAAGAAACAGGGAAAGGAAAAGAGTTGCACCTTCGTGTTTAACAGTTCATGATTCATCACCAATCCAGAAAAGAGAAGGGATGTCTAGGTTTGAAGAAACGGGTAGAAAGGAGATAGGCGACAAGGAACAAGCAGAGCAAGTATCACAAACATCTTATTCATCAGTACATATAGGTAAAGGGTGGGATGGACTTTAGAGGCACTCTCCTAATCGCAGCCTTTGTTTCCTCCACCACCTCCTTGCCGTCGAAGCAATCATCGATTTTCTCGTTTTGAGCACAACACAGAATTGCAACAACTCAAGATCAGCGAGCCTTGGCATAAAACGGACATGGCTGACGTCCGTGGTTCAACTTCTAATCTGATAAGAAAGCAAGAAACAAAAGATATTTAGATTCGAAGAAAGAGGTAAAGGAGATAAGGGATAAGCTACAAGCACAAGCAGAGCCTTTGTTTCCTCCATCCGAAGAAGTTGTTTACCTTAATTGCCTTCTCCTTTCATTCTGAACTGAACCAAATTGGTCGTCGGATGTAGTCCTTCTTGGTCTGACTCGTTTCTCCTGTTATGGTCCGTCGCCCTGCTGACTGGAATTTTCTTGTTTTGCTTCGAATGGCTCCCTGAGGCAGATACTGTCCAGGACTGGTCAGGCCTCTTCATGGTGTATAGATTACTTTAAGGGTGGGATGATTGGGGTGGACTTCAATAGCATGCCTCACCGCAGCCTCTGCTTCACCCACCTCCCCACAACTGCCTTTATATGCTAACCAAACCGTCAAATCCTGCAGCAGCGGCAGATTCCCCAGGCCCAAGTCGAAACCACTGTCGATTTCTCTCATCTCCCGCACTGGCAAATCCAAGGTAAGTTTTGTGAGCCTCGGCATAGCTCCTTGCTGAAACACCACTGGCCGTCGCCACAACTTGAAGTTTACCAGGCATGGGAATGAACAAGCACCAATGGTGAATCCCCTTTGGATCCCGGGATCCTTATGATGTACCTTCAACACTAGAGAGTAGAGAGCAGGCAACCTTCCGAGAATCTCGAGATCCTCCTGCTGCAGCACCCTCAAGTTGATGCGGAGGTAGGAGAGGTCAGCAAAGAGTGAGGGATCCACCTTCAACCAAGCAGGTAGCATAGAAAACCAGCACATGTACCACAGGTCCAAACTGCGGAGATGTTGTGGGGCAACGACGACCCAACCATCCAAGCTGCATTCACCAGAATTGATCCGGAGATCTAGACTCTGGATTCTATGCAGCTTGTTTAAGCACTCCACCAGGGATTCAATCTGGACATTGTTACATTTAGTTGAGCTGTTAATTTGCAGGTCCTTCAGCTCTGATAGATTGCCCAGCTCTTTTACGATGTCTATGAAGTCATCGTCATGAATGCTTAAATCTGAAAGCTGTACAAGGTCTGTCAAGTTCCCAATCCCTTTCGGCACTATTGTGTTAATGTGTATGAGCAGGCACATCAATTGTTTTAGCCCAAAAATACTTGACGGCAAGCTAGGAATTGCATCTAGTGTTGGTACATCTAGTGTTTGTAGAAATTGAAGGTTTCCTATTTCTTCAGGGAGCTCACCAATCATTGTATATTTTAGTCCTAGGTACCTCAAATGAAGTAAACTACCAAGGAACTTAAGCCTACAGCCTTGTGAAAGATCACATCCTTCTAAATCCAGCACACGCAAAACTTTGAAGCTCTCAAGTGTTGGTACAAGATCAATACCAGATGGAAAGACAATAACTGACCTCACATGTTCTTTTCTCAATGTAGCCTCATGATTACCATGACTAGCCATGCCATTTTGAAGGGATAGCCTTCGGACCTTTTCTGATGCAGATGAGTATGGAGCCATATTGTTCTGTATAGTAACAAAGTTTTCTTCACTTGATAAGGAACAGATAAGATCAAGCACCATATCATGTACACGACAGGATTCTACCATGCCAGTATCTTCACCGTGCCTGGGTTGGATCATGCTTCTATTTATGAGCTCATTAAAGTAACTCTCCCCCACTTCAAATAACCGCTTTTCTTGCATTTGAGACTGGATAAAACCTTCAGCTATCCACAACCATATCAAACGATTTTTATCAATTTCATAATCTTCTGGAAACATACTTAAATATAACAAGCAACTCCTTAGATGAGAGGGCATATCATAATAGCTGAGTGACAAAACCTTCCTCATATTCTCTATGGTATTATCTTTCTCTAGTCCTGCACTAATAGAGTTGCACACATCATACCACTCCAATTTGCTTCTTCCTTTAGTAACCAACAAACTAGCTATTGTAATAATAGCTAAGGGAACACCACCACATTTCTTTAGTATTCTATTTGATACTTCTTCTAGGTGTTCATTAGGGCATTTCTCTTGGTCTCCTTCCCCAAATATTCTATCATTCAGTAATTTTCTAGAATTGTCACGAGAAAGGGGCTTCATCTCATAAACAGTGCCAATTTGCTCAGCAACAGTGAAAATACGAGTAGTTGTGATGATTCTGAAATCAGCACTATCATGGGGTAGTGCACATCTAATCACATTCCAATCTGTGATCTTCCATATGTCATCGATAACAATGAAGTACCTGCACATATACAGAACAACAAAAAAAGGAAATGTCATCATCAGTCATCACTAAGCAAAATGTGGAGAAAAAAAATATAATCAATTTTTTGTCTTATATATGTGTTGTGCCATGCTCAGTTAACCGAGCAGACTAGTGCAGAATGAAGATTTAGTTAATAATCAGTCTTTATGCATGTATGATAATCCTGGAAGAAAATATGTATACGGCATTGCTCATGTCCTTTCTGCTCAGCTTCGATGATCCTCTGACATGAGTTAATGGCCGGCGGCCAAGGATTTCATTCAGCAGCTACGCCTACGTGAGCAAGCCCAATAGCCCAGACATGTAAGAAAATTAAATAGTAGTCCAATAGCCCAGAATACTGGACTAACCCTTAAATTCTTCTTTCTAAAATTTCTGAATCCTATTTTTTAAAATCCTTTTGATTTGATACCAGCTCTGTAGCCATGCACATGTGCTCTATTCATGTTCAACAGACCTATGCAATTGGACGAAGATATTTTGGACTAGTGAACGCTTATTTTGGACTACTGCTTTTATTAATTTCTGAGTGAAACAATGCAAATTCTTTCTATTGGCTACTAAATATTTTTAGAGTCAACCCTCACCTCAACAAAGCCTCTGGTTTTGTTCAAATAAAAAGCTAACTAGGCCGGTGTAACGAAATTTCCACAAGTTTCACTCAGATTCTTTGTTGTGTGTATCCACACTAGATTGACAAAAGTTCGCACTTCATGGATCTCCGGTTGTACAAGATCAATACATGGAAAGAGATAAGAGGTATACAGCACCAGAGGTTAGAAAAAGAGGCAACATGGGTCGTCACTTGATAGCTGAACCCACTAGGACATAAAGTATGGCAATAAAGGAAATGAGATGCAGTTGACCGGCACTAAAAATTAGGTTCATTTGAATTCTAAAAAAATTCATATGATAAATTGACAACCATTTTTGTTATGTGCTCATACCTCTTCCCCTGAAGGAATTTTCTTAGTTCGTCGATAACATCAATACCTTCAGCATTCTTCTTGGCGAGTTTATAGAACATGTCCCTGAATAATCTATTCATATCAGGAGTTTGAGACACTGATACAAAAGCTGAGCAATCATAGTGTGATTTAAGCTTTTCATACACAACATTAGCAAGAGTTGTCTTTCCTAAACCTCCAAATCCCACAATGGAAACTATCTTGTTTTGTTCCTTGGACGCTTCATTTCCTTCAATCAGATACTTGATTACCTCGTCTCTTGACTCGTCAATGCCAACTAGCTCTGTCACCTTCTCATACCGAACTAATGCACGAGGATCAACTGTTACTGGCTTATCGACATTGTGGTCAACCTTGTACCTGTCATGCCTGCTGTGCACCTCTATGACACGACTCTTGATTTCTCTGATGTCAATAGCAATCTTGCGACGAATCTTGGGCTGCATCAAGGAACCAAGGGTCTTGTCAATGAACTTCTTGAAGCCATGCTTTTTGGCTGGCTGATGGCCTTTGACTTGCACCATGAATGTGTCGATATTGTCCTCTATGTCATAGGACAACTCTCTCACATTCCTAGCCCAGATCTTATCTCCACTAGGAAGCTGGTCAGCTGGAACCTTGGAGATATGCTCAAGAGCACCCTTCATGCTCTCGAGCTCATCTCGGAGGAACATGATCCCTCCTTTCACCTCCTTTTGCAGGTTGTACTCATCGGTAAGCAGCTCACCGAGCTTGGGGAGGAGGCTTGGCAGTGCCCCCAACACGACCTCCATTGATCTTCTTCTTGGCAAAAGGAGCCAAAGTTGCAGGGGTGTGGCTGAAGCCTTAAAGGTGAAGGAAGAAGGATTTCAAGTGGCACTGGAGGTGGCTGCCCTCTCATATATAGCTCCAAGCTAGAGCATAGCATGGATATATATCGCTGGTGGTGTCGTGTCGTCGTTGTGCTCAATGCAAGAGGCCTTGCTTGCTTGTTGAATTGGCTTGCATTTAATTTCGATGCGAACCAACAACCTACTCCAGTATACGTAGTACCGTCTCTTTTACTATCCTGCACATGCTTGGTTTGGCGGTGATTTGATCGCTTGAAACATACCCCTCCGTCCCTAAATGTTTGTCATTTACCGCTTTCCGACAAATTAATGTCGATAATTATATATTAAAATATATAAATATTTATGTTAAGTAATTAGTATCATCGGAAAGATCTTTTTCTAGTCTAGTTTTTAATAAATTTATTTAGATATTTAAATATTACACGTATTTTGTACAAACTTAATAAAAGCGTGGCACGAAAACCAACTGGCGACGGTCAAATAGGGACGGAGGGAGTAGTAGACCTCGTCCAGCACTCTTGTGGCTTTCAATAATCCTTCATGGTAGGTGCAAATTAATCGATTATTTGCTACGTACGGATCATTTTGATGAGCCGGCCCGCCCTATTGTTATTTACGAATGTGAAACTTTGTGGCTCTACACGTGTTACTGTCGATCCGTGCATCCATTCACGTGTCGTCGTCCTGGATCGTGATCATTGTTGCTGAGCGTTGGTAGTTGGCACACGTACTGTGATAATAATAAATTAGCTCGCTCGAGGGGGCAGGGCAGCACTTGATCTCACGCACATCAGCAAGGGCAATGGTGGTTGTCCAAGTATGTATGATTGACTGAGGCGGAAGTGAGGCCAACTTGGAATTCTCACATGCCATGCCGACACCAGGCTTATCCTGGCCGGAGGAGGGCATAGATTCGTGCCCGGAACACCGTCGGCGCGGCGGTGGAGGCTTATGAGAGAACCTCGTCGTCAAGTAACCCCGCCTGGTCATCGGCGGAGTCAAGACGGCAACAGGCCGCAGCCGGAGCATCTTCAATTTACTCCACCACATGGATGCTGGCCCAGTGCTGCTACCTTTGCAAGACCTGCGATCGGCGGAGTCAAGACGGCAACAGGCCGCAGCCGGAGCATCCTCAATTTACTCCACCACATGGATGCTGGCCCAGTGCTGCTACCTTTGCAAGACCTGCGTGCCCCAGCAGTGCTGCATTATTGCCGCGACACATTGATTCAGAATGGGCAGTGTACCATCGGCTTGAAATTTAAGTTTGCATCCGGTCACCATAGTCCTTACGCCAGTCCGGCACTTGCTATTTACTGAGAAGACACGTCTACAGAAAAAAATCATAGAGCACAAAAATTATGGGAGGGACCGGAGGTAAGTTTCATTCAGATTTTAGGGGATCAAAGTGGCCAGCACATTGGAAACAGAGTGAGATTTTACCGAGAGCGTTTTTGTGCCATAGACTGCCGTCCGAGACGACCACCGTTTGCAAACGATTGCTGCTCTGTCTTCTCTTCAGTTCAATGACAAATCTGCTTAAAGTATGAAAATAACTTCCTCGCAAAAAAAAAAAGTATGAAACGACTACCTACGTATTAAAAAACATTGATTTTATTTGATTTCGTGTAGTTGTCTGGATCGTGATCATTGTTGCTGAACGTTGGCAGTTCGGATACGTGGCTCGCGCGAGAAGGCAGGGCAGCAGTTCATCTCACACATAGAGGACCTCCTATTTTTTTTCAAGACCGGGGATATAGCCCGTTTTTCATTAAGCGAGAAGAAAATAATCAATAGACTCAAACATAAAGATACAACGGATATCTTGGGTAATCCATGGATTACCAACGAGGTCCAAAAACACAAACGAAAGTAAGAAACACGGGGCGGGAGACCCTCCACCTAACAACCCCGCAAAGCCAAGCCTAGTATTAAAGGAAAGTCAACACCAAGATAACTAGTGGCGATCGTTGCCATAGATGAGCGTGATTTTGAGTGCTCCTCCGAGTCAGAGCCGCGGCGGCGAGAAGCACGCCATGAAGGCACACCTCCGAGTCACTTAGGTGCGACCACGGCGTGAAGCACCGCCATGAAGGCACACCTCCGAGTCACTTACGTGGGACCACGGGCGAGGAGCACCGACATGAAACACTCTCTCGAGTCATAGAATTACGGGACGCGGACGAAGAGCACCAATAAGGATATGGACCGACAACACCAGCTAGGACTAGCGAGTAAAGAGCAGCAACAAAGCGCAGCTAGGCCAAGCATGACAAACAGCGACGGGACGGACAAAAGGCTGCCCCCAAGCCCCCCAAAGCGCCTGAAAAGCGGGGGACATGCTCGGACGCGCCTTTAGGAAGGACATGACACCATCCCCGCGGTATGGGTTTTCACTCTCATCTCTCCGAAGATGAAGAGACAACGTCGCAACCCACCCCACCACCACGGTGGTGCGGGTGCAACATCGGCGTTCGGTCAACATCGCCACCATGGCGGCGTTTGGAGCGCCCAAACTAGCCGCCGTCGGCCCGCGCCCAAAGGTCTTGCCAAGGCGAGGAGGCACACCGATCGAACCGGCGCTTCCATGGAAGGATGTGGCGCCCAAGGCATCACCCGTACCGTCATTCGCCCGGTGAGAGCGGGGGGCTTTCACCCGAATGTGTGCCAATGTTGACACTTGTTATCATATAAAATTTTTAATTAATTAAACATGAGAAAGGGGTATAAATAATAATAACAACCTAGAATAGGGTGTCACTAACATAATTCCATCAGTTTTGGTAAAGTTGTGATTTGCGGGGACTTACGAGAAAATCAGCGAGAGATGGCGTGGCATACGGCCGGCGTAGCATAGCGCAATCAACTCGAAACAAGTCTAGAAGGCTTCGGATTAATCGGCGTGAACTAACCCGGAACCAAGAAATACATCATCTAGAAGACTCGAACACTTTGACGCCGGCGGCGGGACCCGAGGGGAGCACCCCACGGGCGATCGGCCCAATAGTTAGGCCGATCGGCCCCCGAGCGCCGACTCGCTCTGCGCCGGGAAGCTTCCTCCACCGCCTCTAAGACTCGATCTAAACCGGTTGATTTGAGTCGGTTTGATCCGGCGACGGTAGAAGTCGCGGGATTGATTCAAGGTTAATACCACATCGCCCTAATGAAGATGGAGGGCAGGGCGAAGACCGATATATTAGGACCCCTAGACCCCCCTTCTTAGATCATCA
Source organism: Hyparrhenia diplandra (assembly GCA_015847255.1). NCBI lineage: Eukaryota > Viridiplantae > Streptophyta > Magnoliopsida > Poales > Poaceae > Hyparrhenia > Hyparrhenia diplandra. Next base: position 66,967 of record JADLZK010007818.1, read on the forward strand.
AGTTCTATAACAAAGATATTTCTAATTAAAATACCAAGTCATATTCAACGCTAGAGAAACATCGCTTTCGGAAGAGTAGCAATCAAGATTAGAACTAGTAGGAAGGGAGAAATCCGCTCGGATCGTCGGAGGCAGCTCAAGATCGGGGGCCTCGTTCTTGTAAGTTCTTCATTGTAAGTAGTTTTCAAGTTCGGACACATGCTTAATATGAATATCTTGATCATGTTTATATTCGAGATTATTTGTTCTAGTATTTACTTTAATTACACATTTAGCATAGTTGAATTCTTGTTATGTTCATGCATGGATTAGTATAGCGCTCATCATCTAGATCGGAAGGTGAGTGGTAGAGATGATGTAATCATGGTGATTAGATCTTTTTACTGCGTTTGCACCCTATGTGCCGGGTCGGTGTGGTAGATAGATGGTGGTGACAAACACCATTGAGTCCTTTGCAATCCACCCGTATGTAGGCCTAGCGGATGTTAGATTTAGGGTTGTTCTAAGTTTAGGCCTTAGTCTTCACGGATTCTGTCCTCATGTGCGGATTTAATTAGTCTTTCTTCGATGATTGTTATTTGTATTGCATAATTAGGTAGATCCTAACATTTAGTTTAGAGTTACATATTGGAGTTTCTAATGCTAGCTAGCCTATGAATTGCTATCGTCCATTGTTAGACACTTTCTCGCCAACCAACGTGATTTTTGGTCAAATCTGTTTTATCTAGAACTTTATCATTATCTTTACTATGAACTTTGATCCTTGCTTAAGTAATTGATGAGATTAATGCTGATGTCTTGCACATGAGAGATGGTTAGATTAAGATCTATGCTTAGTTAATTCAAGATAATGAGACTTCTTTCCTGTGGTAGAATATAAATTCAAGACACAGTTATTACTCTGGTTAAAATGCTACAATGGTATATATTCATATCGTGCGCTTGCGGATACCCGAGTTATAATTGTTTATTTACTTATTAAGAAGTTATCAAGGCATAGTACGAATATTATATTCCTTGCATATTAGTAGTTTAACTATAGGGATGACAACCTTTTTAGGATATGCTATGAACTGCAATGAATATTTCTTTTAGTTTTATACGAAGCAACATCGATATTCTTTCTAGATGCCATTACTAGTTAGTGACATTAGAAATACCAACAAGCATTTTTGGCGTTCTTGCGGGAAAGAAAAGTCTATAGCCCAATAAAATAAAAACACATAGGATTAACATGCATGCATCTCTCATACGCATCGATTAATTTTATCAATTGCTTAAACAAGTATACCCTTGTTATTATTCTTCCTATCTTTTTGCGGGGTAATGTATGAAAAGGAATCTTCACGAAAACTTCCAATCAGATCGAGAAAAACTTTTGAAGGAGGCAAGATCAAGTTGAAATCTCAACCCAAGAACACTACCTCGGAAGACTCCTCCTTTGTCGTAGCTTAGCACCAATTTTTGAAGACATGGCAAACAAGACCCTTAGCGAATACTACTTGCACCGACTACGGCCAACATCCGCCTTTGGACCGACGGTCGATGTGGGAGACAAAGCTTTTTGAGCTCAAGCCTGCACTCATCAACATGGTACAAGCTAGCCAATTACGTGAAAAAGCTCATGAAGATGCCAATGCTCACCTACAATACTTCTTAGAGATTTGTGGCACCTTCACTATCAAAAGATGTCTCAAGTGATGCAATCCTACCGTCTCTTCCCATTCTCACTCTTGGGACGAGCGAAGCAAAGGGTTCTACGCCAACAAAGACAAACTCACTACTTGGGCACTTTGCTCTCTTTGCCTTCCTGGCAAAATTCTTCCCTATAGGCAAAACCAACGCCTTACGAGGGAAAATCTCAAGCTTTTCGGCAGCAACACGACGAATCTGTTCAGGAGGCGTGGGAGCGCTTTCAAGACTACATCACGGAATGCCCACACCATGGAATGGAGAACTGGTTACTCATGCGAGACCTTCTACCACGGGCTTAACAACAACACCCGTGAGACCATGGGCTGGCTAGCTGGCGGAGGTGCTTTCCTATCACTTACACCGAACCAAACTCTACCGACCTTGTGGAGAAGATGGCGTCAAACCAAGCTTGGAATGAGGACCGTCAACCCCCAAGAAGAAAGAGAGGAATGCACCCGGTGAAAGAGGTAGATATCTTTGTCCCGCCAAAATGGACTTAATTATGAAGAAGCTTGAAGACAAAGCTCCCGAGAAGAAGGAAGTCATGCAACTCTTCGATTCCCCGCATGACATGTGAAGAATGTGGCAACATGGACACTTTCGGGCAGCCAGCGTCCCGAGCTAGAAGAGGGCGTGAACTACATCAACAATAACAACAACCAGTATCGTCCTCCGAATCAACAATGGAGTCAACAGAGACCCAACTACCAAGGTAACTATTCGGGTAACTATCAAGGTAATAACTCTTTCAATAATTTCCCACCTTTAAGAGAGTTAGTACAAAACCAAGGTAGACTTATGGATAATCTATCTAAGAAGTTAGCTTCCAATGATAAAATGCTAGAAACTATTAGTACTAAAATGGAAAGCTTTTCTTACGCAATAAAGAACCAGCATAGCTTTAATAAAATGATAGAATCACAATTATCGGTGGCTTTATACGCTCCTATGCCTAACCAGGTAAGATTCGGGTCAACCGGAAGAATTAGAATCTGCAAATCTTGTCGATATTTACTATGCGGTATGCGGACCACCTACTCGGACAAGAAATTCAATTGTGTCACCGGGAATGCCGCTAAGAAAGAAGATCCGGGAAGACCGGTCGTCACCATCAACATAGGCGCCCGCACCTACGGCGCACTCATCGACTTGGCTCAAGTGTCAACATCATGCCTAAGGTAAACCTTGAGCCAGATTCAGAATTAGTATACACAACCATGTGCCTACAACTTGCGAGATCAATCGTTATGCTACCACGAGGGTATTCTAGAGGGCGTATGCCTTTACATCGGTAAGCTATCACGTGGCCACCGACTTCGTGGTCTGGATATGGGTAAAGGTAAGAACGCCCCGATCATTACAGGCCGCCCTTTCACGGCTACCACTAAGGCAATCATCTACGCCGACACCGCGAAGACCGTCTTCACGGTTAATGGGCGGAGGGAGAGATTCAAGCGCAAACACAAGACCTTAGCTCCCCCTGCTCCAACCGTACCACTACCGTACCCTGAAGTACACATACCGTTGTCGAGAAGAGGATAAAAAAGAAGAAGCGGGAACAAGAACAATCGTCAACCTCGACCACCACGTAGAACGAGTCTTGATGATCAATCAAGTCAACTCAAAGACGCAAGACTCGGCGCAATCAACCACCCGAGAGAAGCTAGGCGACCACGGAGTTAGGCAATCCTTTGCTCCATTAATCAATGGAACTTCTATACAACCGTCTGCGACACGGGATCGAGCATCAACCTAATGTCAAAGGTAGCGTATAAATTAATCTATGGTAATCTGCCTTTGTGTTCCACCTATGTATTCTTTGCGGTGGCGGATCAAACACACCGATTCGGAAGGTATTGTGCGAAACGTCCGGTCAAGATCAAAGGCGGCTATGTCCTCGCGACTTCTTAGTCATGGACACGGGAGGCGAAGAACAAGATCCTCCCATAATACTTGGAAGGCCGTTCTGAATACTACAAGAGCAATCATTTACATCGGGACGGGCGAAATCCGGTTCCATATTCAAGGTAAAAAAGTCTATTTGCTTCTTTAATACTTATACTAACTATGAACAGCCCAGAAGAAGGACCAAGAGCGAAGCGTCTCCAAAGACTACAAAGGAAGCTGGACTCAAAGATGGAGCATATTGAGAGGATAGAAAAAGACATCCAAGAAAAGTACACTCGGCTCCTACCTATCTTGAATGATGCACCAACCACACCGGAGAGGTCTCCACCAAAGAAGCAATCTTGGAAGAAGAAAGAAGGCGCTAAGAAGAGCAACAAGAATACACCTTCGGAGACCCAACGGCGCCGGCATCAACAAATGAACAATCGACTTGCGGCTACTGCCGTCCGCCCACCTACGAGATCATTGAAGGAACCATACCGGGTACAACATTTATACGGGGGCCCATAGGCGACACCACGCCATGGGAGTAAGTGCTCTCTAAACTCTTGCCGAGAGGTAACTTCGGTATTTATTTGCATCTTTAATTTTACGCGGCATATTTCAATTAGCATGTTTACTTTAGCATATTTATTTTTTCCTAAACCTGCATTAGAAAAATCCCAAAAATATGTTTCTTTGCATGTGCATCAGTCTCTTAAGCCCCATGCAAGCACACCTTCTTTGTGGTGGCATAAAAATATATAAAAATATAAAAATATTGCATTCATATGTTTTTGCATTATCATCCCTATTGCATAGAAAATTCCAAAAATATGTGGGCACATGAAGGTCCACACCTTTTATATAAAATCCAAAAAGGCGTGAGCACATGAAGGCTCACATTAACATCCTAAATTTGTTCCTTCGGGTATGTGCGAAATTAATATTAACTTGGGGAGAACATTAAAAGGAGACCCGAGAAAGAGGAGCGATTCAAGGATGAAGCGAAAAGGACTACTTCAAGATCTAGCTTGGGGAGAGCACCCCCATTTATCACGATAAGTATTATTACCCTATGTCTTTAAATTTTAGCTAGTTATATTTGCTTAGAGTTAATGAGTCTTATTTAATGTGTCTTAGTTAAAGAGTCTTAGTGTTAAAGAGTCAAATAAATAAAGTGCTAGAACTTGTTAGACTACTTTCTTCCTATTAATTATGATCTTGATAATATGTGCTAAGGAAATGATGAATAGTTGCTCGCCTTAATACCTCTTAAAAAGTACTTACACTTTGGACTTAGATTCTCACGAAGTTTTAAATTTTTAATTTGCTCTAAACCCAACACTGTGGGAAGCACATGCTTGATGCGAGTCTTAGCATTAAAAGATAATAGTGCATAAAAAGTTGAGCTACTGTTTATCATATTCTTAGAGATACTTGACTCCTGGTTTTTATCTTTAAAAATTATAAAATTTTATGATGAGTTCCTTAGCTATGACCCTTAAGAGTATTCCATCAAGATCATCCCACTCCACCAATTTGCTTCTAACTTTCGAATACGCATCCCCATATTTCACTTAGCCGTTAGCCATAAAAATATTTAATAGAGCTCTTGCAATCTTTAGATATGTCTCTCTCAATGTTTTATATAGGCTGGGCTACAAAAAAAAAAAAAAAAGAGAGAAGTAGAAAAGAAAAAAGTGAGACGAGAGAGGGAGAGTAACGGACAAAAAGTCATACTAGGCGAGAAGGGCCTACCTCCTAATAATAAAAAAATAATAAATTTAGAGATGAATAATGGACACGTGTCCGAGGGTGAGCAGGGCCCACATCTCTAAGGAGAGAGAAAAATGGACACAAGTTCAGGGGAAAAGCCCACCTCTCCAAGAATGGACAGCCCGGATCCTAGCAATTTTTAGAAAGAGGGATATAGACTAGAGATGCTTGAGAAGAAAAATACTAGAAAAAGGCTAAAGGCTATTTACTACCTTTCATCCTCATCCACTTCACCACTATCATCCCACTATGTATGTCCTACCACTTGTGTAACTCCACTACGTACCATCTACTTAAGAGGGTCATACATAGGATCTCTCGAAGTTTTCTTTTGAAAAATATTGCAAAACCCGGGATGATAGTTGATCAAAGAATTTGAGACATGGTACTTAACTTGATTGTTTTATCTTGCTTATGATTCGTGAAAAGGCTACAGGTAAGAGTAATCGGTCAAGAGGAGAATTTATTTTTAAACACGGTACTTTTTGAGGTATGAAAGCGTAGTAGCAACTCGATCCTACTATAGCATGTAGCTTTGCTAGGGACTAGCAAAGGGTAAGCTTGGGGAGTTTGTTGACACTTGTTATCATATAAAATTTTTAATTAATTAAACATGAGAAAGGGGTATAAATAATAATAACAACCTAGAATAGGGTGTCACTAACATAATTCCATCAGTTTTGGTAAAGTTGTGATTTGCGAGGGACTTAACGAGAAAATCAGCGAGAGATGGCGTGGCATACGGCCCGGCGTAGCATAGCGCAATCCAACTCGAAACAAGTCTAGAAGGCTTCGGATTAATCCCGGCGTGAACTAACGGAACCAAGAAATACATCATCTAGAAGACTCGAACACGCGACCTTACGGACGGGACCCGGAGGGGAGCACCCCACAGGCCGATCGCCCCCCGATGGCGCCGACTACGCTGCCGCCGGGAAGCTTCCTCCACCGCCTCTAAGACTCGATCTAAACCGGTTGATTTGAGTCGGTTTGATCCGAGGGCGGCGGTAGAAGTGCGGGATTGATTCAAGGTTAATACCACATCGCCTAATGAAGATGGAGAGGCAGGGCGAAGACCGATATATTAGGACCCCTAGACCCCCCCTTCTTAGATCATCAAGTTCTATAACAAAGATATTTCTAATTAAAATACCAAGTCATATTCAACGCTAGAGAAACATCGCTTTCGGAAGAGTAGCAATCAAGATTAGAACTAGTAGGAAGGGAGAAATCCGCTCCGGATCGTCGGAGGCCGGCTCAAGATCAGGCCTCGTTCTTGTAAGTTCTTCATTGTAAGTAGTTTTCAAGTTCGGACACATGCTTAATATGAATATCTTGATCATGTTTATATTCGAGATTATTTGTTCTAGTATTTACTTTAATTACACATTTAGCATAGTTGAATTACTGTTATGTTCATGCATGGATTCGTATAGCGCTCATCATCTAGATCGGAAGGTGAGTGGTAGAGATGATGTAATCATGGTGATTAGATCTTATTTACCTGCGTTTGCACCCTATGTGCCGGGTAGGTGTGGTAGATCGTGGTGGTGTGACACCATTGAGTCCTTTGCAATCCACCCCCGTATGTAGGCCTAGCGGATGTTAGATTTCGGGTTGTTCTAAGTTTGGCCTTAGTCTTCACGGATTACGTCCTCATCATGTGCGGATTTAATTAGTCTTTCTTCGATGATTGTTATTTGTATTGCATAATTAGGTAGATCCTAACATTTAGTTTAGAGTTACATATTGGAGTTTCTAATGCTAGCTAGCCTATGAATTGCTATCGTCCATTGTTAGACACTTTCTCGCCAACCAACGTGATTTTTGGTCAAATCTGTTTTATCTAGAACTTTATCATTATCTTTACTATGAACTTTGATCCTTGCTTAAGTAATTGATGAGATTAATGCGATGTCTTGCACATGAGAGATGGTTAGATTAAGATCTATGCTTAGTTAATTCAAGATAATGAGACTTCTTTCCCCTGTGGTAGAATATAAATTCAAGACTGGTTATTACTCCGGTTAAAATGCTACAATGGTATATATTCATATACATTAAACTTGCGGATACCCGATTATAATTGTTTATTTACTTATTAAGAAGTTATCAAGGCATAGTACGAATATTATATTCCTTGCATATTAGTAGTTTAACTATAGGGATGACAACCTTTTGAGGATATGCTATGAACTGCAATGAATATTTCTTTTAGTTTTATCCGAAGCAACATCGATATTCTTTCTAGATGCCATTACTAGTTAGTGACATTAGAAATACCAACAGCCAACCGCCGCATCACTAGAGGCTGTTGTGGCTCAGGAGACTCGGGCGGCGAGACCACCATGGCCGGTGGCCACCGGACCAAGAGGGCACAACCACCATCGTCGAGGGGGACGGGGAGCGGATCCGGCTGCCCCAGCCCTTGGGAGGTTGCCGGCCAAGCCCGAGAATAGAGCATGGCCGCCGCGGACGGAGGGCGGGTGCGGGATGGGGGGGTGAAGAAGGGCGGATTCGGGGCACGGGAGGCCCGATCCGCCGGTTCCCCCACCCGCCGGGGCTGAGCCGCCGGCCACCGCCAAGGCCGCCGTCGAAGGGGGTGTGGAGGGGAAGGGGAGCGAGCAGGGTTGGTGGGAGAGAACGGGGGAGGGGAGGACGGATTCGAGGCACGGGAGGCGATCCGCCGGTCCGCCACTCGACGGGCCGCCGGAGCTGCCGGTCACCGCCAAGGCCGCCCGACGAAGGAGGGGTGTGGTGGGGGAGGGGAGCGGCGCAGGGTCGGTGGGAGAGAACGGAGAGATGGAGGGACGGATTCGGGGCACGGGGAGGCATGATCCGCCGGGTCCCCACACCCGTCCGGGCGCCCGAAGCCGCCGGCCACCGCCAAGGCCACCGTTGAAGGGGGTGTGGGGGGAAGGGGAGCGGCGGGGTCGGTGGGAGAGCACGGGGAGGGGAGGACGGATTCGGGGCACGGGAGGCCCGATCCGCCGATCCCCAACCCGTCCGGCTGCCTGAGCCTCCGGCCCGGAGGCCGCCGGCCAGCCGTCGAAGGAGGGTGTGGAGGGAAGGGGGAGTAGGCGGGTCGGTGGAAGAGAACGGGAGGTGGGCGGCGTGCATCTTTTTGAGTCTTGTTGCCGCCGACCGCCAGCGCCGCGCGCGTGGGGGGAGGATCTCCTATATCGAAACGTCATTGCATATCAAAAAGGGCAATGCTGGTTGTCCAAGTATGATTGGTCGCTTCCTCAAGTCCTGCATGCCTGTTGTTGAGTCCCGATTGGCTTGCATTTATCGATCGGCTCAGTAGTTCATCCACCACATGGAAGGCGGAAGCGAGGCCAACATGGAATTTTCACATGTTGTGCGGACTTTTTTAGATAATATCCGGCATGTACATCCAAGGATGTACACGGCCAATTATTACATAGACTTTCATTGAAAGAAAAGAGAAAGCCATGGTCTTATAGATTGAACAGGAAGCTAGTTCAAACAATATAAGTGATTCCATCCTTTATTGGAAATCTTTAAAGCAATAATTACTAATTTCTTGCTCGTTGTTGAGATTGCTTCCTTGGTTGTCTCGTCACGCTGCAGTAGGGCCCAAGAGCATAACCAATATGCTCCTCACGAAAATTATCTGTAAAATGGAGTTAGATTTTATTTGATTAAAAATAACATTATTACGACATCTCAGATAGCCCAAACACATGGCAGCCACACCCACCCAAATCAAATTTCTAATCTTTTTTAATTTGATTAGCTAGCCAATTCGAACATATGGCTGATTGATCGAGGTTGAGTTAGACTAGTAGTATAAAAGATAATCCTCCACATCATTTTGATAAGGGGACAGTCTAGGAATAAATGTTGGATAGTCTCATTTCCATTACAAAGATATGCACTTCGACTCCTTTTCTAATTTTTTTGGTGAGGTTGTCTTTGTTCAAGACTACTGTTGGGGCGGGACGAAACCGCCCAACCCCCTCCCCATGGTCGAAACGAGGAACCCGGGTGTTGTGGAGTAATGTCGGGCGCGGACGGACCGGGCGGATACCACGAGATTCGACCCCACGAGTCGGATATCGGGACATTCGGCACCATAACCGCTGCGCACCAAGGCCTCCGATATCGAGATGGCGAATCCTAGGGATCGGAGGCCCAAGACCCGACGGTCGAGGCGGCGGCATCGGGGTGTGCTCTTGAGGCGCGGAGTTTCGATCTCTGCGGGTCCGTCCCCCAAGGAACGTGGGCGAAAACGTAGAGCCTTCGTAAGAGTTGGGCAAAGTCCAGGTTTTCGCAAACTTGACCAAAGCTACGCTGGTTTTCATCCGGTGTCGCCGATGGGCTAGCTCAAGGCTCGCGGGTGAATCCGGGGCATTCGGCATCTCATGCCGGATCCCCTAGGATGCGACCTCTCGGGCGTGCCCAGGGGCGGAGGTATCGGTTTCGTCCCGACCGGGGCGAAACCGACCGCTTCCCGGCTTGGTTCGGCACGGGGCAAATGTTTGTTTTGTTTTGCGGGATGTGAGTTGCCCAAGACCGACGCGGGCCCATTCGCCGAAGGTGTTTTTGCGCCGGGAGGCCGGGAAAGTACCACTTGGTCCTTGGGCGATGGCGGAAAACGTTGGAGCCCGGCCGGTAGAAGGGTAAAAGCGGGATTGAAAGCCGGAGGCCGGAAAGTACCATTCTGTCCTCTGGACGTGGCCCAGGGAGCCTGAGCCAGCAAGGGGGTAGTTTGGGAATTGTAAGATTCTACGGACTATAAATAGACCCCATGGGGGATTGTAAAAGAGGGATGGAAATCGAATAAAGAGAGTGCTTTTGATGTCGCTCCTACTCGGGTGAGTCTCCTCCATTTCGGTTCGGTGTTTCGTCCCCGCAGGTAGCCCGCCAGGGGCTTCACCAACATTGGCGCCCACCGTGGTTGTGCGGGCAGCCCACGGCTACAGAAAGAGGGAGGCCCAGGGCAGCGGCAGCGGCCACGGCCGAATCTTCGGCGGTGGATCAGTCCTCTAATCCATCGAAGGATGTTACGCCAGCTACCCAGAGCCAGGAAATGGCGGAAGACGACGATATAGGCCCCGGGGCCCTAACCGCCAACGGGCCATCGGAGCGAGAGGCTCGAATCTAGGAGGAAGAAGATAATGCCGAAGGCACCGGAGAAAAACAATCGTCAAGCACCGGCTTTCGATGAAGGTAACCCAAGAACAAAAGGGCACGCCAAAAAAGCATCCATGTTATTGCAAGTCAAGACTGGCGAAGCCCAATATTCGCGTCCTTGTCAGGAACTTTCGAATCCAAATCTAAGCACGAGCTGCAACGAATGCAATCTGGAACAAAGCACTACTCCATCATAGGATCTGAATTATATAAAGATGGCATGGTAGCACCGAAGCCTAGGTGCATCGGCATTTAAGAAGGACGAAAAGCTCCTAGAAAAAATACATGGAGGTTTGTGCGGAGCTTCTGAGAGGGCCACACGAGATTGCCCATAGAGCATTGAGACAAGGGTTCTACTAGCCATCAGCGGCTGAAGATGCAAAACAGTTAGTGAAAGCGTGCGAAAACTGCCAGATGTTCGCCAAGAAACAAAAGTCTCCATCCAACCCGACCGGATCAATAGTTTCTACATGGTACCTTCAGCGTTGAGAATTAGACATAGTTAAACCGTTACTGACAGCTCCGGGCAATGTAAGATTCGGCCGCCAGGCTGGCTCGAGTACTTCACCAAGTGGACGGAGGCTAGACCACTTGTCATGACCACTTCCACCACCTTGGTACATTTTCGTATGGCAGCCAGATAGTCTGTCGTTTCGGAGTTCCGACCTACAAAACTGTAGACAATGGCAGCAAAGAACCTCGACAACTACCACAAAGAGACGCAAAGCGTGCGAGACAAAAAGATTCTATGAAAAAACATCTACCTGGGCGACCTCGTGCTAATCCGGCACGAGGACAAGCAAGGCAAGCTGCAATCGCAATGATACGGGCCATCCGTCGTCGCAAGCATGGTCAAGCCTGAAGTGTTTCGGCTGCGGATAGAGGAGGGCGGCGAAACCACTTACACGTGGAACGCAGACAATCTCCGCAGATTCTAAGCGTGACGAATGCCCCTAAAATCGGGAGTTGTAATCTTTCTTTTCTTTTTATGCATGGTTTGTAATAATTAGTACAATAAGCCACAGTAGGGTTGCGCTCTTTTTCCCTCACAAGGGAAACCTTCTCGAGAGTGTGAGGTTTTTAATGAGGCAACCACGAGACATTCGACAATGAGCCCCTATAAAGGTTCAACTTTCCCCAAGCAAAATGACATCAAAGAAAAAGCCGAAAGCAAGGAGTGATTACATCACTCTTGCTGCATTCGCACATCGAATATCCGAAGAGGATTCATATGCTGAAGAAATCAGCAAACAATGGCTACAAAAGCCAAAGGGCTAAGGTCAAAAAAGGACCGAATGCCGGGTGCGAGTCATAAAACGACAGCCCCATAAAAAGAAGAAAGGCAAAAAAGCCTAATATATCCAAGACTGGCCAAAAGACCAGTTCCGGCGGCAAAAACGTACGCCTCACTTATTGAGAATCATAAAATGAGACACGTACAGGGATAATCAATCCACAAGTCCCGGGAAAGGACAGAAAGTAGATGCAGGCAATCAATGGAGACCAAGCACCTACACAGCACATTAGCCAAATCAAGGTCAATAAAGACCAAGGATTCAAGAAAGTACGATCGAGGTTACCATAAAAACACCCTCGAGGAACGCATATCATGCAGAAAGCAGCAACCAAATGCATAGAAGTTCATACTCCATCCACCAGGCAATAGGCCAAAATTGTCTAGCCTTCAATAGGATTGAGAGGGGTCAGGAAGTATTAGCCAACATTTGGCCAAGAAGCAAGAAGCAGCTGAATGGCGAGTGGTTTCGGTAAAGGGGGCCCAACAGGCGGTCATGAAACAGCTTGTCGAAATAAGTTTCGACATAGAGAAAGCTGACAAGACTAGCCCAGAAAGAGAAACCCAGAAAGTGCTGCGGCCAACTCTTGCACAAAAGCAAGTGCGGCGGCAGACCGACAATATCGGGTTCTAGCAATCTATCAGCCGAATCCACTCAAACTTTAGAAATCCGAAGCACCGAATGCTCTGGTGAAACCCGGGACATCATTCTCCATTGCCAGAGTCCATCACCTTCGGCGTAAAAAAGTTACACTCAAATCTGACCAGGTGTACAAGAATGTAGGGGATCTAAAGCCGAATCAAAAAACTTGAACACCACGGCAACATCGAGTCGACTTCAGGTCAAGCCGACTGATTCGGCAAGAAAGGAGGAAGTAGAGGTCCTCAGCCACAAGATAGCCGAATGAGCAAGATATGTAAGACCAAGATAGAACGCCTGCGATCGACGAAGGACAAAATACATGTAACCGTCGTAAGCTGAGATTCGTAACTTTCATCCCCTCGCAAAAGGGGGGAGGGGGTTCCTTGTAAAAGACAATTATTTCGAGAAAATGAAGCAAGCAAACGGATCCGACAGTTATATTCCCGGGCCGTCCAAAGACCATAACTAAAGTGCCGAAGGTCCAACAAGATCCTCGTCCGATTGCACTTTCGAAATAACGCTCCAGCAGCATTCGGCCATCCGTGCGTCAAGAAAAGATTGTATATGCCGAAACAGCCAACAGACAAAAAGAGGGTCAGCCAACCAAAGTACTATAAAAACAAAAATTGATGGGTGCAATCAATAAATGTCATGCATCAATAAAAACCATTGCACGACTCAACGAAATCAAAAGCAATAAAGGCCAAAGATTCACAAAAGGACATCTAAGGCGACTATAAAAGAAGGCCCAAAGGCCAACACCCCTCCCCAGAAACAGTTGTAAGCAACAAAACAGAGTCTGGGTAGCCACCAAAATGAAAGGCCACTGGGACCGCAGTCCCGTGAAATTCGGCCCTTTAGGATTGAGAGGATTCGGGAAAGCAATAGCAGCATTCGGTCTCGTTGCGAGCCAGGGTTCTTTTCGAGCACCGGTGAAGGACAGCCTCACCATGTGCGGGTCCACCACCCAGGATGTTGGAGAGCTGTGCTTGAACCACATCAACCAACTCAGGCCTAGCAAGGAAAAACCAAGCTGGCCGACAGTATCCGGGTTTCAGCAGGGAAGCTCTCAGCCTCCTCGAACATCAGAATTCGGAAGCGCCGAGGGCTATGGTAAAGCATGAGACAGCATTCTCAATTGCACGAATCCATCCTCAGCCGCATAGCATATGCAAGGCCGAACCTGGTCGAGGGCATAAAAAGGCCATCTTGCGAATGCCGATATAGCACACATTCGCTCAAGACCCGCCACGTAACAATGTCAAGCACACGCAACAATAACGAATACTCGGGAAAGAAGGAAAAACTATAGCTCCAAGATGGCGAATGTTTATGAAAGACACAATCGGTCACAAGATGAACATAGTTAGCTCACGTAACAAGTTTATAAAAGAACCTGGTAAACAGCAAAAACACTTTCTGCGATATGTATGACTTTTGCTCCCTCGCAAAAAAGGTGGGGAGGTTTCTGGTAAAAGACAATCATTTACGAGAAATCGAAGTGACCGTTAACCGAAAAAGAGTCATTTACATGGTTTGTTCTACCAAAAATCTTTAACAGAACAATATTTGTATCTAGGCCCCGAGATCCCAGTGGGTTCCCCTTCTATTTCCACTTCCGGTTCAAGAACACTGTGTACCAAATTTCTTTACCTAATGGAAGGAACAAAGATACCACAAAAATCGAGCATTCGAAACCCTGGCCGAATCATTCTGTTTCGACGTAAAGTAAATATTTGTCAAACGTGATTAGGATGATCCTTCACGGCCTTCTCATTCGTCACGTTGACAAACAGGGCAATCTATAGCCCCGATGGTACGGGCCCATCATCATTGTAAACATGATAAGGCCCGGGATGTTTCGGCTGCGCGAAAAGACGACGACGAAACCATTCACACATGGAACGCGGATAACCTCCGCTGGTTCTACGTGTGATGAATGCCCCGGATTTGGGAGTCGTAATCTTCTTTATCTGCTCCTTGTAGTAGCTTGTAATAGCTAAGACATTAAGCCGCAGCAGGGGCTGCGCTCCTTCTTCTTCTCACAGGAAACCCTTCATAGGGGACGAGGTTTGTTAATGAAGCAACCCTAGAACTCTCTACCACGAATCCCGTATAAAGATACCACCTTCCCCATGTTTGGATAACATAAGGCGAAATTTGGCTGAAAGCAAGGAAAGATTTCATCAAACCTTGCCACATTTGGCACATCACTTGTCCGAAAAGGACGCATATGCTGAAAAAAAGATCAGCAAACAAAGCCCCAAGGAGCCAAAAAAAAATAATAATAATAAAGAGAGACTACGGTCCGAAATGGACCGAACATCGGGAGAAAGTTAAAAACGACGATCTCTTCAAAGCTGAGAATGCCCAAGCCAACCCAAACATACAGAGAGTTGGACGCGGCCATCATTGAGCATTTAATGCCCAAGGCTAAGGCGCCAAAAGCACACCAATTCGGATTAATCCGTAGCAATGTCCAATAAAAGGACAAAAGCTAGATAAGTGCAATTAATAGGAGTTACGCACCCAAAAGCTTCGAGCATACATCGCATCAGGATCAGAAACATTTAAGATCAAAGATCTACAAAGGACACTTAAAGCCACTATAAAAAGAAGACCCAAGGGTCACCCATCCCCTCGAAACTTCTAGCTAGCCAATCCAATGACAAATACAAAAAGGGCTTTACATCATTATGGCATTCGGCCTTTTAGGGCTGAGAGGCTTCAGGAAAGCGATAGCGGCATTCGGCCGCCTAGTAAGAAAGAGTCCACTCCACCACACTTGAAAGACAGTTCTACCAGGTGGGGGTTCCCCATCCCACTACGAAAGAGCCGCTTATGCGGCGCATCAACAAACTCGAGCCTAGCGGTAAAGATCCAAGGCGGTGGACATTACCGGGTTTTCGCCGGAGCGGCGGCAAAGACGGTCCGGACATCAGAAATCTGAAGCGCCGAATGCTCTGGTAAACCTCGAGACAGCATTCTCAACGGAACGAATCTATCCTCAGTGACATCACACGAGCAGCACCGAATCCGCCCGAGAGTATAAGAAGGTCGCAGCACGAATCCTAACGGACCCAATATTCGTCAAAGCCCCGCTACATAGTAACACCAAGCATTTCAGCTCAAGCTTATCTTTCGGAAAAAAACACGGAGATTTGTAGTACCAAGATGGCGAATGTCCCAAGAGGAAACTTCCGACCACGAGGTAAGCAAGGTCAACTTGACAAAATAATTCCTGAATCAAATATTGTAAATCACTTTCGATAAATGACAAACAATCCGTCGTCTCGAAAAAGGGGAGGGGGTTCCTTGAATTCATCCGTTTCCTAGAGAACGAATCAGCAAGTACCGAAAGTGTCATCAAGCGGGTTTATTTAGCCAAAGATCTTTAACAAGACAATACCTATACCTAGGGGCGAATGATCGGTAGGCTCCTCCTTAATCTCTACTTTCGGCTCGAGTAAGATACCGTGCACCAAGTTCCTTTGCCTAACAGAGGGAACGAAAGTGCTCCAAAAATCAAGCATACGATGACCGCGCCGAATCATTCTGTTTCGATATATCAAAAAGAAATCCTCTATCTCATGAGGATGACTCTCCACAGCCTTAAGCCACAAAGCGCCACTAATTCCAAATCCGCCACGCTCAACACATAAAGGAAGCGAATCTTCAAATAAACCGGAAGTCCCCTCATCGGGAACCTGTCACATAATATAGAACCAGAGTTTTAAAAACTGTTGTTACAAAAGCCGTTCCGGCCGAATCCAGCAATTCAAATCTAAAGAAGGTCTACTCTACCCTATCTTCCGGCGCATCCTGGGCAGCTTCGCCATCTTGCGAAGGAGGAGGGGGTTCCGACGATAGGGGGGCTGCGGATTCGGCACGCGTGGCACATCCATCCCTTTCGGCGTTGAAGGCATTGACGCGGGCCCGAATCTGCGCCTTCTCTTCATCATCCTGGAAAATCAGAGAACGTGAATCAAAATACGAAACTTAAAAGATTTCTGAGACAAGAGTCGTCAAATAAGACTAACATTTGCATGAGATTCAAAGGCGGAACAGAGCAAGGTCCTTTCCCCCCTTCATCCAGTACTCTCTATAAAACTTTCCAGCTGCCGAAAGAACCGGATCCGGGGTACGCCAGTACACGGAGGGATCCTCATTCGCAACAACGGCCGCCATATGAGTGCATCCAGCTTCATGCAAGGCGGTCCCGAATGCCCGAAGAGTCTCCAGAGGCGTATCCTCCCGACATCCACCCGGCTCTGCAAGGATTTCATCTCTTGCACGAGCCAAGTGAGCCTATGTCGGGGGCTCAGACCCGGGGGCAGAACAGATTCGTCACCAAAAGAAGCAAACAACTTCTGCAGTGTCGATATCCCGGCCCCGGTTTCATGGTTCACAGCTTGGGAAAGCGAATGATTCGCCTTCCGGGTCTCCTCCAGCTCCGCCTCCAACTCCTTTAGCCGAGATTCGGCTTTCTCGGCCCGGGCTTCAGCTTTGGTCTTCTCGGACTTCGCCCCTTCAAATCCCGACAATTTTTCTACTTTCGCCTTCTCGGCCTCAAGCGCCTTGCTGCCATGACCCACGAAAGTTTTTCTCCGAGTCCGCGTAACAAGCATGGACTGCGAAAGCATAGCAAGGAAACGAATCAAAAATAAAGCTACGAATAGAACATTCGTTAAGCGGATTAAACGAAAAAAAAAGCAATTTACCCCCGCCGAATAGAACTTCAAAGCATCAAACAAGACATGGGGCTCCGTCTTGAGCAACTCCCTTCTCCGTGGGGGCGTGATGAAGGAAGAGGAGCATTCGACGCCGAATCGCGCCGCAAGCGTCCGAAGGGAGAAGGGGCGAGCGCGAGGATCCACCCCGGCAACCACTCGAGCATCCGACCGCTCCTAGACAATTGCGAGCAAGCTTGCAAGTCACTAGATGAGCTACCGAGGGAGAGAGCTCCGTGGCAAAGAGGCAATCTTTAAAAATGCCGGAAGTTTTTCGCGTATTCGGTAAAACCGAGACTTACCCCGAACGGTTTCGGAGCGAGAGGTCGGGCCGGAACGGTAGAAAGGAACCGGCGTCTCCTTGGGCGCCTTTTTTTTCGCGGCCGTCGCTTTTCGCCCCTGGCGGTCCATCGCGTGGGCGCTTCACATTCGTAAAAATAGGACCGGAGGACATGGAATCCCCGAATCCTTGAGGGTCGAAAGCGGGTCCTTAACGCCTCGCCCGCCCATCTCATTTGGATCCGCTTGAAATAACCTACATACAAAGACAAAACCAAAAGTAAGTTAGCAAAAGAGCAAAAAGTTAAAATAAATCCGAATGACCACCTAACGAGCTGAACAAGATATTATAAAAAGTACCGAAGCGAGGCGTAACTTCACGCCAAATCGGCGGCCAGACGGCCGAAAGTAACCTTCCGACTACGAAGACCCGGAACTCGCCAAGAGGCGACCTACCTCAACATCTTGGGGCTCTTTCGGCCCGGACCGGACATTCGTCTTTCTCCTCTTGACCCTCTCAAGAGGAGCCGAATCCCGGCAAACGGCCTTCCCGGGGTTCAACCCCCTTCTTGCCGCTCTCGGCCTTGGCCTCGGGCGGCGACAATCGATGGGGATAATGAACCCCCATAGCATCCAAGACCCGGTTGATCCGGGCGTTCTCACCGATAATTTCACGAGGCCATCTTGAACTCCCGATCCATGACAATGCCAAGAATCGACTTCGGCCTCGGCGGTCACAAATCTCAAGAAATCTGCTTTTAGAAGGAAATCGCGAAGGCACTTGAGCTTCGACAAAATTTTCTTCATAGTTGTAGCTCGGGGCTTCGTTAGCCAATCTAGCCCGCGAGCTCAGCGGCCGAACGCCAAGAGCCATCCACTCCTCCACAAGATCACGGGTACTCGCCTCTCTAGAGTCCCAAGAAAAGCCGGAGAAGCCGGGACACCCCTCCACATTCGGATCAAAATGAGCATGGCATCCGGCCCTCAAGGGGAGCATTCGGCTCTCGAGGGCACTTTGTAGAGGAAGTCCCTGACGAAATTGATTCTTGCTCAGTCCTAGCGCACACGCGAGCATAGAACCAGCACTCCATCCATTTAGTCCACTTGTTATAAAACGTTGGAGTCAGCCGAATGTTGCCTTTCGGGATGAATGTATATCCTCCAAACTGAACAACAACATGTTCCCCCTCCTAACATCCCGAATTTTCTTGGGTTTCTTATGTAAAGCATAGTCTTTCGGGCGAATGTCTCGACACTCAATGGTGCTCCCATCATTTTCATTGCCCAAATAAAGGCACTAATTCGAGTAAACGCATTCGGGCGTAAGATGTCAGATCTGCCAGACCGAATCGTTCCAATACGGCGCCAAAGAAAGTATCCTCGCAAGGGCCGAAAGCCGGCCCGAAAGTAATCTTTGAAAACCCGAGCTTCACCGGGTTGGGGATTCGGAATCCTCTCATTCGGGAGCGGAGCCCCGCAAAATGAACGGGTCCGTCTGTCCATGAAGCCTTTCCTCACGTAGTCATCCAAAGATAGACTCGGTAACCCGTGATCTTCGGCCCAGTAAACCTCACGAAGGGCTCGTGGACCGGATTTTCCCCAGAACCTTCGGCACCGGTGTAACTTTCGTCATCGAACCTTCGCAGCCCCATAAGATTCTTCGGGTTCGGCACCGGCCCGGATCGGGGTCCGATTCGCTGCAATGTCCCCACCAACTGGGGATCCTTCTATGTCAACAACCGCATCCTCCACAACTTGGGAATTCCACGGCTGGCCTCGGCCGGAACCCAACGATTCGGACTCGAGCTAGAAAAAACAAAGGATTGATTGATTGAAGAGGACGCGGGTTCGAGTGGTAGCAGGAGTCACGGGAGGCGTCGAATCTGTGCTCGAAGAGTTATTAGAGGAGGAACTTCCCGATGAAGTTTCGCTAACGGAGCCGAACTCTTGACCGGAGAGCCGGATCCAATCTGGCCGTGAACTCGACATCCTATCAAACGAAACGAAACCTAAAAACACGTAAAAGAAAAATAGGCGAAACCCCAAGGCAAAAGGACACACGTTTCGCTAAAACCGTAACGATAAAGAAAGAAGAGATCGAAAACTCACACGAGAGTGAAAAGTGACGAAAGCCCTCACCCCGAAACCTTGACCGAATACCAAGAGTGACGAATGCCCTCGAGCTGGAGCGGAGAGTAGCGAAGAAGGCAAGAGCTTGAGAGTGAGGGGGGATCGGCAACCCATCCCCTCGCCCTTAAATAGACGAAAACGGCTCGGGAAACGAGGCGCTGTCCGTCCGCCACCCCAAAGAAGACGAAAACGCTTGGGGGAATGAGGCGTCGCCCCCCCTCCCGCCCCAAAGCACGCAACCCAAAAAAAATAATAATAACAAATAAATAAACATATAATAATAAATATAATAACAAAAACAATTAACTAACACATAATTTCGCTTCTAAGGACTTTTTCGACCGAGGGGGTTCCTTGTAGTGAAAGGTCGAAACCAAGCGTTAGGGCGAAACCGCCAAACTCTCGGTCCCCGAGGGGCTACCGTTGGGGGCGCACCGAACCCGTCCACCCCCTCCCCATGGTCGAAACGAGGAACCTGGGTGTTGTGGAGTAATCGGGCGCGACGACCGGGCGGATACCACGAGATTCGACCCCACAAGTCGGATATCGGGACATTCGGCACCATAACCGGCCGTGCACCAAGGCCTCCGATATCGAGATGGCCGAATCCTAGGGGATCGGAGGCCCAAGACCGACGACGGTCGAGGCGACGGCAGATCGGGTGTGCTCTTCTTGAGCGCGGAGTTTCGATCTCTGCGGGTCCGTCCCCAAGGAACGTGGCCGAAACGTAGAGCCTTCGTAAGAGTTGGGCAAAAGTCCAGGTTTCGGCAAACTTGACCAAAGCTACAGGTTTTGAACTGGTGTCGCTTCGATGGGCTAGCTCAAGGCTCGCCGGGTGAATCCCGGGGCATTCGGCATTTCATGCCGGATCCCCTAGGATGCGGCCTCTGGCGTGCCCTGGGGCAGAGGTATCGAGTTTCGTCCCGACCAGGCGAAACCGACGGCTTCCGGCTTGGTTCCTGGCACGGGGCAAATGTTTGTTTTGTTTTTGCAGGATGTGAGTTGCCCAAGACCGACGCGGGCCCATTCGCCGAAGGTGTTTGCGCCAGAGGCGGAAAGTACCACTTGGTCCTTGGGCGATGGCGGAAAAACGTTGGAGCCCGAAACCGGTAGAAGGGTAAATGCGGGATTGAAAGCTGGAGGCCGGAAAGTACCATTCTGTTCTCTGGACGTGGCCCAGGGAGCCTGAGCCAGCAAGGGGGTAGTTTGAGAATTGTAAGAGTCTACGGACTATAAATAGACCCCGTGGGGGATTGTAAAAGAGGGATGGAAATCGAATAAAGAGAGTGCTTTTGATGTCGCTCCTACTCGGGTGAGTCTCCTCCAGTTCAGTTCAGTGTTTCGTCCCGCCAGGGGTAGCCCGCTTCAGGGCTTCACCAACACTACCCCTCTCTATAAAAACCAAAAAAAATCTTAATCTTTAGAGGAACTTTTATCTCCCATTACAAGCCGTGCGGACTGCGGACACCGGGCTTGGAGGGGTGTTTAGTTGGTGAAATATTTTGAATTCGGAAACTGTAGCACTTTTCGTTTGTATTTGGTAATTATTGTCCTATTATGGAGTAACTAGGCTCAAAAGATTTGTCTCGTACTTTTCAACAAAACTATGTAATTAGTTTTTTTATTTGTCTATATTTAATGCTCCATACATATGTTAAGAGATTTGATGTGATTAGAAACTATAGCATTTTTTTTGGTAGTTGCATGGCAACTGAACACTCCAGCCGGAGGAGTACGTAGGTTCGTACCCGCAAGAGCGTCGGGGCTGCGGTCGTAGCACAGCTGACAAGTCTGTATGGCCTGGCATCATTCTTGGCTGTGCCATGGAGGCATGGACTCATCAAGTAGCGAGCAGACGCGCAGTGTGCCAGTTGCCCCAGCGCCGGACAAGAGCAGCGATATAGCCCGCCTGGTCGTCGGCGGGGTCAAGACGGCAACCGGCCGGAGCCGGAGCATCTTCAATTTTACTCCACCACATGGATGGTGGCCCAGTGCTAATACCTTTGCAAGACCTGCCTGCCATTACCATGTCGTGTGCGGTGTGCCCCAGCAGTGCTGCACTGCAGCGTGCTGCATTATTGCCGCGACACATCGATTCAGAATGGGCAGTGTACCATTGGCTTGAAATTTAAGTTTGCATCCGGTCACCGTGGTCCTTACGCCAGTCCGGCACTTGCATTCGTATTTACTGAGAAGACACGTCTACAGAAAAAAAATCATAGAGCACAAAAAATTATGGGAGGGACCGGAGGTAAGTTTCATTCAGATTTTAGGGGATCAAAGTGGCCAGCACATTGGAAACAGAGTGAGATTTTACCGAAAGCGTTTTTGTGCCATAGACTGCCGTCCGAGACGACCACCGTTTGCAAACGATTGCTGCTCTGTCTTCTCTTCAGTTCAATGACAAATCTGCTTAAAGTATGAAAATAACTTCCTCGCAAAAAAAAAAGTATGAAACGACTACCTACGTATCTAAAAACGTTGATTTTATTTGATTTCGTGTAGTTGTCTTGATCGTGACCATTGTTGCTGAACGTTGGCAGTTCGGGTACGTGGCTCGAGAGGGCAGGGCACACTAGTAACGAAATGATTTTGCGAGCACTTGCAAAATCTTTTCCGTGGGCGGGCACTTTTTGTGCCCGTCACGAAAATACCCCGCCACATCCAATTTTTTCTTTTGCGTGGCGGACGTTTTTACCCGCCACGGAAAATTTATTTCGCGTGGCGGGCACCTTAACATGCCCGCCACGTAAAATGACGCATTTTGCGTGGCGGGCGTGTTAAGGTGCCCGTCACGCGAAATAAATTTTCCGCGGGCGGGCGCCCTAAAGGGCCCGCCACGGAAATAATCGAAGCCCAACGAGCCCATCTCGGCCCGAGAACGCGACGGTGGTATATATAATGCCGATGAAACCCTAGCCCAACAAATCCTCACTTCACTTTCGCACCACCGCCAGCCGAACCGCCGTTCTCTCTCACACGCCCTTTCCTCTCCTTCCGGTCCTCCATTCTCCACGCGACCCTCCATCCCGGCAGCTTCAACCATCGTGGTGGTCCGACCGGCTCGACGTGGAGGTCCGGCCAAGTCGACGACATGAGGGACGCGGCGGCGCTCCATCCACGGCCGCGAGGGCGTGGCGTCGGCGGTGGCGCGTTTTCTACCTTCACCGACACATGGGGCGGCGCGACGCTCGGGCGGGCGAGGAGGTCGGTGAGGCCGCCGCTCGCAGCGGTGGATCTCGGCGCCGGCGGCGCGGATTCGCTGCAGAGCCCACGGATCCGTGGCGGCGCTGGATCCGCCGCATGCCCGTGGATCCGGGTCCAGTGACGATCTCCGGCGGCGGCGCGCTGGATCCGGCCGCAGAGCCCGTGGATCGGGTTCAGCGGACGAGATCCGGCGGATCCAGGGTCCAGCGACGGTCGCCGCGGCGGCGCGCGGATCCGGCCGCGAGCCCGTGGATCGGGTCCGGCGACGATCCGGCGGTGCTGTCCTAAATGGGCTCGGCGGGCCGATGGATGGGCTTCGGCGGGCCTATCTAGGTTTTTTTTTTTTTTTTGTTTTCTTGAAATCATTAACCGTGGCGGGCCTTCTAATCCGCCCGTCACGCCAAAATGTGGTTTTTCGGTGGCGGGCGCGCCGCCGCCGCGGACACATCCATTTACCGTGACCTTGTGTTGGTGACGGGCAATCGTTGCCCGCCACCGAAAAATCTAAAGTGCCCGCAGCAGAAAATCATTTTGGTACTAGTGGCAGCAGTTCATCTCACACATAGAGACCTCCTATATTTTTTTTTTCAAGACCAGGGATATAGCCCGTTTTTCATTAAGTAGAAGGAAATGATCAATAGACCTACACATAAAAGATACAACCGGATATGCGGGTAATCCATGGATTACCAACAAGGCCCCGAAACACAAACGAAAGCGAGAACACGAGGGGCGGGAGACCCTCCACCTAACAACCCCACAAGCCAAGCCTAGTATTAAAGAAGACTCAACACCAAGATAGCTAGTGGCGATCATTGCCAGATGAACATGATTCCGAGTGCTCCTCCGAGTCACTGAGCCGCGGGTGAGAAGCACCGCCATGAAGGCACACCTCCGAGTCACTTAGGTAGGACCACGAGCGAGGAGCACCGACATGAAGACACTCTCCGAGTCACAAAGTTCGGGACCGTGGACGAAGAGCACCAATAAGGCTATGGCAACGACAACACTAGCTAGGATTAACCGAGTAAAGAGCAGCAACAAGCGCAGCTAGGCCAAGCACGACGAGCAACGCAACGGACGACAAAAGGCTGCCCCAAGCCACCCAAAGCGCCGCAAAACGGAGGAGATGCTCGACGCTGCCTTCGAAAAAGGACACGACGCCATCCCGTGGGATGGGTTTTCACCGCATCTCTCCGAAGGTGAAGAGACGACCGTCGCAACCCCACCCCACCACCACGGCGGTGCAGGTGCAACATCAAGCGTTCCCGATCAACATCGCCATCATGGCGACGTTGGAGAGCACCCAAACTAGCCGTCGTCAGCCGCGCGCCCAAAGGCCCAGCCAAGGCGAGGAGGCACACCGATCGAACCGACACTTCCATGGAAGGATGTGGCGCCCAAGGCGCCACCGGTCATTCGCAGAGCCGAGCCGGCGGGGCTTTCACCCCGAATGTGTGTGCCAACCACCGGATCACTAGAGGCACACCGGGCTCGGAGACCCGTGGCAGCGAGACCATCATGGCCGGTGGCCACCAGCCAAGAGGGCACGCCCACCATCGTCGAGGAGAGGGGGGCAGGAGCGGATCTGGCCGCCCCAAGCCCTCGGGAGGTCGCCAGCCAACCCCGAATAGAGCATGGCCGCCGCGGACGGGGGCTGGGGGTGACGGGGGGCGAGGTAGGACGACCGGGCACAAGAGGCCCGATCCGCGGTCCCCCACCCGGCCGGACGCCCGGAGCCGCCGGCCATCGCCAAGGCCGCCGTCGAAGAGGGTGTGGAGGGGGAAGGGGGAGCGGGCAGGGTCGGTGGGAGAGAACGGGGAGGGGTAGGACGGATTCGGGACACAGGAGGCCTGATCCGCCGGTCCCCACCCGCCGGGCCGCGCCGCCGCCACCGCCAAGGCCAGGGCAGTGTGCATCTTTTGAATGCGCCACCGCTGGCCGCCACCGCCGCGAGCAAGGGGAGGATCTCCTATATCAGAAACGTCATTGCATATCAGAAAGGGCAATACCGGTTGTCCAAGTATGATTGGCTGCTTCCTCAAGTCCAGCATGCCGCCGTTGTCGAGTCCTGATTGGCTTGCATTTATGGATCGGCTCAGTAGTTCATCCACCACATGGAAGGCGGAAGCGAGGCCAACGTGGAATTTTCACATGCCGTGTGGACTGCGGACACCAGGCTTATCCTACCCGGAGGAGGGCGTAGATTCGTACACGCAAGAGCGTCGGGGCTGCGGTGGAGGCTAGGCTATGAGAGAACCTCGTAGCACAGCTGACAAGTCTGTAATGGCCTGGCATCATTCTTGGCTGTGCCATGGACTCATCAAGTCGCGAGCAGACGCGCGCGCAGTGTGCCACTTGCCCCAGCGCTGGACAAGAGCAGCGATATAGCCCGCCTGGTCGCCGGCGGGGTCAAGACGGCAACTGGCCGGAGCCGGAGCATCTTCAATTTTTACTCCACCACATGGATTGTGGCCCAGTGCTGCTACCTGTGCAAAGACCTGCCAGCCAAATGTCGTGTCCACCAGCAGTGCTGCACTGCAGCGTGCTGCATTATTGCCGCGACACATTGATTCAGAATGGGCAGTGTACCATCGGCTTGAATTCTTATTTACTCCTACTCCTGAGAAGACACGTCTACAGGAAAAAAAATCATAGAGCACAAAAATTATGGGAGAGACCGGAGGTAAATGTCATTCAAAGATCAAAGTGGCCAGCACATTGGAAACAGAGCGTTTTGTGACTGCCGTCTGAGACAGACGAGCACCGTTTGCAAACGATTGCTGCTCTGTCTTCTCTTCAGTTCAATGACAAATCTGCTTAAAGTATGAAAATAACTTCCTCGCAAAAAAAAATTATGAAACGACTACCTACGTATCTAAAAAAACGTTGATTTTATTTGATTTCGTGTAGTTGTCTGGGTCGTGATCATTGTTGCTGAACGTCTACAGAAAAAAAAATCATAGAGCACTGGGCCATCGGCTTAATTATGGAAATAACTTCCTCCTGAGAAGACACGTCTACAGATGCTGCTTTTTTAGATAAGATCTCTTCTCTTCAGTTCAATTACAAATGCTGCTTAATTATGGAAATAACTTCCTCGCAAAAAAAAAAAAAAAGAGTATGAAACGACTACCTACATATCTGAAAAACGTTGATTTTATTTGATTTCGTACTAGCTCCCCGGGGCTACGATCAATATAACCAGGAAAGTGTAGTAGGAAACAAAAATAAATCGGTTGCAATTGTAGGCCTGGCTAGTAACTAGCCAATTGCGATCTTATCGATGCTGTATTGGACGATCGTTAAGGGGCACGCCAGTGCGCGCAGGAATTCCTTGCATCTGGTGTGGTGAATGATTGGGACGCGCCGGAACTGTAGCCAAGTCTGGTGAATGATAGGATACCGGGACGCGAAGGCCGGAGGGCGCTGGAAAATGTAGGGAGGAACACACCATGCACATTCCTACTACATCTTGGAAGACAAGAAAACAAAGACCAACCGTGTCGACCCACAGTGTTATGATGTTTGGTTCTACAATTTATGCCCGTCGCCATCCGTTCACGGTGTGAAAGGATGGATGGTGAGACAGATTTTTTTGTTATTGTCATTTTTAGTTATATTATTATCAGCGAGTTTAGTAATGCACTTGATGATTTTACTCAAATATCATAAGCCCTCTGCAACGGCAATCACCATATGTTTGGGGCAATAGTAAGTACAGTAGCAAGAAAGCTTACAAGGTTTTGATTGGCTCAGAACCAACTTCTCCCCTCTACAAATGGGTATGGGGTGCAAGCAATCTAGGCAATCAGAAATTCTTTTTCTGGCTTCTAATAAGGGATAGAATCAATACTAGGAACATGTTTAAAAGGAAAACATGATCCTGCCTAGCTATGACTGTGTCCTCTGCAACCACCATCTCGAAGAATCCTACTTCCACTTGTTCTTCAGTTGCAGCTTCAGTAAAAATTGCTGGGACTCCTTGAACATCTCGTGGGATTGCAGCTTGAGCCCTGTAAACATGTTCCTCAAAGCAAGACATGACTTCCAAGATGTCATCTTCAGGGAGATTGTGATATGTGCATGCTGGACTATCTGGAAATCAAGGAATAAAATCATCTTTGATAATGGTAGAAATGATTTCAATGATTGGAAGCGTACCTTCATTGCAGATTTTGGCTTGGTGTGCATCAAAGCCAAAGGAACTAAAAGAGCAAGATTAGAATTTTGGAGAGATAGCTATGTCTAATCCCTGCTTTCTTTTTTTCTCTTTGGACCTTGAGGTCTTGTAACTTTTTGTAAATTTTTGTTTGTACCCATTCTTTCATTTATTATAAAAAAAAAAGAGAGGTCGGGGGCTCCCCGACCGGTTCGGTCAAAAAAAAACGGCAATCACCATCTCCTGAGGCCCTGACCAAGCCTGGTGGCGGTGACCAAGCCTGGGGCTGTGGTTCTACCAGACAGCGCTCACGCTGTACGGGCGACCAGTGGACTGCGGCAGCTGTGCCACCGAGGAGCGCGCCGAGCAGCTGGCCAACTTCCAGCTGTTCGGGGCCGTCTTCCTCGCCTTGGTCTACGATCTACCGTGCTTGTCTGCTATTCCGTTGCCGCGGCTAGGTACGGGCACCCAGACTTGGTGGCGACGCATGGGGAGCACGTCGCTGGCCTGGAGTGTGGTGGCGTCGGCAGCGGAGGACGCGCAGAGGAGTGCGTTGTCTAGTGGCGTCTGATGAGTGCATATCTGCAGCTCTGTTCTTGGGTCAGTATATTCAGTATTCAGTAGCAAGTGCAGAACATGGTGTGATATGTTGTTAGTGTTGTGTCAATTGTGAGCGAAGTTTGAAAAAACTTTACAAATCGTGAAGAGATTGAAATGCAAAATACTAGATGGATCAAAAGTTTTGCCGTCTTTGCTGATACTTCAGCGTTCGAGTCACTGCCCCCTTCTACCAACGTTTGATTTACACATGCTCTCCAATCGTATCAGTAGATGTGTACTCATGAGACGACAATATAAGTGCTACACTACTGCACTCAGACTGAAAACTGAAGATTACAGTGTCTTGACAACTGAAAATGACATGTCTTCCTTGGAAACAATTGCAAGCTATTTTTGAGCCAACATTTTTCTCAAGTATTAAGTCTTCTAGGTTGTTCACCTGAACTTAGTCTGATGAGCTTCCAATTTTTCTCTCTTTCAGTTGTGAACATTTGAACTTGCAATGCAACACACATTAACAGTAAAGTGGTCAAGGTTCCTCTCTGTCTGTCATGTTAGATTCTGTGAGGCTCGTAGATTTTCATTATGATGCCCAAAATTAAACACAAATTAATGACTGACAGTTCATGGAGCGCATTATTTAATATCATACAAATTGTTTGCTTCTCAACAATATCAACCATACTTTTTTTTTTGAAAGCAAACGGGGGAGGGGTGAGTTTCCCCAGCTATGTATTCAAAAACCGATACAAATTTACATCAGAAGAAACAGGGAAAGGAGAGTGTTGCACCTTCATGTTTGACAGTTCATGATTCATCACCAATCTAGAAAACAGAGAAAAAAAAAGAGGATGTCTAGGTTTGAAGAAACAGATAGAAAGGAGATAGGCGACAAGGAACAGGAAGAGCAAGTATCACATACATCTTATTCATCAGTATATATAGGTCAATTAAGGGTGGGACGGTAGTAGGGATGGACTTTAGAGGCACTCTCCTAATCGCAGCCTTTGCTTCCTCCACGACCTCCTTGCCGTTGAAACAATCAATTTCTCTCGTTTTAAGCCCAACACATAATTGCAACAACTCAAGATCAGGGAGCCTTGGCATATAACGGACGTGGCAGACTCTGCCCATGGTTCAACTTCAACCTGTAATCTGATAAGAAAGCAAGAAACAGAAGATGTTTAGATTCGAAGAAACAGCTAAAGGAGATGAGGGAGAAGCTAGAAGAAGCTGTTTACCTTAACGGTCTTTCATCACCAATGGATTACGTCAAGGGTGGGATGATTGGGGTGGACTTCAATAGCATGCCTCACCGCAGCCTCTGCTTCTTCCAACTCCATCTCCCCCAATCATCAGATACTAACCAAACAGTCAAATCCTGCAGCAGCGGCAGATTGCCCAGGCCGAAGTCGAAACCACTGTCGATTTCTCTCATCTCCCGCACTGGCAAAAACAACTTAAGTTTTGCGAGCCTCGGCATAGCTCCTTGCTGAAACACCACTGGACGTCGTTTGATCTGCCACAACACGCAGCATACCAGGCAAGGGAATGAACAAGCACTAATGGTGAATCTCCTTTGGTTCCCGGGATCCTTATGATATACGTTCAACTCTAGAGAGTAGAGAGCAGGCAAGCTTCCGAGAATTTCAAGATCCTCCTGCTGCAGCGACCTCACGTTGATGCGGAGGTAGGAGAGGTCAGCAAAGAGTGAGGGATCCACCTTCAACCATGTAGGCAGCATAGAAAACCAGCAACTTTCCCACAGGTCCAAACTGCGGAGATGTTGTGGGGCAACAACGACCCAACCATCCAAGCTGAATTCACCAGAATTGATCACGAGAACTAGACTCTGGATTCTATGCAGTTTGTTTAAGCACTCCACCAGGGATTCAATCTGGACATTGTTACATTTAGTTGAGCTGTTAATTTGCAGGTCCTTCAGCTCTGATAGATTGCCCAGCTCTTTTACGATGTCTATGAAGTCATCGTCATGAATGCTTAAATCTGAAAGCTGTACAAGGCCTGTCAACTTCCCAATCCCTTTCAGCACTCTTGTGTCTTCATTTATGAGCAGGCACATCAATTGTTTTAGCCCAAAAATACTTGACGGCAATCTAGGACTTGGACTCCAAAAGTCTTGTACATCTAACGTCTGTAGAAATTGAAGGTTTCCTATTTCTTCAGGGGAGCTCACCAATCTTTGTATCTTTTAGTCCTAGGTACCTCAAATGAAGCAAATTCCCAAGCAACTTAAGCCTACAGCCTTGTGAAAGATTGCATCCTTCTAAATCCAGCACACGCATAAAACTTTGAAGTTCTCAAGTGTTGGTACATGATCAGTAGCAGATGGAAAGACAATAACTGACCTCACATGTTCTTTTCTCAATGTAGCCTCATGATTACCATGACTAGCCATGCCATTTTGAAGGGATAGCCTTCGGACCTTTTCTGCTGCAGATGAGTGAGCCATATTGTTCTTTATAGCAACAAAGTTTTTTCTTCTCGTGATAAGGAACAGATAAGGTCAAGCACCATATCATGTACACGACAAGATTAATTCTACCATGCCAGTCCTTCCATCATTCCTGGGTTGGATCATGCTTCTATTTATGAGCTCATTAAAGTAACTCTCCCCACTTCAAATAAACTATTTTCTTGCTTTTGAGACTGGATAAAACCTTCAGCTATCCACAACCATATCAAACGATCTTTACCAATTTCATAATCTTCGAAACATACTCAAATATAACAAGCAAGTCCTTAGATGTGATGGCATATCATTATAGCTGAGTGACAAAACCTTTCTCATGTTCTCTATGGTGTTATTCTTCTCTAGTCCAGCACCAATAGAGTTGCACACATCATACCAATACAATTTGTTTCTTCCTTTGCTGGCCAGCAAACTAGCGATTGTGATAATAGCTAAGGGAACGCCATCACATTTCTTCAGTATTCTATTTGATACTTCTTCTAGCTGCTCATCAGGGCATTTGTCATTGTTTTCTTTACCAAATATTCTTCCATAAAGTAATATCCTAGAGTTCTCCAGAGAAAGGGGCTTCATCTTGTAAGGACCACCAATTTCTTCAGCAACCTTGGAATTACGAGTAGTTGTGATGATCTTGTGTTCGGCACTGCCATCAGGCAGAGCACACCTTATCATTTCCCAGTGTGAGGTTTCCCATATGTCATCAATAATAACTAAGTACCTGCACATATTGAACAACACAAGGCCATGTGTCATGCATGTCACTAAGCAAATTGCGTTCTTATATGCGCTGTGTATATGTCATATAACCGTGGGATCAAAGGTTCATTAATTGGTACCATAATTATCAACAAGGGGAAGAAGAAGGTAAAAAGCATCAAGGCGGCCCCTTGCCTATGGTCCACCACATTGATCATTGCAAAGAAATAGGCGTGCTTGACATGCTAGCAAATACTAAATAGACCAGTAATGCAACTTTTCTATTCTTGTGTTTTCTTTTCTTCTCCATTTAGATAGAAACATATGAGGTCTTAGATAAGGATCAAGATCGCTTATATTAGTTCCAAACGAATTTGGCACAATTTGACACATACTAGCTAATCCATAAATTCTTCTTTCTAAAATTCTACAATCCTATTTTATTTTTATTCAAATTCTGAAGTTATGTCCACGTGCGTTGTACATCTGCTTTTTACACTGAGTTACTGAACCGAAGACTAGACAAGTGGCAATAATGGGTTCTCACTTGGAAGTAAAACCCACTAAAAGCGATCATCATGTGGCATATTTATAAAGGAAAAGAGATAAACTTGAGTGACCCTGAAGTGAGCTGGACATACAGTCATATTTGTTAAACTTTCTAAACATAATACTCCAAGAAATAAATTATTGAATTGTTTTTATCATATATCACCCATACCTCTTTTCCTGAAGGAATCCTCTTATCTCATCAATAACATTGATACTTGCAATACTGCATTTGGCTAGTTGATAGAACATGTCCTTGAATAATCTATCCGTATCAGGAGTTTGGGACACCGATACAAAAGCTGAGCAATCAAACTGTGATTTAAGCTTTTCATACACAGCATTAGCAAGAGTTGTCTTTCCTAAACCTCCAAAGCCCACAATGGAAACTATCTCTTCTTTTCCTCCTTGGATGCTTCATTGCCTTCTATCATAATCTTGATTACCTCATCTCTTGACTCCTCAATGCCAACTAGCTCTGTTGGATTCTTATAGCGAACCATTGCAACTAATGCAAGGGGATCAACTTTGACAGGTTTATAGACATTGTGGTCAACCTTGTACCTGTCATGCCGGCTGTGCACCTCAATGACACGACTCTTGATTTCTCTGATGTCAATAGCAATCTTCGCGCGACGAATCTTGGGCTGCATCAAGGAGCCAAGGGTCTTGTCAATGAACTTCTTGAAGCCATGCTTTTTTGGCGTGCTGATGGCCTTTGACTTGCACCATGAATGTATCGATGTTGTCCTCTATGTCATAGGATAACTCTCTCACATTCCTAGCCCAGATCTTATCCCCATCAGGAAGCTGGTCAGCTGAAACCTTGGAGATATCCTCAAGGGCTCCCTTCATGCTCTCGAGCTCATCTCGGAGGAACATGATGCCCCCTTTCACCTCCTTTTGCAGCTTGTACTCATCAGCAAGCAGCTCACCGAGCTTGGGGAGGAGTCTTGGCAATGCCCCAAGCGCGAGCTCCATTGGTCCTCCTTGGCACAAGAGCAAAGGTTGCAGGTGTGTGTGTTTGTGTGCAGTGAGCAATGGTGCTTGGAGTGGAGTAGTGGTGCTCAATGTAGCTTATGATAGAAATCCGCCGGAGAGAGGTCTCGGGGATGGTGGCCATGTCCATGTTACTCGCTTCGGTGCTGCTGCCAGTTATTTCTAAAGAATTTGCGCCTCCAGCCTGTGTGCACGTTGCGGCCCTTGGTTATTGGCGCTTGTCATGTGGAGGTCCATTGGATCCATTATTGGCTCATTGTCAACTGTCAAGGGAGTAACTACACTTAGAAGTGCTAGTAAAACCTACAACAGTCTAAGATATTATGGCTGCTTAGGTATGACCGTACATTATTAATTGGTACTAGCAGTTCATATAATCACCAACTTGTTGCAAATACTACTAGTTGTTAATCGGCAGGGCCGGCGGAGATGGATCGAGCACATGGGGCCAAAATTTTTCTTCCTGCCACCATGACAGTTGAGAGGGATGACTGGTCCGAAATTGGTAGACCATTGGATGCATTGTTGGCTCATTGTCAACTATCAAGGGAGGAATACACTTATATATTTGTTCTGGACGACCCAGGTGGGCTTTAGAAGTGCTAATAAAACCTAACAGTCTAAGATATTAAGGATCATATGGCTACTTAGGTAAGTCCGCATTAATTTGTACTAGCAGTACTTCATATAATCACCAACTTGTTGCAAATACTACTGAGCTTGTTGTTAGTCGGCGGGGCCGGCGGAGATGGATCGAGTACGTGGTGCTAAAACTTTTCCTCCCGACGCCATGACAGTTGAGAGGGGCGATATGGCCGAAATTGGTAGATTTTTTTGTTGTTTTATGAAAGTTGGTAACACCGAAAGTCGAACCGATTGCATATATTAATTGGTAATGGTCGATCTTGTTGCAAATCTTGTCTTAATGGTCACATTTTACCACCATGTCTTCACTTTGCATTTAGCAATAGTGATCCCGTTGGGACGTTGCAGATTCATCCATACAGCTAGTAGTGTGCTCTTTTCATGTATACGTCGTGATACATCATACATATGCTAGCTCTCCAATCGTATCAGAAGATGCAGACATATACTCATTACAGTCCTAGCTGAAACCCGACCTGCAAACACAACTGGATACACTAGTGTACACAAACTGAAATCTAAAGATTACAGTGTCTTCCTTGACAACGGAAAGTGACATGTTCTGGGACTAATTTATATTTCCAGCATTTTCCCTAATACTGTGTCTTCTAGGTTATTGAGCTGCCAAAGTTCCTCTCCTTCAGTTCTGAACATCTGAACTTCCAATGCAACGCCACTAAAAGTTAGCTGCTTGATGTCCCTCTCTTCCCAGAATCCTCTACACCATCTCTTGCAGCTTGCTTGCTTGGCTGCTTCCTTCATGATGCCCAAAATTAAATACAAATTAACAACTAACAGTTCATGCAGTGCATTATTAGTGCCATACAAATTGTTGATGCTTGAACTACCAGTTTGCAATATTTCTAATGCAAACTTTTTTTTTATTCATAATATGAACTTCATATATATAATCTGTAGGGTCATTTTGCATTTCGAGTTCTCCTCAAAACAGAGCGCACAACCTTTTTGTCTATACATCGCATTCATTAGACTAATCCAAACGTGTGACTAAAGGTTGATTCACATTTGTATGCATGGTGTTGATCAAATCCATGAAAAAGTGCATCGTTGACATGCATCACGAGGTGAAGCACCAGTGCATGACCAACTACTACGGGTCCAAGCTTGGGACAAAGGTCAAGATACCGGACGCCAAAAAGATGGAGCCCGAGGCGTAACCTTGAGCCTGAATGACCCGCCCGAGGCGTACACCAACCCCAACGTGCACAAAAAGGTCCACGACTACATGGATGCGGCAAAGCAGGTCCATGGGCCGACTTTGATCTGTTCACTCAGGACATCGATACGAGATCGTGATGACGGTGGGAGGAGGTAGAAGCACGAACGGTTGTGGATTGCCGACGGCTGCATCGGCAGCCCAACCTTAGTCTCTCACGCATCCGATCACGCGAGCACGAGCAGTAGCCATCCTATATGCCCAGCGTCCTAGCGCTTGCACAGTCGCGTCTCCGGGAACTCCAGGTTATGTCTTTATCAAACAAATTTCTTTTACGCACCTTAATTAGGTTTGCATCACCTCTCATGGATTGAAATACTATAGGCCCGCCCGCAAGAAGAGCTCCGGCGGCAGGCGGCGGAGGCTGCGTTCGGGCCCAACAAAACCCAAGCGAAGCAAAGCCAGCGTGAGCTCATGAACTAACTCCGGACCTGGGGGGGGGGGCTGTGCCAGATACGCTGCTAGCGGCATTTGCTCCGCCTCAACCTACTCCTATGAGTATGAAATTGCTGTCAATAATTCTTTGCTTGTGGATGTCCTAGGTTCACGTGTAACACATGCAACCTATTCTCCTTTGTGCAGCCGGCTTCGATGGGATCAAACCACGCGCCGCCTCCTGCCCATGATGATCAAGGGTCTCCTTCGCCCAGCGTGCAACAACAGCCCCTCCCCTCTTTCATGAGCTTGTCGTGGACTTGTGGTACTTTGTTTGACATTTTTGATAAGATTGTGTGGAACTTGAAGTTGTGACACTTGAGGACTATGAGTTGTGGAACTGAACTTGATGACTTGTGATGAATATTGGATCTACATGTGATATATATGTGATGAATGAGTTGTGTTAGTGCATGGATGTCAAATATATGTGATATATGATCTATATGTTTCATTTGTAAAGGTGGAATGGAAAAACAGAAATAAAAAACAAATATTTGGTCATTTCACCGGCGGGGCGCTCGGTAGAGGACATTGTACCGAGGGTACCACTCGGTAAATCTGGGGAGAGGGGCCTGGGAACCCCATATTCCCAGGTATACCGATGGTAGCGCTTGGTGTAACTATGGTCGATTCACCGGAGCGGCCATGGCCCTCGGTGAAACGACCATAGCTCTACCGAGCGCATGGATGAGCCGGCCCTCGGTAGAATGGTGTCCAAGTTTTTTAAAATTTTAAATCTTCCCAGTGCCCTTTCCGACAAGGCCTTGGTAGATATTGTTTTAAAGTTTTTTAATATTAAACTTCATCAGGAGCGTTGGCGGGGACGGGGGTGGCTCGCTGAAGTTGACGTCGACGGTGGCGAACGCCGTCGACGTGAAGCCAGGTTTTGCAAGAGGGGGTGATCCCTCGGTACATTTTGATAGAGATTGTACCGAGGGGCCCTTTTCGAGCGCTCAGTAAATGAGCTTCCCGTTTAAATTTTCACCAAGGGGCTTGTACCGAGCGCCCCTCGGTAGCTCCTCTACCGAGCGCTATTTGCCCCTTTACTGAGCGTTTGTGGCGCTTTTGGTAGAGGACCGGCCTCCAGTAGTGATTAGCCCTGCAACACGTAACTAATGTCAGGAGGCAACGTTGGGTTGGGGTAAAAAAGAAACACAAATTAGGACCCATTTGGGCTTTTCCTAGAAAAGCATCAGTAATTAAATCATTCAAAAGCGTACGTGAAGAAGACATGCTGATTCACAATAGTCCTTAAGCATACAGCAGCAGACTAGTTACCCCACAAGAAGTAGCCTCTGTCCCGTTTCAACTGATCATATATATGCATGCATTGACATCAATTTATTTTCTTGTGTTCATTGATGAATCTATGTTGTAGCCTCAATTGCGTAAATCAAAGACTAGCTACGAAGGAAGTAGATATTACTCCTGTCTGTAATTGTATAAAAATATCTTGGGAATGCAGTCAGGCCAACAGTACACAAGCCTGGACATAGCCATTTAATTAGCTGCTGGAGCAATGGTTATCTGAGCTGTTATTCGCATTTTGTAACTCGAAATTATAGAGTCAAATCTCTGAAAATCTCTTTCGTGCTCCAATGGTACGGTACCGCAAATTTAACAAAAACAGAAGCTAGAGATACTAATTTTAACAAAATACCAGTTTGGTATTCTCCAGAGTTCAGAGATTTTTTTAAACTTTTTTTTTTTGAATCAAGATTTTTTGTAAACTACAATAGCATATTTTACTAGAGTAAGAATATGAAAACAATTAACATTTGCTTGGGCAAATCAGGTAATAATAAAGCAAAAAGCATCACTATTGAGTTCTTTTTTTTTTTTTTTGAAATTATCACTATTGAGTATTGAGAAAGCGCATAGGAAATTTCAGGGATTACCTATTTGGCAGTTCATGTTGGAACACGAACAACGACGGGGAGGTCGGGGTGGCCACCGGCAGGAGGCACCGACAGTGCTCCCGGCGAGATTGGATTAGTTGGAAACTAAGAAACAACTTGCACAAGTAAATAGAAATTATTCACCGCCAAGATGCGGCCCTTTGGTCTTTATTCTTTACTTATATAGATACATATAGTATCCACGACAAACTCGAGATTACACCGAGTGCCACCGCGCCATGCCGCCCATCGTCGTCGCGTAGACCTGAGCAAAACAAGCCCGGCCCGTAGGCCCGGCCCGTAGGCCCGGCCCGAGCCCGACGGGTTTTGGCCCGCCCATGAACCTTAGTGGACAGGGCCTGGGCAGAGATTTTGAAGCCCGTTAAAATTTTTCTTGGCCCGAACTCGGCCCGAAATACATTTTCAGCTATTTTATAGTGTAAAACGCGCGGGTAGCCCGCCCAAGCCCGGGCCCGGCCCGAGCCCGGCCCGAAAAAGCTAGGCCCGACTTGGCCACTGGGACGTAATGGGCAGGATTTTTTTGGCCCGAAATAACTGGGATTTTTTTCGGCCCGGCCCGAACCCGACCCGGCCCGAAAAATGCTCAGGTCTAATCGCGGCGCGACACTGTTTCTCTGCGATGCGCGCTGCATGCGCAATGCTCGCCATGGCGCTACGACCAACTCACACAGGATAAGTCCTGACCTAGCACGCCACTGGTCAGGCTAATCCCCTAGCCTAGCTTATGACTCAACTCTAAGCAACAAAGATTACATGCGTGCAACAATTTAGTTCTAACAGTTCATCCTGGGCTTGATCGTCAGGCTACACTTCTTCTCCGGTGCTTCTGCCTTCAATCTCCTTCTCCGGTGCTGCAGCCTCGACAGCAGGGAGTGCTGTGACAATTCAGATTTAGCCTGGGTAGGAAAAAACAGAGCATGGAAGGAACAACGGACGTAAGAAATTTTGGTGAGAACAAAAGGAGGCTCAAATTTAGGTCCGAGGAAAGGAACAAGCTAGCAGAGTAAGCAGCGTGGTGTACCTCTTCCTCTTCGTCCCATAAGTTAAAGCGGGGATGATTGGGATGGACGACTTCAATCGCGTGCGTCAGGGCAGCCTTTGCTTCCTCCACCTCCTGCTCGTCGGCACCTCCATATCGCAACCAAACACCGACCTCCTACCTGTTATATTTAAGTATGTTTCCAGAAGATTATGATATCGAAAAAGATCGTTTGATATGGTTGTGGATTGCCAAAGGTTTTGTTATCCAACCTAAAGTGAAAGACAAGAGCTTATTTGAAATAGGGGAGAGTTACTTCAATGATCTCATAAATAGAAGAATGATCCAACCGAGGCATGATGAATCCAATGGCATGATAGAATCTTGCCGTGTGCATGATATGGTGCTTGATCTTATCTGTTCCTTGTCAAGTGAAGAAAACTTTGTTACTATACAAAACAATGCGGTTCACTCATCTGAATCAGAAAAGCTTCGAAGGATATCTCTTCAAAATGGCAAGGCTAGTCATGGTAAAGTTGAGGATACATTGAGCAAAGAGGATAGTGTGAGGTCAGTTATTGTCTTTCAATCCGCTCTTGACTGCATACCAACGGTACTCAAGATTTGGGCCAGAAATGTTAGAGAGTTGTCCTATGTACACATGCTGAATTTCTTGAAAGTTGGACAACTCTACATAGAACAACTCTCTTACATTCCTGCCCAAATCTTATCCTCACTGGGAAGCTGGTCAGCTAGAACCATGGAGATACGCTCAAAAGCACCCTTCATGCTCTCAAGCTCATCTCGGAGGAACATGATCCCCCCTTTCACCTCCTTTTACAAGTTGTACTCATCAGCGAGCAGCTCACCGAGCTTTGGGAGGAGGCTTGGCAGTGCCCCCAACACGACCTCCATTATTGATCTTCTTGGCACAAGGAGCCAAGGTTGCAGGGGTGTGGTTGAAGGTGAAGGATTTCAAATGTGGCACTGGTGTGGGGTTGAAGGTGGCTGTGCTCGCGCGGCTAGTGCTCTATATATAGCTCCAAGGGCATGGAGATTTATCGCTGGTGGTCTTGTGTCCCATCGTTGTGCTGGATTGGAGAGGCCTTGAATTGGCTACCCCAGTAGTACACGTCTCCTTTACTATCCTCCACATGCTTTGATTTACTGGCTCAATAATGTGACGATGGTAACTCATCCATCACATGGAAGCGGCGAGGAAGCGTCAATGATTTTACACAGCTTCCGGCCGGACACATATGCAGCACGGCCGGCCGATCGCTGTAAACTCAGCATGCCCGGCTGGCCGCTTTAAACACAGCACTCCCACTCGATCTTGTGGCTTTCGAAGCTGTTTGCCTGATGATTTTTTTATTGATAAGCCAAGCTAATACTATTTTGTTGAGAGAAAAATAATGTACAGTGGCTGATAAGCCAAGGCTAATAAGTTATAGGGCTGAATTCTTCACTGTATGCACCAATACAATATGCCGAATCATTTTGAATGCATAGGGGCCTTGGAACCTTTTCGTACATGCAGTGATGTAGATGAGCAACCCACCGTATTGTTAGTTACGAGTGTTAATGTGGCTGGCACTAGCTACACTGCATTCTATCTGCGTCATGCATGACGATGAAATGATACTACATACCTAGATAGGCAAAGCATTGCCATCAATAATACCAAGGCGCGTTACTCTTCATACTATCTAGAGTATATGCAGGGTCCATTCACGTGTCCTCGATCATCGTGATCATTGTTGCTGAGCGAGCGTTAGTAGTTCGCTCACTGATCATTTCTAACGAGACAGGGCGCCGGGGAAGACGCCAACAATTCTACCATTGAACGTTACTGCACATCAGAAAGGGTAATGCTGGTTGTCCAGGTGTGATTGGCTGCCCCTCCTAAAGTCCTGCCCCCATTGTCGAGTCCTGATTGGCTAGGATGGAGAGACTGACTGAAAATATATCCACTTCTACCCGCCCCATCATCATCCTTCCCAACCAATCCGCTGCCTGAAAATAGCCACAGCCGGACCTTTTTTTTGAAGGAGCTAGAGGCCTGTCAAACATGTACTAAGTTAAGTTTCTAAAGTCTTGAAATATATGATCGAATCTCTTAGAGATGTTACGGCCATGCAGAGCTCCGTGATTTACGGTGATTCTGTTACGGCGATTGGAGAGGCGATCCGCGACCCGACCCTGATCTAGTTCGCCGGGCGGCGATCTCGATCCTGCTCCGCCGCTGGCCACCGCGGCCACGGCGTCCACGCCCCTTCTCCACCACCGCAGTGTGGAGACGGACACCGCATATCGATTGGTTAGCCGGGAAGGCGCCATCGACGCACAATACCGCTAGGGTTTTGCCGCTTAGGTTTCTGCCTTGGTCGGGTTGCCTTTGGGTGGCTGTGTCATCAACCGCACAGTGCATCAAGACGTGTCTCTGCAGATTGCAATGGCTTCCGCAGGAGACGAGGATGTGACGAGGGGAGGGGCAGCTAGCCCTAACCCTAACGTGGAAGAGATGTTCCGCAACCTCAACCTGACGGGAGAGGAGGAAGCGGTGATTGACTTCATTCATGAAGATGAGGATGAGGATTTGGCCTCTACGGAGTGGGCACTGGTGGGGAAAGTCCTCTCGCCGGGTGTCATACACGTTGACATGGTGCGCTCGGCGATGCGGCCGGCCTGGGGTAACCCGGTGGGTCTGAAATTCCGAGCGATCGGGGAGAAGGGTGACAATATGTTCATAGCTGAGTTTCGCTGTGCCAAGGATGCGGATCGGTAATGTCAGGCTCCCCATGGCTATTTGGCAAATATCTTTGTCTTTGGTCAAGGAGTATGACGCAAGCCGGAGGGTGTCGGAAATTGTTTTTGATCGTTTGGAGTTATGGGCTCGGATTCTCAATCTCCCATTGGGATGGATGAACCAAGCGAAGGGCTCTAAGGCGATGCACCTAATTGGGGAGGTGATGAAAATGGATGTTGATAGCGATGGGAAAGCGAGTGGTGCCTTTCTTCGGGTTCGTGTTGCTCTTGATATCAATAAGCCGATCGGGGAGAGGGGTGCTCCTGCGCATGAAGAGGGATGAGGAGCCAAGATGGTTCCAGGTGCAATACGAGAAGCTGCCATTCATTTGTTTTTTCGTGTGGGAAACTTGGGCATTCGGAGCTTGATTGCCCTACTCCGCAAAAACGTGATGATGCCGGTAAGCTGCCGTATGATACTCACCGAGGGCACCGACGAGCGTAGGAAACACATGCAGTCGTTTGCTAGTGCTGTGGCTAATTCGGTGGGCAGTGGTTCCTCCTTGGCTTCTAGGCCCCCTAAACAGCATAACCAGTCGTCTTAAAAGGGCTCGAGATCGGGTTCGTCAGGTCTGATGGCGCAGGGGGTCTCAAGAACAGGAGGTGCAGTCACCACTGAAAAAGAAGAAGGATGAGGACCTGGACAAAGTCGAGAAACATGTGGGTGGGGCCTCGAGGCGTCTAGACTTGGTGATCAAGGAGGATGGCCAGAAGAAGGCTCGGAAGAGGAAGTCGAAGGTGACTGAACTGGTGGCACAAACCCCGGACCTGAATTTCCCACCTGGTGCGACCGGTGCAATCGTGCCAGTGGGACTGGTCAGCTCTAGGGTGAACCAACTGGATGTTGATGGTGAGGGCTCGGAGCTAAGATGGTTGAGCAGTTGAAGAAGCAAAGACATGGTAACATTTCCATAGCGAGATCGGGCGGCGGTTGCAGATGGCAGCCCGGCCGGGAGCCATGAATCTACTTAGTGTCAACTGCCGGGGCTGCGGGCAGTCCGAGGCAGTTCAGGAGCTCCTCCATGTTGTGGAGGAGAAAAGGCCCGCGGTTGTGTTCTTGATGGAAACACGGATGGGAGAGGAGCGTGCCCTTGGTCTCCAACGCAGGCTTGGTTTCCCTAATGCTTGCGTGGTGGAGGCAGTAGGGCAAAGTGGAGGTTTGATGCTTTTGTGGCGACACGACGTGATGGTGGCCGAGTTGAGCAAGTCAAAGTCTCACATTGATGTACTATTATCGTGTGAGAGTTTGAAAGTTTCGCAATGGCGGTTCACAGGCTTCTATGGGAGCCTAGGAGGGAGAGAAGGAAGGAGAGCTGGTTTCTTCTGAGAGTTCTTAGGGCACAGTCTGCCGACCCGTGGCTGTGCGTGGGAGATTTCAACGAGGTTCTCGCTGCAGAAGAACATATGGGGGTTAATGAGAGAGAGCAGTGGCAGATGACAGCATTTCAAGATGCTATCAACGATTGCCGCTTCTCGGACTTGGGATATCATGGTCTTCCCTTCACTTGGGATAACAGACAAGAGGAGGGTAGAAACGTGAAGGCGCGGTTAGACCGAGCGCTGGGGGACATAAAGTTTATGGAGACCTTCAGTGCTTCGGAGGTGTATCACATACCCCTTGCGAAATTGGATCATTGTGGGATTCTAGTGGAGGTGCGACAAAGAATTCCGAGTGGCCGGCTAAACCCTTCCGCTATGAAAATATGTGGCAAAGGCATGGTGAGTATAATGACTTTGTAAACCGGGTATGGGATCCTGGACGGACTCCGCCGGATTTGGAAATTGCAGCTAATGCACTCTCAGCTCTTCAAACTTCCCTGAAGTCATGGGATAGAGAAGTGTTCGGTTCAGTCAAAAAAAAAGAAAGTTAAAGAGCTGAGAGAGGCTTTTGGAGAATGAGAGAAGCAACACCTTGTATCGTGGACCAACGACTCGGGAGCATGAAATCATGGACTCCTTGTCTGAAGTGCTGGCCAGAGAGGAAGTAATGGAGAAACAATGCTCGAGAATCGCTTGGCTGACAGAGGGCGACCGTAATACAGCATTCTTTCAAGCCAAGGTGCGTGCAAGGAGTAGAGCTAATAGAATTAAATTTCTAAAGGATGGGAACGGTCGGGAATTCACTGAGCAGGAGGATTTGGAACAGGTTGCATGTGATTTCTACAAAAATCTGTTCTCAGCCCAGGAGCAGCTGGACCCGGACCTAGTCTACAAATTCGTGCCAAGAAAAGTGACCCCGGATATGTGTGAGGTGCTGGAGAAAACGTTCACAGAAGCGGAGGTCGAGACGGCGCTGTTCCAAATGGCGCCTAATAAGTCCCCGGGAGTGGACGGTTTTAATGTCGGTTTCTTTCAGGCTCATTGGCAACTTGTTAAATCCTGTGTGGTGCCGGCAGCTCTGGATTTCTTGAATGGTGGTCAGCTTCCTGAGGAGGTAAACAAAACCTTACTGGTTCTTATCCCGAAGGTTAGTAATCCTCAAGAACTATCACAATATCACCCGATTTGATTGTGTAATGTGCTTTACAAAATTTGTTCGAAAGTTATGGCAATTAGAATGAGGGGCTTGCTTGATGAGGTGGTGTCAGAGGAGCAAAGCGCTTTCGTACCAGGCCAGCTGATTACTGACAACATTCTCATTGCTTATGAGAGTGTGCATTACTTGAGGAAGAATAGAGGCAAGGTGGGGGGTTGTGCCATCAAACTGGATATGGCAAAGGCCTACGACCCGGGTAGAATGGCGTTATCCGGAGGCGATTATGCAGGCGCTTGGTTTTCCTAGCGCGTGGTGCAACCTGGTCATGAGGTGTGTCACGTCGGTCTCTTTCTCGGTTTGTGTCAATGGGGTGTTTTCGGACAGTTTCAAACCAACGAGAGGGATTCGACAGGGTGATCCCATCTCACCCTATCTTTTCTTGTTGTGTGCTGAGGGGTTATCAAGCATGATCAAGAACCTTGGCCCGCAATATATTTCAAGGGGTATTCGAGTGAGTAGACATGCTCCGTGGGTGTCTCATCTCCTCTTCGTGGATGACTGCATATTTTTTATAGAAGCTACGCAGAGGGGAGCAGATCGGGTATCAAAGATTCTAGATGACTATCACAGAGGTTCTGGACAGCTTGTGAATAAGAATAAGTCAGCTGTTTTTTCAGTCCCAACTGTGATCAGGAGAACAAGGATATGTTTTTGACGAGCCTGCAGATTACCACGGAAGCATTGGGTGAAAGATACTTGGGGCTACCCACTGCTGCCGAGCGTGGTGCGGGAGATGTCTTCAATTATGTCCCCGCGAGGATTAGAGGCTTCGTCTCGGGCTGGGCAGAGAAACAGCTCAGTTGTGCAGCTTGGGAGGTGCTGATCAAAGCGAATGCACAATCGGTTCCCACATACCCGATGTCGTGCTTCAAATTGTCACCTATGGTATGTAAAAAGATGACGTCTATGATCTCAAATTATTGGTGGGGGAGTCCAGTGGACAATCACAAAATACATTGGATGCGGTGGGAGAAGCTTACACGGTCCGAGGATGAAGGAGGAATGGGTTTCAGGGATTTCGAGTTGGGAAAACAAGGATGGAGGCTGTTGATGAGGCCAGATTCGCTATGTGCTAGGGTCCTGAAGGGAAAGTATTATCCACACTGCGACTTCCTTTCTACGGCCAAGAAAAAGCGGAGTTCGGCCACGTGGAGAACGATTCTTCATGGGAGAGAAGTGCTTAAGCGAGGCCTAATCAAAAGAGTTGGGCCGGGTGATATTGATATTTGGAATGAAAACTGGATTCCGTGGTTAAAATCACTAAAACCCTTGGTTTGTAGTTCTTTGGCGACGGCAAACAAGGTGTATGAGCTATTTACTCCAGGCATGAGAATATGGGATGAAGCTGCTGTGAGGGGATCCTTCTTGGCTCTGGAAGCGGCTGAGGTTCTCAAGATCAAACCGAGCAATCGCCTATAGGAGGACTTACTTGCCTGGTCCCTGGAAAGAAATGGTAACTACTCGGTGCACTCAGCTTATAGAGTGCTCAACGAAGATCAGAAGGCAGCAGCTATGGCAGCCAAGGATGAACAAATGTCTTCCTCTCAGTTCGGGCATTGGTCGGCTGTGTGGCGGCTGCAAGTTCAACCGAAAATCAAAGTGTTTTGGTGGAGAGTTATGCATAACTCGCTCCCTTCGAAATCAGAGATGAAAAGAAGACATGTTGAAAAGGAAAGTTTTTGCGAAGTTTGTGGCAATCCTGATGAATCTCTATATCATATCTTTTTCTTGTGCCCAATGGCAAAGAGGCTATGGAAGGCGGTAAAGGAACTGTCTGGTGTTCGGGTTCAGACCTTGCATCCCAGCTCTTGGACTACTGATGTTTTCAGATCGGAGGTATGTCCATCCTCTACTGCAATTTGGTTGATGTGTGGAGCTTGGGCTCTTTGG
Source organism: Hyparrhenia diplandra (assembly GCA_015847255.1). Lineage (NCBI taxonomy): Eukaryota > Viridiplantae > Streptophyta > Magnoliopsida > Poales > Poaceae > Hyparrhenia > Hyparrhenia diplandra. The sequence goes on from JADLZK010007818.1 coordinate 111,684, forward strand.
AATGGCCGGAATAATCGCCATCATGGTCGTCAAGTTTGGGAGCCGGGTGCGACAGCGAGGTTTCTGTCTAAGCTGTTGGAAGCTTTGGCCTCAACTAAGATGCCGGCTCGGGCCGCTGCTGTGGTACGCAAGATGAAATGGAAGGCACCGGAGATGGACTGGATCAAGGTTAACACTGACCCTTCCTTTGATGCTGGGACTTTCTCTAGATGTTCGAGTTGTGGAGCGCAATAGCGATGGTCAAGTATGTGCCGGGCGGCTCGCTGGTTCGACGATGTGCAGGATGCATTAATGGCTGAAGCCCTTGCGGCCAAAGAGGGGCTGGAACTCGCCGTCGAGCTTGGATATGATCGTGTGATTCTAGAGGTCGATTGTAAAAATTTGAAGTTACTCTTGGAGGATACCTCGGTTGCTAGATCTTCTATAGGGGTCTTTGCTTTGATATTACAGAGTTAGGCAAGAGTTTTAGAGATTTTAAAGTTTCTTGGGTTGGTAGAGAGGCGAATTCAGTGGCTCATGTTGTGCCTGCACAGTTACGCCACTGATCGTACTCGGTTTTGGTTCGACGAGTTTCGGTGTGGTTGACCGAGCTCGCGACCAACGATTGTAATCTTGCCATGATTTAATGAAGCTCTGTGATAAAAAAAAAAGTCTCGAAATATATTTATAGATCTCAAGTTAGTTTGGGTTTCATTGAATCCCAAACAGGTGTTTATCCGACCCGATAGCTTTGACAACTTCTATTATTGAAGCTTTCTCCAACATTTTTTTTTTCTTGTATGGCGTCCGGTAAAAATACCTTCTAAATAAATTGTAGCACACAATGTGATCTACGTATTCATATATTATTGATGACTTCTATTTGAGATCGTTAATATGCTAAAAATTATTATAAAATTTCAGCAATATATTAATCATATATCAAACTTGTACTAGTTAATAACTTGTACCAGTCAATTTTCAGCAAGATATAGTTTGTAAAAGTGTGACAAGTTGGGTAAAACTATGAACAAAACTTTTTTAAGACAAGTTTGTACCGGTGACATTTTTTGGTAGTCACGGCGGGATCGACATATTAAGCGGACTAGTTTGCTAGTCACGGTGGGATCAACAAATTTTGACAAGTTTGTATATAACACCTAATCTAGAAACTTAAATTACCTCTTAAAATCAAAGTCTTCACGTGATACTTATATAAGGGAGTAATTTTAACACAAGATAATTTAACAAGACGGCAGTGGCTAGGAGGCAGGAGATGTTTCTTTTCTTCGTACGAGCCAATACAACATTTACTCTTTGACTACCACTTTGCTATTTTCATCTAGAGAATTGTTTCCTTTAATTTAAGACCTACAACTAGTGTACTGAATTTTTTTACAAGATGGTTGGAAGGAATAAATAGGAAGCGTGAAATCTCAGATCTTGTGGGTGCAAGTGCTATCTGTTGGGCCATATGGATAACTTCGAAATGACACCGTGTTAGACAAGGTTCTTGCACCATCTTATTTGCAGGTTATCTTTAAGGGGACTTAAAGGACCAGGTTGTGGTCCATGTTACAGAAAGAGGAGGATAGCCATACTATGAAGATGGGATGCAGGACCATTGAGGCGATCGCGATGGAGGTGTTTGCAAGACACAAATTTGGAGATTTAGTAATAGACTTGCTTCTTAGTAGTGACTTTTGTAAATACTTTTTTGGTGCTCGCTATGGCTCAAAACTTTATTTTTGAGATTCCTTAGAACATTATGTTCTTGTTTATTATAATGAATAGCCGTATGTATTGGTTGATGCAGAAGCTGGGATATTAATATATTTTCTTCTCTTTAAAAAAAAAGTATGTCACTGGTATAAGTTTTACTAGTCACAGCGGGATGTACATATTCATAGTTTTGAGTTTTTAGATTTGAGCCCCATGCATGTTTGGATTGCATTTACTGGCTCAATGATGTGTGATGGTGATTCATCCATCAGATGGAAGCGACGAGGAAGCATCAATATCAATGATTTGATCGCTTCTTGTAAAAAAAAAAGTGAAATGCACCACGGTACTGAACTTGCAAAGCGTTGTGTCAAATAGGTTCATGGACTTACAAACCGCCATCTAGCCCCTCGAACTTGCGAATCCGTTCACCCCAGGTCCAAACCGGTTTTGCATGGTGTGCCATGATGGTTTTGCATGGGTGCTGTAGCAATCCGACATGCGATGAGCGTTACCATTCTTTTTTAATTTCTGAAATTGATATCTTTTTATTTAGAACTTCAAATATACCAAATAATATATCAATTTTGATCGTCTCGATGTGCTCTTTGCAATGGTTTACTCCATTTTGTTATTTGAGATAATTTTTATTTTATGTAAAATTAAATATTTCTATAAAAGCGAGTGGAATATTATTTGCTATATTTAATTTTATATAAAACGGGTGAAATATAAAACGACTGAGGTCGATAGATGCATTCGTTCTACATGTAAAATATAGAAAGTTCTCCTACTGTGTAGTGCGACTCGCATTCACATGCAAAATATACTCCTATAGTAATTTCGGCAAGTGTTCAAAGCCGATCACTCTAGTCCTTTCGATCATCATCACTTTTGCCTTTTTTTTTCTATATAATATGCCTCAGTCTCTCACCCGTGTGCGTGTGTGTGCGCGTGTATATATATCGCGGTGCTGGGTCGGGCCGAGCTTGGACACCCAGAGCGCCCGGTGCGATAGCCATGGAGGCAAAGCACCACTTAGCTGCTGCTTATTTCTGTGTCAGGTGCCGGGGAGGGCCCCGACGAGCTCTATGCTAGTTGCAAAAATATGACTCGTTTAAATTTTTTTAATTTTACACTAAATAAAACTATCTCAAATAACAAAGCAGTACACCATTGCAAAGAGCTCGTCTAGACGATCAAAATTGATATATTATTTGCTATATTTGGAGCTCTAAATAAAAAGATATTAATTTACAAATTAAAAGAAGTCTTGACATCATCGCTGACGTTAGCATTGCTACAGTACCCATGCAAAACCGCCATGCACGCCATGCAAAACCGGATTGGACCTGGGGTGAGCGGATTCACAAGTTCGAGGGGGCTAGATGACCGGTTTGTAAGTCCATGGATCTATTTGACACGGCCGGTGCAAGTTCAGGTACCCGTGGTGCATTTCACTCAAAAAAAAAAAAAATGATTTGATCGCTTTAAACACGCACGTCCTGCAGGTTCCGTCTCATCTGATATACTCCCTACGTCCCCACTGAATTTGTCACCCTGGTTTCCGTGCTATCTTATTCGATGTTTCGTCTTATTCAAATTTTTTTTCATAAATATAATTTATTTTTTACGACTTATTTTATCAATGAAGATACTTGAATATTGATTATTTTATTTTATATTTTGTATAAATATTTTTTCTTTTTTCAAGAGCACGTCTAGGCGCTTTTTTTTCATTAAGCGTAAAGAGTGTTACAAACTTTGGTCGATCATTGGTAACACGAGCATTACCTGGATCACCACCCCTACTTCTCTTTGGATCCTACACGAGCGATTACATTGGAACAAATTTGCGACAAGAACGGAATATAGAGATCAAGGCCTAACTAGCCAACCTCCTTCCGCGATCCCTCGTCATGTCGAGCTCCATGGCGGAGAGATCGATCCCACCTCCTAGCGGGGCCTCGAAACAACTCCTTTTTTTCGGTCATCTTGCCCCCAAAAGGCAACCACGAACTTCGCTCAATCTCTGAATCCACGGCCTCATCCTCGACCTCCTCGCCGGAGCTTACAGTAGCACCTTCTGTGCTTGAGCGGTTGCATTGGGGGCGTGCGGCTTAAGCCGCACACGCCCACTCCTCCGTAGAGAATGGATCGGCATCGGCGTGCGGGAGCGGCGTAAGACCGGGCCCATCCTTGAGCAAAGGAGTGTCGAGGGGAGGCAAATCGCCGCCTCCGGCTCCTCCCCGAACCGACGGTGCCACGTGCGCGAATACCGTTGGAGGAGGGCATGCACGACGCGTTGTCGATGTTCGCATCGGGTGGAGGAGCGGGGGGAGGGAAGCCGGTCGGGCCTTGAAGGCTGATCAGATTCAACCTGAGAAAGGAGCGACGAGGGGGACCCCATGTCCGCCGTAGACGTCAAGCCCGAGGTCGCAAACTTGGCCGCCAGGGAGGGTAGCCAGCCCCATCGAGGGCGTGGACCGGTGGTGAGGTGATCCACAACCACGCGCGAAGCGGTGCCGAGCATCCCTGTCCTCCGCCACGGTGCCTCGGCAATGGGGATGCCCATTGGGGAGAGGTGGCCATGACATCGCTAGCCTCCCCGACGACTCCCCCTCACGAAGCTTGTCGGGCGTTTCCGGCGCGAGGGGGACGCCTCGGGGTGGTGCCGACGGTGAAATTTCAGGCCGTGCGTTCCGATTCCCTCGCTCGATGGCGTCGCAGGGAGCACAAGGTGACACCGGGGTTTATCCTGGTTCAAGGCCAACGGGGGCCCTACGTCCAGCGGGGGGTGGTGCGTCCAGATCGTGTTACCTCGCGCTCACGGGTGTGAGTGCTTGTGGTAGGGGTTTACAGGCGGTTGTGGGGGAGAGGCGCTGGTCTCAAGCCCCGTGATCGTGGGTTTCGGTTGTGGTGAAGGTGGTATGTCGATCAACTGCCCTGTGAAGGATGAGCAACTGATCGGTCGATCCCCCGCTAATGGGGCATTACCCCTCCTTTTATAGTGGGAAGGAGGTGTAACGTTTACACTTGGCGGTGCTTATGTGGCTAATTGGGCCGTGCCAGTTGCATGTGCACGGCCGAGGGTTGACGCCCCATCAAGAATCCAGGCGGCACGCGTCGTCCGATCCAACGATCGTCGTGGCGTCTCGAGGCGTGAGGGGGTTGGAGGCGTCGTGATGGTTTGCATGGCGAGGGGCGGCCCCAGTGATCTTGAGGGAACGTGGGACGTGCCCGAGGTGTCCGGCTCGACGTGGCGCCATGACGGTTGTTTTGGGAAGGAACAGTGTCTCTTGATTTCCCGTGCCGTGTGGTGTAATGCAATCGCGGGCTTAGCTTTATGTCCCATCGGTCGGATTGGGGAGGCGATTCGCAGTTTGATTTGACTGGCGCGATCGGCCCGACACTTCTTTGTTGTGCGGCGGCATTAAATGCGGTGTTTCCCTTCCTCCGGGACGGAACCTCCCGAGGCCGGGCGGGTGACCGGAGGGTCGGTGTGGTGGCTGCGCCCGAGGTGTGGAGCGCTGGTCTCCCTCGGACGAGACGGTGATCAAGCGTCCGAGGACAGCTCGTTGAGCAGTCTTCGGTTGCCGTGGCGTCCAGGCGCCCGAGGATGGTCCTCGGGCGAGACGGAGTTTGTACGCCCGGGGTGGCTACCTTGGCTTCCCTCGGTCGTAGTTGCGCCCAAGCGCCCGAGGGTTGTCCTCGGGTGAGGTGGTAATCGGAGCGTGGTCCGAGGTCTTTTTTTTTGTGATTGGATCCCTCGGCCTATTGTCTTTCCCGAGCGTAGTCGCTTCTAGGGGACATCCTGGGCTTATGGAGGTCGACCGGGCCGGTCGTGGACCTGGCTCGTCCCTTGGGCGAATGATTCGTGTTCGGTTTTTCGTCATGGGGGTGATCTTCGCGGGCGGATGCCGGCCATCGCCATCTTTACTAGCCTTTGCGGCTTTCGTTATTTGGCCCTTAGTCGTGCGGGCCGTCCTTCGTGTGTGGGATGTGGCGGGCGGGTTTTTCTTGGGCCCTAATGGGCCGACGGCTTCTCGTTATAATGAGAATGTCTCGGGGCCCAATATTTTGGTCCCCGACAGTAGCCCCCGAGCCCCCGAGCGAGTTTGGGACTCACTCGGGGGTTTTGTCGCTCTCGTTAGCCTCTTTCCTTTCTCAGGGTGGTTTGTCTACTGAGGGTGCGCGCGAGCGCACCCGTTGGGTGTAGCCCCCGAGGCCTCGAATGGAATGAGGCATTCCTTCGAGGTCTTTATCTCGCACGTCGGCAAGATCGGAACAGCTCTATGTGCGCTTGATTGTGCGGCTTGTCCATGGTTGCGAGGGCGGTCCAAGGCCTCGCGCTTATGTGCGCGAGGCTGATCTCGGGCTTCCTCGACTTTGTGGTTACGCTCCTCGGCCCCTCCGAGGGAGGAGGAGGGGAGACCCACCTCGGTGCCCCTGTAAGCCCGACCGTGGTGAGCTCCGTTTGAACGTTGTAGCGGGTCAGTTTAAGCGGGGTGCCCGTGCCCTCGTCGGAACGAGGGTCGGCTATGTGATCTAGGATGCCCCATGAGAGCCCTCGGACCGTTTAGCGTATCCCGTGGTTTGAGCGGATCAACCCCCCGAGGGCTGGAAGCCTCCCACGGATGGGACATCTCTATAAACAAAGACCCAAAGGCCTTAAACACGTTCGGGAAATCGAGGCCCGGAGGGCCCGGTATAGGCTGGTTGTGCATTTCCATCCCGTCCCCGGGTTCGGGTTATCCCGAGGCGCCGCGAAAACCCATGTGGGTCCAGCCTCAGAACCTCTGGATCGCACGCGGTACACGCTGACGTGTGCAGCCCGAGGCTTGGTGGAAACCATCGCGGGACTGACTTTTGCCCCTTAGGGTCGGGCGCCTGCCGGATAGGGACGGCCGGACGGTTATGCCCTCGGGAGGGAGACGAGGCGTCTCCCCGTCACGCCTGAATCGCCGCGGATCGCTTGTTTGCGCCCGATGGGACGGGGCCTATGGCCATCACCGGGGCGATAAACGAGGCGCCGGATTGCATTAATCGCCCCGGCGGCCCCACCGAGCGGCTGCGCCGTTGGATGGGCTGTTGCTGCTCCATCGTGGCCATCCGTTCCAGGAGTCGGTTCGATTGCCCAGGCCGGCGGTTTGCCTTCCCTTCCCTATAAATATGGGGTCACCGCGCCGTATGCGCAGTTGCTCTTGCTTCCTCGCCGTCGCCTTCTTGCTCTTTCACCGCAAAGAAATGAAATAGACAAATTGTGCAAGAGAGATTTAGTGAGAGATTCACTTGCCTTGGGCTCGTGTGATCGGTGTCGCCGAGGGTCGTGTGTGCTGTTCCTCCGATCTTTCCATGGCGCAGCGGCGGTGATGATCGGCCGCCGGAGGTGCTCGACGCCGAGCCGTGGTCATGGTCGTCCGTCGATGAGGCGAGGCTCCAGCGCCTTGTTGAGGAAGGGCTCCTCCGCCCACGGACAAGTGAGGAGAACGGAGTGGATTGCTCCGGACTTGGCCGAAGAGGAGCCTAATCCTCCCGGCCGGTTACGCAGGAGCCCTGGTAGACCTGCCTTAGACGCGGCCGGGATGCCGGCCGGTAGGTTTATCCGGGCGATCCTCGAATTATTATGAGATCGAACGGGCACCACACGCCTCCGAACTCGATCTCCCGGGCCGCGATCTTCGTCACCCTCGTGAGGGATTCCTGGGGGATCGAACCGCATTGGGACCTCTGGCTATGGTTCCTTAAGGCGGATATTACCACCGCCGTGGCGCAAGGCCGGCCGCGCGGGGCATTGGCGCTGTTGGTGGGTGCGCTCTCAAGTCCGCCAGCGGAGCGTACGAAGCCGAACCGAGCCGACGGGTATATCCCCTCCAAGCTTACCACCTCTAACAAGGGGTGGCAAGACCGGTGGTTCTATCTTCGCAACGACGGGAACAGCGCTCCGGGCGTACACCGGGCGGGTCCTCAAGGTTCGCCCAGGAAGGCGGCTTGGGGGCCCGCCGCGGAGTGAGTGCCTTGGCCGGAAGGGGTGAAGCGGCGGTCCCGCGCGCCTCCGAGAGAAGGGGGTGAACGCCGCCCGCCGTGGTCGCCGCTTTCCACCGGCGTCGGGTCTTGCCGTTGATGGAGCGCCTGGCGTGATGCGGGGGATGACCCGGGGCCCCCGATCTCATCAGGTGCAAGATGTCGAATTTCCGTGACCGCCGAGGAGGTGGCCAAGCGGGTGAGGGATGCGTTGGGGTCTAACATGAAGATCTCTAGATTGGTTTTGGCTAATTGATGACATCCTTAGGACTAATCTCTCTATGCTAAGTGTTTGATTTAGTTGGAGATTGGTCAAGCCAAGTGTGATGCATGGTGGTCATGTTGGATGGATCGAGATGGTTCAATTGATGATCAAGTGCATGACTTGGAGTGGATCGTGGATCAAAATGGGCTCAAGGCAAAGGTATATCATAGGGCCATTTTGATTTTACACTCAAGACACCATAGAGGGTGTGAGTGATTATAGGATCGATAAGCCGTACTATAAAGAGGGGAAAACTATCGTACATATCGATCCTCATGTGCCTCTAGGATCAAAATCATTTGCATGCATTCTAACCTAGAGAGCTAACTCCGTACTTGATGGAAAATATTTTCAAAATGCTAACACATGGTGTCGGGGTGTTCTTCGACGTGTCGGCAACAAGAATCAAGTGATGGAAGTTGGATTGGAGCAAAGGCGAAGGAACGGCGACGAAACTATGACTTTTATTTGCTCCGGCGTGGCCGACGCTTGACCGACGCGCTTCGGTGTTGACCGGAAGCACCGGCCCGGACGCTTCCGGTCGGTCGCGTCTCGCGAGAGCCCCGAGCTGGATTTCACCGGACGCGAGGGACCGGACGCTGGACCGGATGCTTCCGGTGCTGACCAAAAAGCACCGACCGGACGCACGAACTAGCCGTTGGTCGTGGGGCCAAGGGCGTTGTCCTTTGTGACCGGACCCACCGACCGGACTCACCGGTGAGTCCGTCGGTCGCGTCCCGGTCAGCTGATTTTGTCTTTGTTTGCACCCCAACGGTTGGATTTCGTGGTGGGGGTATTTATATCCCCTTGGCCGGTTCTAGGAGGTCTCTTGGACATTTGAAATTATTCCTAACACCTCTAGAGCTGAGCACACATCCTCCTCCTCCTCACTCCCTTTGCTTGAGAGCATCATTCTAGTGAGTTGAGGTGATTCAAGTGCACTTTGCTTTGATCATTGCATCTAGTGGCGCTTGAGGATCGTTGTGAGCCGGTGGATTTCTTGTTGCTCTTGGGGAGCACCACCCCTAGCCGGCTTGGTGATTGGTGGAGGCGTTGGCAAGAGTTGGTGATTGTTCTTGGCCACCTCAGGTGATTGTGAGAGGGCCGTGCATCCTCGTCGGGGACGGACGAATTGCAAGATAATACATTGCTCGTGTCGGTGAGTACCTCTCATTTGCTTTGGGTGCGGTAAGCCTAAAGGCATTTGGCTTGGAGTGAGCTCCACACCGACCCACACGTCGAGAAGGTCGACACAACGGAGACTTAGCTTGAGTGGTGCTCAAGTGAACTTCGGCTAAATCTTTGAGTCTCTACTTGTCACTCGTTGTCCCTTGGTGATTGGCTTCATTGGCTACATTGTTATTCATCTCCCGGTGATTGGATTGACTAGCCTCTACATTGTGGTATATCACTATCTCTCTCTTGCATTACTTTGATATAAACCTTGTGGTAGAGTAGATAGAGTAATCTTGCTAGTTGCTTAGCCTTGTTTAGAGTAATCTAGCTTGTTCACCTAGTTGGTAAAGTAGTGACTTAGCCTTGTGTGTGAACTAGAGATCATAGCAACTAGAATTGTCAATAGGAGGCTTGCCGACAAGTAGAGCTAGAGCAAACGCGTTTATCGCCTTTTGTTATTCTCACAAGTTTGTCTAGTGTTTTGTAGAAAATTTTATTAGGCTATTCACCCCCTCTAGCCATTTAGGACCTTTCAAACACCCCTCAACAAATTCCCGAAATCCCTATGCGTTCGGACCGAGGATACATCTCGCTGGTGAGTTCTCCATTGGCCTCGGCGGACCGGGATTTATTTATTTTTTTTTTGTTGTTTGCTTCGTTCTTGCCGAAGTCTTAGTCGTTCCTTCCTTGCGGGGGGTAGTATCAACTACCGTGACTCACATCCCTCGTCCCCTCCCGCGGCTCACGACGCCGCCGCCGAGCCGAGAACCGGGCTCGGGACGAAACGCCGCGGCCCCGGGGGCGCAAAGGGAGGCAAGAGAAGAAGAAGCGAACGTGGGCCCGTGAGACACGCCGGGTCGAAGCGCCGAAACGCGGCTTGTCGCCCGAGGCCGAGACCACCGACGAGGATGAGGAGGAGAACCCCGAGGACGAGTTCTACATTAACTCGTCGGACGACGACATGGCGGCGCGGTTAGACCGAGCCATGGGGTTCTCCACTCGGGCCGGGGATTCGTTATGAGCCCCGGACGAGCCCGAAACGCCAATCCCGAGGTGGCTCACGCACTGAGGGCTCTTCCGGCCGAAGTCCTTCTGGACGATCGGGCATTAGTCACGTGGGGGACTTTGTCGCCGCAGGGCGAGGCCCAAAGGGAGGCCCCCGACACCTTCCGCTGCGGATCCTTCGGCGCGGGCACGGCCCAAAGGGAGGAACGGGGGACGCGCGCCGAGCCGAAGTTCCGCCGATGCAACCGTGGGCGAGGAGGTAGTGCCGACGCCAAGGATGACCCCGAGGTCGGAGCCGTCCCGTGCCTCGGTCCTACCCAAGCGATGCCTCGGGCAAGTGTAAGTCTTGTGTTTGCCTGTGGGGCGTTGATTCCGTAGGTCTTGCTTTTGTTTTAACCCTCCCGACGTTGTGATGTCTCCGAAGCGTGGGGGTACTAGCCTGTCCCTCCACCCCAAGAAGGCCTTGAAGGCGGGTGCCTTAGGTTCGGCCGATCCGGGGGTCGAGAGTTGTCCCTGCTCGAGGGTGGCTCTACCCCGCCCAAGAGCCCCGAGCCCCACGAGGGGCTTGGCCTGAGCCAGGGGGCCAAGGACTCCTTTGTTGAGGAGCCACGCCTTCCCGAGGGAGAGGGCGTGCCGGTTCCCCAGCCGATGGTGATCGACGTGGAGGATAGCCCGGAAAAAGTTGCAGCGCCCAGCCTGGGCCCGCCCGAGGGGTCCTTACAGGCAGGCAGCCCCAGAGTTCCCCCAGAGGACTTGTTCAAGGCGGCCGAGACATCGGAGCCCTCGGCGCGGCGGTCCCGCCCGAGGGTGAAGCTCATGAAGGGTATGACCCCTGACTTCCCACTTCCGCACGTGCGGCCCGAGGCGGGCCCCGGTGGTTCTTTAGCTTGGCCGGGCAGAGAGGGCGGTGCCCGTGGTCAGCGGTGAGGGGCCCCTGGACTTCTATTGGTATGGGTTCCCCGAGCTACGGGCACTTCCCTCGGAGCCTATCTTCTCCGACGATCCGACCCATTGGAGCGGGCCCCTTTGATTTGGGTGACGGCCCGGGGACCGCTTCCGTGGTGATTGACACCGCCCCGAGGCCATGGCATGGAGATCCCATGACCAGATACGCCATTGCGGCGTCCGGGCTATCGAAGATCGCGAGGCGGCGTTCACCGCCGCATGGCCGAGGCGGCGCGGTAAGTGTCGCCGATTGTTTTCTTGTTCAGTCTTTACGGTGTGTCCGTGGCGTGTCTTGACCTTTCCTTCCTCGTGAGCCTCAAGCGGGTTTTGCCACGGAGAGGTCCGAGCTCCTCCGCCGGAATGTGCTGAATCGGAACGCCTCGCCAAACCCGGGTCCGGCCGCTTCATTCTCGGCCGAGGTGTCGCGGCTCGAGGCCTTGGCCGAGGAAAGGGAGACCCAGCGGCGAACCCCCGGAGTCCGAGCTTACGGCGGCCCGGAGCCGAGGTCGCCAAGGTCACCGCCGAGATGACTCAATTGAGCAAGGACTTTGAGGATCTTGCGGCAAGCAATCCCTTCAAGTCGTCGACGAGGTCACCAAGGAGCGTGATGAGGCTCGGGCGGAGGCGTCGGCAGGCGGGGGGATGTGCGATGCCTTGAACACCCGAAGTCGGGAGCCGGTGTCGGGCGGGAGCCCTCCGACGGAGAAGAGCCAGGTCCCGAGCTTCGCCACGCCGAGCATAATGCGGTCCTAGCCTGGCGCCCGGTGTGAAGGTATGTTTCCTTCGCTTGGTACGTTACCCTTCCCCTCCTCCGGTCGGTTTGCTAAGTTGGTGTTGGTTGTTGTTGACAGAGGCGGAGAAAGCTCGGTCCGAGGCCGTGGACAACGCCGCGCCGTGCTCGCCGTGGGGCTTGACCAGAGCGTAAGTCCCACCTAGAGCTGGAGGAGGCCTTTATCGACTTCGTCTGCCGCGGGCCGATGGCCGAGGTTGGCCCCACGCCTCGGACCCGCCGAGCGCCGTCGGGCGTTTTCTCCGGGCTCTGAGCTCCTAACGCTGCCGGGATCGGGTGCGAACCCGCATGGCGGTGTTCGCCGCACTTTCAGGAGATCACCACGCCCGAGGTGCCGACGAATGTCGCCCACGGCTTCTTCTAGGGGGCCGGACGACGCAAGGGATGGACCCTCGCCACGAAGCGAGGCCACCGAGGCAGCCATGACCAAAGGGTGGTACGATTCCGTAGAAGAGGCCGCGCAGTTGAAGCCGGGCTGCACGCCGAGGACGAGGTATGCCCCGTGCTCCCCCATAGGATCCACCTATGAGGCGGACACGGAGATGCGGGACGCCACCTCCGAGGATGCGCCAGTAGGTCCGACGCCCCCTCATGGTGGTGATGATGCCGAGGACGCCCCCGTTGATGACGTCGTTATGGGCGAAGCTCGGTCTATCCCTTGAGTCCCTTGTAATTACCATGAAAAGCACTTTGTAAGGAGTATATCATTTATAAATACAAGCAAGTGCCGATGGCGTAGGGCGGGGCGACAGCAAATGTGCTGGTGTCGTCCCCGGATGTTATGTTCATTGTGTGGCCCGGTCGGTGCGTGCCTTTTTTCCTTGGGCGGTGTAGTGAGCATGAGTGCCTCTGGGCGCCTCATTGGACTCGGCTACTATGCTTCGGGGAGATTCTTTCCTTAGTTAGATAACAAGCAATGATGCCCGGGATGTCCCGCTGGATTATCTTTCTTAGGAAATTTTTAGGTGCGCGCGACCTTTGCAACTTGAACATTCGATCCGAAAGCACGTAAAGAACTTTTTGTTTGAAAAAGATCTTAAAAAAAAAAAAATTTGAGGAGGGGGTCCCCTGGGGGGTCCCTGTGATAGCCCCTTTAGGGAGTTTTTTAGCCTTGCGGCGGGTCAAGGCTAAGACTCTCTTGAAATTTGCACAAGAGCCTTTTCATAAAAAGAAATGTGTCTTTTATTGAGCGAAAAGAACCGACGCAGAAACAGGAGTTGAGCACTCGCGTGCAAAGTTTAAGGGTAGAAACGACGAAGCTGTTCTATGTTCCATGCGTTGGAGTAGACTTCGCCTTTCGTTCTTGAGCTTGTATGTTCCGGCCCGAAAGTATCTCGGCGATGAAATACGCCCTTCCTACGATGGCGTAGGGTTTGCACGCCCTCGGCCCTGCCTTAGCTTGAGGCCCCACGGGGTCATTGACACGAACTCCAGGGCTTTGCGCGCCCAGCATGGTATCTCGAAGGGTTTGTTGGTATCTCGCCGAGTGGATCGGGCCGCGATATCTCGGGCCTCGCCGGCTTGGTCGATGGAGTCCTGCCTTGCTTGCGTGTTGCCTTGCTCGGTGTAGGCTCAAAGCCTCGGGGATCCGTTCTCGATGTCCGAAAAGGTGATAGCCCTCGGCCCGTAGACTAGGAAGAAGGGAGTGAAGCCCGTGGCTCTGCTCTTTGTCGTCCGAAGGCTCCATAAGAGGATGGCGCTCTTGGTACCACCTCCTCCCTAGCTGGTTCGATTGGCGAAGATCCTCGGCTTGAGCCCTTGTAGGATCATGCCGTTGGCACGCTCCACTTGGTCGTTGGTCTTCGGGTGTGCTACGGTAGGTATCAACTTGGGATGCCGTAGTCGTCACGAAGTCAAGGAACTTCTTCCCCACGAAGTTGGTCCCGTTGTCGGTGATGATGGAGTTCGGGACCCGAACCGGTGAAATGATGTTGGTGAAGAGATTCACGGTTTCTTCCGCCTCAGGGTTGACCACGGCTCGGGCCTCGATCCACTTGGAGAATTTGTCGATGGCGACGAGGATGTGAGTGTGTCCTCCTCACGCCCTTTGCGGGGTCCGATCATGTCTAGCCCCCGAGTGAATGGCCAAGTCAACGGTATGGTTTGGAAGGCTTTCTTGGCAGGAGGTGTGTCTTCTTGGCGTAGTGCGCACCCGCTGCGGTGCGCACATCGGTTGGCGTCTCGGATTTTCGAGGCCAATAGAAGCCCCTGCACGAAAACTTTTGCCCACGAGGGTCCTCGGGGCCGCATGGTGCCGCATTCCCCTTGGTGGGTGTCACGAGCAGCTCCTTCCCTGCCCAGGGATATGCACCGCATGTATACTCGAGAGCTCCCCGCCGGTAGAACTCTTTCCTTCGCCCGATCGGTGTGAAGGTCTTGGCTCTTCGGGCCAGCCTGCGTGCTTCGGTCTTGTCCTCGGGTAGTTCGCCTCGGGTGAGGTACTCCATCGGTGGGGCTCTCCCGGTCGGGATGGGTCCACCTCCATTGCCTCGAGCACCGCTTGACCGAGGTCCTCTGAGCCCCGAGGGGTGAGGGCGTTCGGAGGAACGGTACCTCGGGTTGCGCGGCGACTTTGGCGAGCTCATCGGCGGCTCGTTGTAAGCGTGGGTGTGTGCTTGTGTTCGAGCCCGTGGAATTTCTCCTCGAGCTTGCGGACCTCCCGGCAGTAGGCTTCCATCTTTGGGTCGTGGCATGCCGAGGCCTTCATCACCTGGTCGATGACCAGCTGCGAGTCTCCCCTGGTTTCTAACCGTCGGATGCCGAGGTCCACTGCGATCCGTAGACCGTTGACTAGTGCCTCATATTCTGCGACGTTGTTAGAGGCGGGGAAGTGCAGACGGATGACATACCTCGTGTGAACCCCGAGGGGCGAAATGAAGAGTAGTCCAGCCCCCGAGCCTGTCTTCATCATAGACCCGTCGAAGTACATGGTCCTGCTTGGATCGGTGCCGGGGTAGCGTGTATCGTCCACTCGGGCACGGTCGGCAAGGACTTGGGACTTGATGGCCTTCGAGGTAGGAACGAGATGGTCTCGCCCATGAGCTCCACGCCCACTTCGCCCACTCTTCCCGTGGCCTCTTTGTTCTGGAGAATCTCCCCAGGGGAAAGTTGATACCACGGCAACTGGATGTGCGAGGAAGTAATGGCGAAGTTTCCGTCGTGCTAATACTATAGCGTATAGCAACTTCTGTATCTGCGGGTATCTCGTCTTGGTGTCGGAGAGCACTTCACTGATGAAGTAGACGGGGGGGCCGCACGGGGGAGTGCGTGGCCTTGTTCCCGACGTTCGACTACCATCAACTGCTACCGACTACGAGGTAGTGGCGGTGATGTAAGGGGCGAGGGTTTCGCCCAGGGGTTGGGCGGGGTACCAAGACCGGTGGATTTGTCGGGGGCCTTGGGGTTGCCGAGGGCTTCCTCGGCCTCGGCAAAATCCAGAAAAATGCTCGGACTTGCGAAGGAGCCGATAGAGTGGGAGCCCTCTCTCCCCGAGGCGGAGATGAACCTGCTTAATGAAGCCGGGCAACCCATGACCTTACGGACACCCTTGAGGTCTCGGATCGGGCCCATCTTTGTGATCGCGTCGACCCTTGTTCGGGTTGGCCTCGATGCCTCGTGAGACAATGAAGGCAAAGCATACCTCGGGGACCCCAAACACGCGCACTTCTCGGGGTTGAGCTTGACTCCTTTTTATTTAGGTGCTCGAAGGTTTCCCAGGGTCTCGACTAGGTCGGTTGTTTTCTTGGATTTGGCGGCGATATCGTCGGCGTAGGCCTCCACGATCCTCCCGATGAGATCCCGAAGATGATTTGCGCATGGCGGCTGGTATGTTGCACGGCGTTCCTCAACCCGAAGGGCATTGTGAGGTAGCAAAACATCCCGAAGGGGGTTATGAACAGAAGTCGCGAGCTGGTCGGACTCTTTCATTTTGATCTGATGGTATCACGAAGGCGCATCAAGAAAAGACAAAGTCTCACACCCAAAGTGGAGTCGACGATCACCGTCGATTCGGTGGTAAAGGAAAGGGAACCCGGACATGCTTTGTTAAGACGGTGTAGTCTACACACATCCGCCATTTCTGTTCTTTTTCTACTAATACGGGATTAGCTAACCACTCGGGGTGGGATACTTCTAAGTCCGCGTTCGGGTTCCTACCAACACCATGTGGGGTCGTAGTACTCGTAAATGCCGCGTCTTCTCCGGGGGGCGAGCGAGGAGGAAGTTCTGCGGTTCTCCGGTCGGTAGAGAGACTCCTCCGTTCCCGACGCCCGGTACGCGAGCGTGCGTGGGTCGCGGTGGTGGCAACCTCCTCGCTGGCGCGTATTCGTCGTGTATTCATCACCGGGAGGATAATCCTGGGGGATAACCGGTGGTCGTTCCGTGCCCTTTTCGCGTCGCCTCCTCCGGAGTCTCCCGATGCGTGTGGATTCTTTGGAATCCCCTCCGGGGGCGGCCGGTCCGTCTTCCGTCGGTTGGGATTCCGCGGCCTTCGTCCCCGCTTCGGCCGCGGGAAAGTTCCACCGCGGCGCCTTGGGCCCCCTACGAGCCGGCCACGAAGCGGTGCTGCCGGAAGTGGGTTCCCGGCCGCGGTTCTCGGCGGCTTCAGCGTCGGCCGCGTGGCGGGTTCGCCTTGCGGCTCACGCGGCGGGTTGGGCGCCCGTGTCGAGGTGACGTTTGGGCTCGCCTCACGTCAGGTGCGGCGACCGTGGTGCGCAGTCTCGCGGCGGTATTGACCCCTCTCTCCATGGCACAGCGGGCGGAACCAAGCAGTAATCGCGTCAAGGGTGGCGAACTCCAGCGTGCGAGTACAAAGGGAGTTCACGCGGGCTGTGCTTGGCGGGCATGATGGAAGCGAGGGGCGAAGAACGCCATGGAGTCGACGGATCGGCTGATTTTGCACGGCGTGCCCCTACCTGGCGCACCAACTGTCGGCGTTTCGGCGAGGGACGCCTCGGGGTGGCTCGCGGCGGTGAAATTTAAGGCCGTGCATTCCGATTCCCTCGCTCGATGGCGTGCGAGGGGAGCCTGGTGACGGGGTTTATCACTGGTTCGGGCCAACGGGGCCCTACCACGCCGGCCCGGCAGGGGGTGGTGCGCCCGGTCGTGTTACCTCGCGCACACGGGTGTGAGTGCACGTGGTAGGGGTTTACTGTGGTTGTGGGGAGAGGCGCCCGGTCTCAAGCCCCGCGATCGTGGGTTTCGTTGTGGTGAAGGTGGTATGTCGATCAAGCGCCTGTGAAGGATGAGCAATCGATCGGTCGATCCCCGCTAATGGGGCATTACCCCTCCTTTTATAGTGGGAAGGAGGTGTAACGTTTTACACTTGGCGGTGCTTATGTGGCTAATTCCCAGGCCGCGTGCCGGTTGCATGTGCACGGCCAGGGTTGACGTCCCATCAAGAATCCAGGCGGCGGCACGCGTCGATCCAACGGCGCCGTGGCGTCTCCAGCGCGGATCCGGAGGGTTGGTGAGGGCGCGGGATGGTTTGCATGGCGGCGGCCCTAGTGATCTTGAGGGAACGTGGGACGTGTTCAGGTGTCCCGGCCGACGCGGCGCCGTGACGCGGTTGTTTTGGGAAGGAACAAAGGTGTCTCCGATTTGCCGTGTGGTGTAATGCACCGCTGGGCTCAATTTTATGTCCCCATCGGTCGGATTAGGGGGGCGATTCGGCCGGTTTGATTTGATCGGGCGCGATCGAAGGCCTGACACTTCGCCTGCGGCGGCATTAAATGCGGCATCCACTTCCCTTCCTCGGACGGAACCTCCCAGGCCCGAGGGCGGGTGACCCTCGGAGACCGATGTGGTGGCTGCGCCGAGGTGTGGAGCCCATTTGGTCTCCCCGGACGCAGCGGTGATCAAGCGCCCAGGGACAGCTCGTGAGCGATCTTCGGTTGCCGTAGTGAGTCGCCGAGGATGGTCCTCGGGCGACGGAGCTTGTACGCTGGGGGTGGCTAGCTTGGCTTCCTCGGTCGTGGATTGCTGGCGCCCGGGTTGTTGGCTCGGCGGCGTAATCGGGCGTGGTCGAGGTCTTTTGTTTTTGTGATTGGATCCCTGGCTATTGTCTTTCCCGGCGTAGTCGCTTCTAGGGGGACATCCTGGGCTTATGGTCGACAGGCCGGTCGTGGACCTGGCTCGTCCCTTGGGCCGAATGATTCGTGTTCGGTTTTTCGTCATGGGGGAGTGATCTTCGGGGCGGGATGCCGCCATCGCCATCTTTACTAGCCTTTGCGGCTTTCGATTTGGCCCTTAGTCGTCTGGGCCGTCCTTCGTGTGTGTGGGATGTGGCAGGGCAGGTTTTACTGGGCCCCTAATGGGCGGCTGGCTTCTCGTTATAATGAGAATGTCTCGGGGCCCAATATTTTGGTCCCCGACGAGCGAGTCGAAGCATGCGGCGGCGGCAATGGCTCCGACAAGCATCGGTGACCTCGTCGAGGAGTGGTCGTGGTGGACTGCGCGACGAGGGAGGCGACGAGCTCATCAAGCATGGGTCTGCAAACACGAGGCCCCTCCCTCTCGCACGCCGGAGTAGCGGGTCGGGGGGACACAACGACCGGAGGCCTCGTGTGGCGGCGTGGCCCGACCCGCCGGACGCGGTAACCGGCGCCTCGCCCGGCGATGGCTGTTTGCCCTCTGCACACGTGCTGCCCACGCGATGGAGGTGCCCCCCGCGATCGTGCGCGTCGTCGATGTCGAGATGCCCCTGCGGCGCCCAAGTTGTCGGTGAGGGAGGCGGGCTAAGAATGTCTCCCACACGGATCGGAACCACGGCGGCCGCGGCGCACCGGGATCCCCGGGCCATCAGCACCTGCCCGACGCCAAGGCGCGGATGCGTGCGTCGCGCCGCCGCCGCCGGGTGCGAAGGGGCGGCGGTGGTCTTGTTGCATCACGTCCCTTGCGGTGCGTCGTGCGAGCGGCGAGGCAGCGTGGTGGGGAGGTGCATTGGGTGGCGATGTGCCTCCGCTAGGCAGTTGAAGCGAACCGACAAGCGGCGAGCGCTCGGTGCCGGCCGGCAGCAGCGACGGCGCGCGGCGGCGGCGTCTCCGTCGGCGGTTTACCACCGGTGTGAAACCATCGGCATCAGCGGAGCGACGCGGCTGCGCGGGCGGTGTGGTGCCGGAGGTGGAGAGACAAAGGCGTCGCCGTGCCGGGATCTAGCAGCGAGCAGCGGCCCGAGAAGTCAGGTACGTCTGCGCGGCCGCTGCAATCCCCTCCATGCCGCCCGGCGGCGGCGGCGTGGGGCGGCATCCGCGACACCCTCCGCGAAGGGGAAACCCGCGATGGCGGTGGCGCAAGCGGGAAGTGGCTGCGGGGCGGCCTCCGGGGGCGAGGCAGCACGGACCGGGCGGGTGCCCAGCTACCTCCAGCTCCTCCCCTCCTCGTCGTCGAGACGCCTCACACCCGGCCTTGGTGCCGTCTGCCGGAGGAGGGAAGAAGGTCGACGGGGGGTCGATGTCGTCGTCGGAGGCAAGGTCAGCGGGTTCAACAGCGGATGCTACCTCGTGCGCCGCGTAGTAGGGGCGACGCGCGGGAGGTAGGCGGCGGTCGGGGGGCGGAAGGCCGCAGACACGCACCACATCCCGCCCACCAGCGGTGGTGACGAGCAGGTGTCCGAAGGAAGGCGAGTCCACATCCCGGACCTCAACAGCGGACCGTCGAGAGGGGGGCGACAGAGCCTACCACGGGCGACGGGCTGGACTCAGCGGCCATTGCGGCGAGCAGCACGCGGCTCCAGCCACCAGCGATGCACCAGCAGTCCCCGGTAGGGTGGGGGCATGCGCCGTGGCGGGGCGGGCGCGACGGGACATGGTCGTTGGCCCCGGATGGCGGCGCAAAGGGGGTTGATGGGGCGCGGCGGCACCTCGCAGCCCACCCCCGTATGGGGGAGCTCGGCGGCGGACGCGGGATCGCGGCGGCCCACGCCGGCGGCGGCGTCGGGGAGCCCCGCGGTGGACACAACGGGGGGCGAGGGCCTCGGCGCCGAGGGTGGAGGCCCGGCGGATCGGCCCCGCCGGGCGGAGAAGCCGGTGACGACGAGATCTCGGGGTGGCCTCTCGCGGGCTGGGAGGTGGAGGTGGAGGGGCTGGGGACAGGTCAGGGGAGGGGTTGACCGGGGGAGGTGCAGGGGAAGGTGGGGGGGGCGCCGGGGCCGGGGGCGCCGGGCGCCGGTGGCGGTGGCGTCGCCCGTGGCGACCGCGCCGGGGGAGCGCCCCAACGGTCGGACGGGAGCGCCCCGTGAGAACAGATATAAATATTTTAAATAAGACGGATGGTCAAAGAAAGGTCGAACTCAATGGGACAGGAGTATCGAGCACTCCACTGTTGTCGCTTTCAGCAGTGGCAGCAGCAGCAGTACACCACTCTTGTCGCTTTTCAGCTCTTCACTGTGCCTAATACGATTTATACGACGGATCATTGTTGCTGAGCGTTGGCAGTTGGCACACTGTGATGATAACGAGAGGCCAGGGCAGGGCAGGTCACCTCACACACACACACAGGGAAGCCGGGCAGTTCACCTCACACACACACACAGGGAAGCAGTAGCCGTCGGGGGGTGTGTGTCGCCACACTAGCAAAAAATTAACCATTGCAAGTCATTGCACATCAGCAAAGGCAATGCTGGTTGTCTAAGTGTGATTGGCTGCTTCTCCTGCCCCAGTGTCGAGTCGTGATTGGTTAGGATGGAGATGACGTGAAAATTTTAGCATGTTAAGATTATATCATTGTTAAGATTATCTATAAAATATAAAGTTTTAGCATCATATTACTCACGTACTAAGGTTTTCACCTTAAAAAAATTATATCTTTTCTTATATGGTGTCCTATAAATATTCTGTATATAAAAATTGAGGGAGAAATTAGCTTCAATGATTTCCCCATGCATGTTTGGATTTTTTGGCTCAATAAGACCAGTCTCAATGGGGGTTTCATAAGTGTTTCATGCACATTAAATGCAGTGTCACATCAGCAAAATTTCACTTTTTGCATGAAACTCCTAGGAGAGAGAAGTAAAGAGTTTCACCATGGTGAAACTTTTTTGGGCACAGAATGTGTTGGAAACTGTGTGAAACCCTTATTGAAACATAAATAGAGTTTCACCATGCAACTATGCAATTAAACCATGCAATGAGAGAGAGGTTGTGGGACCCTTGAGCCTATGAAACTGTGCATTGAGGGGATGTCTATTTCATACCAAAATTTCATATCTTGAAAACCGTGAGGTGAAACTCTTCATTGAGACTGGCCTAATGTGGCGTGATAGTGATTCATCCATGAGATGGAAGGGCCCAGGAAGCATCAAATATTAATGATTTGATCGCTTTTTAAACATGAACGTCCAGGCTCCGTCCCATCCGATCCCTCTGTCTTAATTTGAGATCGAGTACTCCACTCTTGTCGCTTTCAGCAGTGGCAGCACACTAGCAAAAGTTGTACACACTACCAGATACCAGTGATCGATGACCATCATCGTAGATTCGTAGTACACCGGAGGCTTTGCTTTTACCGGCTCATCAATAATTCATCCATCACATGAAAGTCGAAGCGAGGATCGTCGGATCGAGCTTCCGGCCAAGAACAGGATGGCGCGCGGGCCCGATTGTCTCCCCTCTCCCCTTGTTTTTGACTAGCTAAACTGTATTAAGTTAACTGGCTCAAGTCAATATTGTGATGGTGATTCATCCATCACATAGACACGGCGAGGATTTTTATGCAGCTAGCATGGCCGGAGCGATCGCTTTAAACGCAGCACGGCCGCCGTTGGCTTCAAAAAGCAGCACTCCACTCTTGTCGCTTTCGGAGCTCTGTTTTGGCTGATGATTTTTCGATTGATAAGCCAAGCTAATACTATTCGAGATCTCATACTATTTTGTTGAGAGAAAAACACTGCACAAACGAACAAGGCTAATTAATTCACTGAATGTATGAATACGATATATATGCCGGATCATTTTGAAGGGATAGCGCACGGCCTTGGAACCTTTTCGTACATGTAGTGATGTAGATGACACTACAACACGTCATTGAATTAAAGGCATTTTATTGAAGGCATTTTTTAAATTGCCTCAATTTCCTTTTACTTAAAGGCATTTTTATGAAAAAGCCTTTAAAACTATTCTTTAGAGGCATTTTTAAGAAAATGCCTTTATTAACTTTAGCATTTCGAGGCATTTTATGGAAATGCCTTAAATAGTCTACTATTTGGAGGCATTTTTTTGAAAATGCCTTCTATAGTACTATACTCGACATTTGGGCCTTATCATTTGGGTCTCCCACGCACATGCAGCCTATATATGGCCATCGGGCGTGCCAGCCCGCACGACGGCCCGTCGGGCCGCGGCCGCCCGGCCTGGTGTCGTGCCACACCGGGCCATCGTGCCCTACAGGCCGTGCCTTAGCGTTTTCGTGCCTGGCCCGGCCCCTGCACGGCCCATGGGCCACTTTTTCGTGCCGTGCCGCCCGGGCGCACGGCTTTTGCCCCGTGCGTGCCAGCCCAAGGCCCGCGGAGGCAATAATCCATCAAATATTTCACCATTGTTTGAAGTTTTCAAAAATCTTAACAGTTTTCATCAAAACAAAGAACATATCACAGTTTTCATCAAAACACAAATATAACATTCACCATTGTCTCAAAGATAACATTCACAGGCTCAGGCTATCACATTCACAGAATCACAGCACAGAGCCAGAGTCCACAGATGCATTCACAAGTTCATTACAAAGACAAGAAGAAGATTGTATGGCAAATAATATATATTATCAAAAGGAGCTTTTTTGTGCAATGCTGCCTCATTAAAAACCTTACTAGGTAAAACTCACCCTTGTGAGAAACCCTAGTAAGGAAAAAAGAGTGCAGCCAGCTCAAATAGAGTTCAAATCTTAGTTAAGTACTTAAGTCTATTACAAAAGCCAACCAGTGGCAATTTGGCCTAAGCCATGTGACTTGTGAGTTCACAGTCCACACTTACTAATCTAACATCTCACTGACACTAACACAATGCCAGCCACAAAAGACTCACTCACACTTAGTCACACCAAAAGTCCAACAGCTCCCTGCAAAATTACCAACATTTTTCAGTTAGTAACTAAGTTTGAAAACAATAAATATAAGACAAGTAAGCAAGTGTCAATTTTTTACCTCCTTGTTGTGGGGAGCTCTAGCCAGCACCGGCATTCTTTGGCACCCCACCAGCAGGCCCAGCACCACCATTCTTTGGTACCGCCACCACCAGGTCCACCACTACTTGCCGGTGCCGTGTTGCGTGCCACTGCTGCCTTCTTCATCCAGGAACAGGTTGCTGAATGCCGCCTCCAGATCCACATCCTCGGTGTATGCTGTTCTCTTCTTGCTCCTAGATCCCAGTCCTTCATGCGTGTCAGCATCTCCACATGCTCAGGCAACAATCGCTTGGCGTCGATCTTCAAGGATCCCGGCCGCATAACTCAAAACAAGACTCCGAGGGACACGGTGGAAACGAGAATGCACAATATATCTCGAGCCATAATAGATAGGATAGGATAGGTAAGCTTGTGATCACGCCACCATAGCAAAATGTCAAAGGATTCAAGATTCCATGTGACGGTGTCCTTGCCCAAGTAAGCAAATGAGCTCACTAACACCAGCGGAAGGAGTAGATGAAGAACCAAATGAAGCACCGGGACCTCCAAAGATCCTTCCCCATACCTTCCCCTTTCCGAGAGGTAATCGAGGGTCGGATCGCCTTTGAGACCTAGCCGCACCACCAAATTTCTGCTCATATTTCACAAACATCTTATATAGTTCATCTTTCACCTCAAAGATAGTATGAACTGTAACTAGAACCAAATGGCAACAGCAAGTAAGTCAAGCACACCCATGAAACCTTTCATCTTAGCTCTAGGATCAAGAATAAATGCATAAGAATAAAGAAGAGGAATTCTATCCCAATACTTAAGAAATTTCAGCTTCATGGGGTAAACAATGGATCTGAAGTTCACATCCTTCTCACCTGCGGCCAAATGTTACGCAATGTCAAGAATATGATGCAATACAAGTAGAGATGTAGGATAATAAACGCCCGGATAAAACAACTGTAGCATCATAAAACAGCTCCGGGAACTTCATAATTTGTTCAAAGCAACATACCAATGTTGTCTTTGTCAACAATTCTGAACCATAGTTAGAGTTAATGAACACGAAAAGATATCCTTGTATGGCAGCAAATGTTTAAGCATCAAATAGGTGG
Organism: Hyparrhenia diplandra; assembly: GCA_015847255.1. Classification (NCBI taxonomy): domain Eukaryota; kingdom Viridiplantae; phylum Streptophyta; class Magnoliopsida; order Poales; family Poaceae; genus Hyparrhenia; species Hyparrhenia diplandra. The sequence continues at coordinate 135,811 of JADLZK010007818.1, forward strand.
AGTTCCACCTCACATCCATATCAAGCCAAACTTTCTAGGTCTAACACCCCTAGCAATGCAATAATTCTTGAATAAAGCAATCCTCTGATTAGAGGAATTCAAGAAATTAATTGCAGTTCTGAAATCATCAGTAAAGAACCAAGAAATTAACTCTGGAAGCATCAGAGGGTATAGGTGCAGGATAAGAACCAAGGTAACCAAAGAAGACGGGTTTGAGAATCTCAAAAGCCACGGAGTTAGTGAAGCATTATCTAGAGTCACGGCAAATATCTTGTCAATCAAACCAAACTCCTCTACAAATGAAGCAATCCTATCGGCAATGTTCTCACCGAATGTGAAACCTCAATGAGCCTAAACCCAATTACCTTTTTTACGCATCTCCGGTCAGGACTAATGTAATGTGCAACAACAGATATATAGTCCTCCTTAGCATTTGGACCAAATGTCGATGTCACAGAAACGGATGAACAAGCGGGCAAAAACAGAGTCCATAAGAATAGATCGATGCTCAAAATACAAATGCTCCAGGTCTCTAGTTGTGGTTTGTCTAGAGACCCCTTGAAACCTAGGGTTATGAGCACGTTTGATGTACTCTTCCCGGGCTGTGTTGCACCAATGCCTAATGGAAGATCAAGCCTAGCAATCAACCGAGCCAACTCAAGACGAGCAAGAGCGGGATCATACACCCATGTATGCAAGCCATTATCACTCAAAGCAAGCCTAGGCGCACCCTACTCTCATTAGCAGCCCTAGCATTACGGACTTTTCGATGCCGTTTCAAATGACCAAGCACCAACAGCGAGATCTAGCGGTGTATCTGTTACCACAACGCTGCGCTTGATGGCAGCAATTCTCACCTTTTTGCGTCGAAAAGATTTGGTGGAAATCCACCCAAACCGGAGACACGCGCTTACAGAGGTCCCATGAGTCTCGGTGGAGCCGTCCCACCTCCACCTCCACGGCCCGTCGCCGTCGCCTCCGTCCACGGATCGGGTTGTTGCCGTCACCGGCGGCGGGAGGCGCGGCTGCATTCGCCCGGTGTCGTCGCCGCCCTCCTCGATCTCCTCCTCTGGCTCGGGGTGCTCGCCGTCGGCGCGGTGGTTATACACATCCGCCACCACGGGGCTAGTCACCGGCGGCACCGAGTGAGGGAGGGACCGGCCCCGCCTCGGCTCCAGCACCGTCCCTCGGCGGTGGACATGGGCGCCGGGCCGGGCGGCCTAGCCATGCCGCCTCCAGAGGGAGGACGACGGCGTCGAGAACCGCAACCTGCAAAGAAGAAGGGGAAGATTGAAGAAAAACAGAGGCCATGTCAGATCTGAACGGAAACAGAGAGAGATCGAGAGAAGAGGGAGATCTTAGAGAGTTAGGGTTAGGGATCGAACTCACCTATGCCACCGGAGCCCAAAGTTCGGAGATGAGGCCAAGGTTCCACGAGAAGGACAGATTGCAGACACCGGTTAGAACGACGGGCCAGTGGCGCGAAGGAGATGCGTGCTCAACGAACTCACATGGTACGTCGGAGGAGAGAGAGGGAGGGAGGGAGGGATGGAAAGGATGGAGGGAGGGAGAAGGAGAGGGGGATGCTTAGCGAGGTGGAGGCGAGGTCACCGGAGCCGAGCCCACGAGCTCAAGTCGACCGGCGGCGCGGGCGGATCGGAGGGACGAGACGACCAGATGATCGGATCGAGTCGAGGGCGAGCGAGCGAGGAGGCGCGGCGAGGCGCGGTGTGTGTGAGTGATGATTGAGAGGCGCTTAGGGTTTGGGTGGGGCGGCGCGGCGCCTCGCTCGCTTATATACGAGGACGGGCGGGCCGGCCTCCACCCAAAGAGCCGTTCTTGTGACCTCGGGCTCGGCCACCGGGCCGCATTGTTTGACGGGGCGTGCTGGGGCGTGCCAATGGTTTTCAAAGCGGCCGGGCGCGGGCTGCGCTCATGGGCCGGGCCGGCACGGCACGGGCAGCATCGGTGCGTCGGGCCACCAGGCTATGGGCCGGGCCAAAGAGCCGGGCCAGATGGAAATATATAATGCAGCCCCCACGCCGATGGCCTCCAACGCATCGGCCTCCCCAAAGATCGGGAAAAATAAAGGTCAACGCTGGCGGCGGCGTGGCGTTGGAGACTCCGATCAAGCCCAGGCCTCCTGCTACGGCCGAGGGAGGGCGCGGGCTGGGAGACGGGAGGTGGCGGGTTGCGAGGGGAGGGGCGCAGGGTGGGGTGGCGTCGCGGCTTCATTGGGGGCGGCGGTGGTGCGGCAACCTCCACTACTCCCAGCCTGAGGCATTCACGAGTTCTCGCGAGCTCGCCGCGACGTGGTCCTCCACCGCGATCTGCGCCACCGAAGTCGGGCGGGCGACGGACACCGGCGGCGGTGCGCCACCGCCCCTCGGAGCAGCGGCGATGGCGCGCCCCTCCCCACCGGGCGGCGGATCCAGCGGCCTCCCCGCCACCAGAAGCTAACGTCAGCGCCGGCGCTGCCACCGGGCGGCGGCGCGACCCTGCGCCCCCCCGAGCAGTGGCGGCGTGGCTCCACCCTCCCCCCGACCCGCTGGGCCACGAGCACGGTGGCCATGGTGGCGCCCCCATCCTCAGCTCCTCCTAGGTGGGGAATCCAGCAACCTCCCATCGCGAACCTCACTGGCAGGTTTGAAATTCCATCATCCCTGCTATCAGGTTTGAAATTCAATTGTACCTAGCCCCAACCTGATGGTACAAGTTGCTTAAAAGTAAGCATCTCTTGCTTCCAGTTTTCTATTTTTTGAAGTACTCTTATGGGAATCCATTTTGTGGTAAATGCAAAGACATATTTATAGGATAAAAAATAAATTTCATTTCAGAAATTATGATTCTATAGGAAAAAAAAAATAATTGCTTCTTATTAGTATGAACCTGTACAGTAACTCAGCACATGTGCTTCAACTCTGAAAATAAGTATGAACCTGTACTGCTAGTTGAGCTTCATCTGTAAATTAAGGAGATTTAGTTTTTCAAACAAAAGCATAGTTTACCAAAAATATGTACAGCGCACCGCCGCCTGCCGTCTACCAAAATGCTTCAACTCTTATTAGTTGAATGTGTATAGGAGTTTAGTTGTCCCTTGACTTCCCGATTGAAATTTAGTCAGAATTCAAAGTTTCTACCAATACTTTATTCAAACAGAAGGGATTCCTACCTGAACTTAATAATGTATGCTCTTTTGTCAACAAAATTTAACATTCAGCTATTGAGAAGTTAGAACCTAGCATAGCAGTTAGTGTTCTTGTGTTGCCTAACAGCACAACAGTTAGAATCAAGCTTTTATAGTAAAGTCCTTTGTGTTCTGGATGCTGCAACTCATTATGATGGAAGTGTTATTTAACTAGTAGTGTTCACTGAGGTTGTTCTATTCTCTTAACAGGAGCAATTGCCAAGTGAAGACAGTAAGAAGGCTGGCAATGGGGTGATATCTATTCAGTTGGATATATACTAGCATATGTATATAGTTTTGATTTGAGCGTGTCATGTTTTTATCTTTTAAAAAGGGAGCTGGAAACTTGTAATTGATAAATGAGAACCTAAATAAATAATAGGACTAAGAAGTAAGAATTCATTATTCATGAATGACCTCTGTTATATAGTACTGAGGATCATGAGGATCATGTTTACTTCTCTATTTGATGAATATTTGAAGATAGAACCTGTCCCTATGAATGGTTTTAATATTTGGATGAATATATTATTAATTTGTGCTCAGATTGGTTCATTCTCAAATGGATTGTGTTAATTTACCTTGGTTTGGAGGCATTTTTAATAATGCCTTCATTAATGTTTTAAGGCTTGTACAAAATGCCTTTAAAATGCATTGTAGGCATCTAGAAAATGCCTTTAAATATTGACATTGAAAGGCATTTTGAAAAAATGCCTCAAAAGACCTTTTTAAGTCTAGCTTATAGCCGGCATAATGCCTAAAAAGGTCTATGGAGGCATTTTAGCACTTTTGAAGGCATTTTTAAATGCCTTGTATAAAGGGCCATGCTGTAGTGTGAGCAACCCACGGTATTGTTGGTTATGAATGTTAATGTGGCTGGCACTAGCTACACTACACTGCATTCTATGTGCGTCATGCATGACGATGAAATCAGACTGGAGTACATACCAAGGCGCGTTACTGTTTATACTATCTAAAGTATATATGCAGGGTCCATTCACGTGTCCTCGACCGTGATCATCCTTGCTAAGGGTTGGAAGTTGGCACACTGTGGTAATTTATAACGAGTGGGCACCAACAGTCAGTGGCGGAGCCAGGAATTGGTCATAAGAGGGCCGAGCAAATCAACTTATGATAGTGTACGCCCAGTGGGTTGTGTTTAGATCACCCAAATTTAACTTGAAATTCCAAAATTCAAATCACATCGATTCATTTAATATACCAAAAGACGCATGCATGCAGTATAAAACGTAAGTAAATAAAATAACTAATTATACAGTTTAGATGTACATTGCGAAAACGAATCTTTTGAGAGCCTAATTAGCCCATGGTAGGATAATATTTACCACAAACAAACGAAAAGTGCTACGGATCTAAAACACACCCTTGTAAAAAATAAGCACAACGAAGTTAAGTTAGATTTTTTATGGTGACTATTAATTCATCGACTTAGATATGAGTACTCGCAATTTTATCTATGTTTAAGTCCTTCTAATGTGCTTCATAATATTATCTAATAGTGTTTTGTATGATTTAATTATCTAGAAGATATTAAAAGGTATATGTAACAAAAATTTTGTTATATTCTTCGTCTTAATATAAATAAAAATCATGGACTTATACTAGCAAAAAAAATATTGATTGGAAATGTTAGGGGGGGCATGGCCCCTGCCAGCCCCCTTTAGCTCTACCACTGATTCCAATTTGTTTCTTCCTTTACCGGCCAGCAAACTAGCTATCGTGGACTTGTGGTACTTTGTTTGACAATTTTGATAAGATTGTGTGGAACTTGAAGTTGTGACATTGAGGACTATGAGTTGTGGAACTAAACTTGATGACTTGTGATGAATATTGGATCTACATGTGATATATATGTGATGAATGTCAGTGCATGGATGTCAAATATATGTGATATATGATCTATATGTTTCATTTGTAAAGGTGGAATGGAAAAACAGAAACAAAAACAAATATTTGGTCATTTCACCGAAGCGGGGCGCCGGTAGAGGACATCGCATGCGAGCGTACCACTCGGTAAATCTGGGAGAGAGGGGCATAGGAACCCCATATTCCCAGGTATACCGATGGTAGCACTCGGTGTAACTATGGTCGATTCACCGGCGCGGCCGTGGCCCTCGGTGAAAGCGACCATAGCTCCTCTACCGAGCGCGTGGATGAGCGGCCCTCGGTAGAGATGGTGTCCAGGTTTTTAAAATTTTAAATCTACCAAGCGCCCTTCCGACAAAGCCTCGGTAGATATTGTTTTAAAGTTTTTTAAAATTAAACTTCATCGGGAGCGTGGTTAAGGTGGCCCTCGGTGAAGTACCTACCTTTGGCGAGAGGGGGTATGTGACTCGCTGAAGACGGTGGCAACGCCGTCGACATGAAGCCAGGTTTAGCGAGAGGGGCGATCCTCGGTACAGTTTGATAGACCGAGGGGGCCCTTTTATTTCGGTAAATGAGCTTCCCCGTTTAAATTTTCACCAAGGGGCTTGTACCGAGCGCGCCCCTCGGTAGCTCCTCTACCGGCGCTATTTGCCCTTTTACTGAGTGGTGGTGCTCGGTAGAGGACCGCCTCCAGTAGTGATTAGCCCTGCAACACATAACTAATGTCAGGAGGCAACGTTGGGTTGGTGTCAAAAAAACACAAAAGGACCCATCTGGGCTTTTCCTAGAAAAGCATCAGTAATTAAATCATTCAAAAGCGTACGTGAAGAAGACATGCTGATCACAATAGTCCTTAAGCATGCAGCAGCAGACTAGTTACCCCCACAAGGCCACAAGAAGTAGCATCTGTTCCGTTTCAACTGATCATATATATGCATGCATTGACATCAATTTATTTTCTTGTGTTCATTGATGAATCTATGTTGTAGCCTCAATTGCGTAAATCAAAGACTACTACGAAGGAAGTAGATATTACTCCTGTCTGTAATTGTATCCAAATATCTTGGGAATGCAGTAAGGCCTACAGTACACAAGCCTGGACATAGCCATTTAATTAGCTGCTGGAGCAATGGTTATCTGAGCTGTTATTCGCATTTTGTAACTCGAAATTATAGAGTCAAATCTCTGAAAATCTCTTTCGTGCTCCAATGGTACGGTACCGCAAAATTTAATAAAAACACAAGCTAGAGATACTAATTTTAACAAAATACCAGTTTGGTATTCTCCCAGAGTTCAGAGATTTTTTTTTTTTTTTTTTTTTTGAATCAAGATTTTTGTAAACTACAATAGCATATTTTACTAGAGTAAGAATATGAAAACAATTAGCATTTGCTTGGGCAAATCAGGTAGTAATAAAGCAAAAAGCATCACTATTGAGTTTTTTTTTTTGAAATTATCACTAATGAGTTTTGAGAAAGCGCATAGGAAATTTCAGGGATTACCTATTTGGCAGTTCATGTTGGAACACGAACGACGACGGGAGGTCAGAGCGTGGCCACCGGCGAGGCACGACAGTGCTCCCGGCGAGATTGGATTAGTTGGAAACTAAGAAACAACTTGAACAAGTAAATAGAAATTATTCACCACCAAGATGCGGCCCTTTGGTCTTTATTCTTTACTTATATAGATACATATATCGTATCCACGACAAACTCGAGATTACACCGAGTCCCACAGCGCCATGGCGCCCATCGTGCGCGACACCGTTTCTCTGCGATGCACACTGCGTGTGCAATGCTCACCATGGCGCTACGACCAACTCACACAGGATAAGTCCTGACCTAGCACGCCACTGGTCAGGCTAATCCCCTAGCCTAGCTTATGACTCAACTCTAAGCAACAAAGATTACATGCGTGCAACAATTTAGTTCTAACAGTTCATCCTGGGCTTGATCGTCAGGCTTCACTTCTTCTCCGGTGCTTCTGCCTTCAAACTCCTTCTCCGGTGCTGCAGCCTCGACAGCAGGGAGTGCGGTGACAATTCAGATTTAGCCTGGGTAGGAAAAAAGAGAGAGCATGGAAGGAACAACGGACGTAAGAAATTTTGGTGAGAACAAAAGGAGGCTGAAATTTAGGTCCGAGGAAAGGAACAAGCTAGCAGAGTAATCACCGTGTACCTCTTGGTCCCTTAAGTTAAGGCGGGGATGATTGGGATGGACGACTTCAATCGCGTGCGTCAGGGCAGCCTTTGCTTCCTCCACCTCCTGCCCGTCGGCACCTCATCTCAACCAAACACCGACTTCCTGCAGCGATGGCAAGTTCCCTAGGCCCAAGTCGAAACTGCCGTTGATTTCTCTCGTGCGTTGCACTGACAAGTAAAACCCAAGAACCTTGACCCTTGGCATGGCTCCTTGCTGAAAACACCATAGGCGGCACTCCATATCCCAACAGCTGGCAGTGCACGAGGCATGGGAATGAGCAGTCGCCAAGAACAACTAAGGCCCCGTTTGGAATGGGGAATTTTGGAGGAATTTTGAAGGAAGTTGATTCCTATAGTTTGATGACGTCACATGCTGTTTGGAACGAAGGAACGGATGCCTATGATTCCAGAGGAAAGGATTTCGTTGCTCACAAAACAAAGGAAATGAAACATCAGTTGGAGCTCAGGGAATGGTTTTGGTGGCGGAAGCCGAGGCTCTGTCTGGCTCCTGGAGAGAAAGAGCATGCATGCTCCAATTATTGAGTGGATCAAACTCATCGGGACAGATCCTACATGTTAAAAATAATTAAAATGATAATCCCTTTAATTTGTAATCACGTGAATACTTTTTTAGAACTATTTGTTTGCGAATTAACCCGCCACAAGTTACTATTTTGTTTTGGTTTATTCCTATCTCATGCCCTACTAATCACATATATTTATTTGCTAACTAAAATTTTTGTTGTATAAATATCTTTTAATCACACCTCATGTTTTGGAAATCCTGTGTTATAAATTCCTTTGTTCCAAACGCCTCTATCTATATGATTCCTGTGTTTTTCCATTCCTCTGTTTTCTCACTGCATATATATCCTATTCCTTTGTTTTCTTCCTTTCCCTCTGTTTTCTATTCCTGTGTTCCAAACAGGCCCTAATCTGCATACATCCTCACAGCCCACTGTCGGATATAGATGGTGGAGAGCTAGCAACCTCCCTAGGATTTCGAGATCCTCCTGCTGCAGCTGCTTCACTTCGATATGGAGGAAGGAGAGGTTCACAAGGAGCGAGGGCGGTGACGACCCACCCATCCAAGTTGCATTGGCTGCTATATAAGTTCGTGATAACAAGACTGTGTATTTTCTTCAGCTTGTTTAGACACTCCACCACAGATTTGTCCACACCATCGCCGCTTTCCAATTGGGAAGGGGATACACTCAAGAAGAAATCAACGGGGCAGATCACAAGATCAAGCACTTTCAGCTCTGTTAGATGGCCAAGCTCTTGTAGAATCTTCCCTTCACAGCTGATGCGCAGACATGAAAGTTCTTCAAGGGCTATCAACCTCCCTTTCCCTTCTATCACTGTTGTGACAATATTTATGCGTAGGCACATCAATTGTGTTAGCCAAACAATACTTGACGGCAAACTAAGATGCTTTCTAGATGTGTACACATCTAACATTTGTAGAAATTGTAGTTTTTCCTATTTCTTGGGGAGCTAATCAATACGTGTATCTCTTAAACTTAGGTACCTCAAATGAAGTAAATTATACAAAGATTAATGTATGGAAGAATATTTGGCAAAGAAGACAAAAACAAATGTCCTGTTGAACAGCTAGAAGAAGTATCAAATAGAATCCTAAAGAAATGCGATGGTGTTCCTTTGGCTATTATTACCATAGCTGGTTTGCTGGTTGGTAAAGGAAGAAACAAATTGGATTGGTATGGTGTGTGCAACTCTATTGGTGCAGGACTAGAGAAGAATGATGCTATAGAGAAAATGAGACAGGTTTTGTTACTCAGCTATATTATGATATGCCATCTCATCTTAGGACTTGCTTGTTATATTTAAGTATGTTTCCACAAGATTATGATATCAAAAAGATCGTTTGATATGGTTGTGGATTGCCGAAGGTTTTGTTATCCAACCTAAAGTGAAAGACAAGAGCTTATTTGAAATAGGGGAGAGTTACTTCAATGATCTCATAAATAGAAGCATGATCCAACCGAGGCATGACGAATCCAATGGTATGATAGAATCTTGTCGTGTGCATGATATGGTGCTTGATCTTATCTGTTCCTTGTCAAGTGAAAAAAACTTTGTTACTATATGCAAAACAATTTGGTTCACTCATCAAGCACCATATCATCAAGCACCATCTTATCTGTGCATGAACAGATGAGTGAACCGCATTGTTTTGTATAGTAACAAACTTTTGCAGCCTTCATGCTCTCAAGCTCGGCTTGGAGGAAAATAATCCTTCCCTTGACCCCCTTTTGCAGTGTGTACTGCCAGCAAGCAGCTGAGCTAGGTTGGAGAGGATGCTTGGTAGTGCCCCCAACACGACCTCCATTATTGATCTTCTTGGCACAAGGAGCCAAGGTTGCAGGGTTGTGGTTGAAGTAAAGGATTTCAAAAGTGGCACTGGTGCGGGTTTGAAGGTGGCTGTGCTCGCGCGGCTAGTGCTCTATATATATAGCCCAAGGGCATGGAGATATATCGCTGGTGATCTTGTGTCATCGTTGTGCTGGATGCGAGAGGCCTTGCTTGCATTTAATTTCGACGGCAACAGCAACCTACTCCAGTACTACACGTCTCCTTTACTATCCTCCACATTCTTGGATTAACTGGCTCGATGGCCCTGTTTGGATGCCAGGGTTAGAGTTAGATTGGGTTATTTTTTGCTCAAATAACCCAAAACCATCCAAACACATGGGTTAGATTGGGTTCTTTTGGCTCTAACCCACCAAAAAGAAGTAACCCCTCAAAGGGGGTGATATTTGGGTTACTTTAATAGAGCCCACCAACTCAAAGGTACACTAAATTGGAAAAGTGATTGAAAAAAGTGATTCTAACCATGTCATCCAAATTGTCCATTGGTTAGAGTTACTTGAGGGTAACCATATCATCCAAACTGTCCATGGGTTAGAGTTACTTGAGGGTTAGAGTTAGAGTTAGAAAGTAACTCTAACTCTAACTAAGTTAGAGGATGCAAACATGCCCAATAATGTGACGATGTCTCATCCATCACATCGAAGCGGTGAGGACGAAGCGTCAATAATTTTACGCAGCTTCCGGCCGATTGCTGTAAACTCAGCATGCCCGGCTGGCGCTTTAAACACAGCACTCCACTAGATCTTGTGGCTTTGGAATCTGTTTGGCTGATGATTTTTGATTGATAAGCCAAGCTAATACTATTTTGTTGAGAGAAAAATAATGTACAATGGCTGATAAGCCCAGGCTAGTAAGTTATAGGGCTGAATTCTTCACTTTATGTACCAATACTATGTGCCGGATCATTTTGAAGGGATATATAGCGGCCTTGGAACCTTTTCGTACATGCAGTGATGTAGATGAGCAACCAGCCGTATTGTTAGTTCGAATGTGAATGGTTGGCACTAGCTATTGCATTCTATCTGCGTCATGCATGACGATGGATTGAGACCTACACACCAAGGCGCGTTACTGTTCATACTATCTAGAGTATATGCAGGGTCCATCACCTGTCCTCGATCATTTCTAACGAGAGAGGGCGCCAGGAAGGCGCCAACAATTCTACCATTGAACGTTACGGCACATCAGAAAGGGCAATGCTGGTTGTCCAGGTGTGATTGGCTACCCTCCTAAAGTCCTGCCCCCATTGTCGAGTGCTGATTGGCTAGGATGGAGAGACTGACTGAACATATATCCACTTCTACCCGCCCCATCATCATCCTCCCCAACCAATCCGCTGCCTGAAAATATAGCCAGAGCCGGACCTGTTTTTTTAAGGAGCCAGAGGCCTGTCAAACATGTACTAAGTTAAGTTTCCAAAGTCTCGAAATATATTAATAGTTCTCTACAGTTAGTTTGGGTTTCATTGAATCCCAAACCGGTGTTTATCCGACCCGATAGCTTTGACAACTTCTATTATTGAAGCTTTCTCCAACAATTTTTCTTGTATGCATCTGATAAAAATACCTTCTAAATAAAAATCGTAGCACACAATGTGATCTACGTATTCATATAGTATTGATGACTTCTATTTGAGATCGTTAATATATATGCTAAAAAAATTATTATAATTCAGCAATATATTAATCGTATATCAAACTTGTACTAGTTAATAACTTGGACCAGTCAATTTTCAGCAAGATATAGTTTGTAAAAGTGACAAGTTGGGTAAAACTATGAATAAAACTTTTTTTAAGACAAGTTTGTACCGGTGACATTTTGTGGTAGTCACGGCGGGATCGACATATTAAGCAGACTAGTTTGCTAGTCACGGTGGGATCAACAATTTTTGACAAGTTTGTATATAACACCTAATCTAGAAACTTAAATTACCTCTTAAAATCAAAGTCTTCATGTGATACTTATATAAGGGAGTAATTTTAACAAAAGATAATTTAACACGACGGCAATGGCAAGGAGGCAGGAGATGTTCCATTTCTTTCTTTTCTTCATACGAGCCAATACAACATTTACTCTTTGACTACCACTTTGCTATTTTCATCTGGAGAATTGTTTCCTTTAATTTAAGACCTCCAACTAGTGTACTGAATTTTTTACAGGATGGTTGGAAGGAATAAATAGGAAGGTGAAATCTCAGATCTTGTGGGTGCAAGTGCTATCTGTTGGGCCATATGGATAACTCGAAATGACACCGTGTTGGACAAGGTGCTAGCACCATCTTATTTGCAGGTTATCTTTAAGGGGACTTAGGACCAGGTTGTGGTCCATGTTACAGAAAAGAGGAGGATAGTCATACTATGAAGATAGGATGCAGGACCATTGAGAGCGGTCGTGATGGAGGTGTTTTGCAAGACACGGCTAGAGATTTAGTAATATACTTGCTTCTTAGTAGTGACTTTTGTAAATACTTTTTTGGTGCTCGCTATGGCTCAAAACTTTATTTTTGAGACTCCTTAGAACATTATGTTCTTGTTTCTAATAATGAATAGCCGTATGCATTGGTCGATGCAGAAGCTGGATATTCTCTTTTCTTTTTTTTTTAAAAAAAAGTATGTCGCTGGTATAAGTTTTACTAGTCACAGCGGGATGTACATATATATTCACAGTTTTGAGTTTTAGATTTGAGCCCCATGCATGTTTGGATTGCATTTACTGGCTCAATGATGTGTGATGGTGATTCATCCATCAGATGGAAGCGGCGAGGAAGCATCAATATCAATGATTTGATCGCTTTAAACACGCAGGTTCCGTCCCATCCGATAATCCCTCTTTGTTTTAGCTTGATATTGAGCACTCCACTGTTGTCGCTTTCAGCAGTGGCAGCAGCAGCAGTTGATCACACACACAGAGGGAAGGCGACGGGGGTGGGAAGCTGTACACCACTCTTGTCGCTTTCAGCTCACTAGTACCGAAATCTTTTTTTGGGTGACGGGCGATACAATTTCCGTGGCGGGCATATGCGCCCGTCACCAATGTAAGGTCACGGTATATCGAAGGTTTATCCGTGGCGGGCCACTTGACCGCCACGGTTAATAGATGAACCTGTGACGGGCGCATTAGAATGCCCGCCACGGTAAAGATTTTGAAAAAAAAAAAAATCAGGAAACCCTAGACAGGCCCGCCGAGCCCATCCATGGGCCCGCCGAGCCCATCCATGGGCCCGAGCCCATCTAGGGGCATCACCACACCATGACCCGCCGTCGGACCCGCCTTCGCCGCTGGAGCCTTGCCCGCCTGTCGATCCAGCACTGCCGCCGGGGGAGGAGGGGGGCCATCGGAGCCTCGCCCGCCGATCCGGCTCGACAGGCGGCGCGAGGAGGGAGGCTGCGCGCCGCCGCCGCCGCGCTGGTGGAGAGAGGATGAGCCACGCGCCGCCATCGTGGATCCGCGCGCCGCCGTCGTGCTGGGGGGAAGAGGAGGTCGTGGATCCAGCGCCGCCGCCGTGCTTGGGGGAAGAGTAGGTCGTGGATGCGCCGCCGCCGCCGTGGATCCGCGCCGCCGCCGTTGTGCTCGGGGGGAAGAGGAGGTTGGGGATCCGGGCGCCGCGTGGCCGTTTCGGGGCCCCACTCGCTGTCGGGAGGAGGCGGCGCTGCCGCGCCGGCCGGATCCGAGGGAGGAGAAATGGCGAGAGGGAGCGGGTGGACTTGGAAGAGAGGCTCGGTGGTGGGGAAGTTGTCCGAGAAAATGAAGGGGCTCAGTGGGTGAAACCCTAAGTCCTCAATATATATGAACCCGATATATGCTGGTCTTGGGCTTTTTGTTGGGCCTGCGGAGTATTAACCGTGGCGGGCCTTTATAATGTGCCCGCCACGGAAAATGCATTCATTTTGGCGTGACGGGCGTCTTATATAAACGCCCGCCACGGTAAAATCGATTTTACGTGGCGGGCAAAATTGCGCCACGCAAAAATAAAACCGGACGTGGCGGGGTATTTTCCGCGACGGGCAAAAAATGTGCCCGTCGGGGAAAAGATTTTACAAGTGCTCGCAAAATCATTTCGTTACTAGTGGCTCTTCACTGTGCCTAATACGATTTACACGACGATCATTGTTGCGTTAGCAGTTGGCACACTGTGATGATGATAACGAAAGGCCAGGGCAGGGCAGGTCACCTCACACACAGGGAAGCCGTCGGGGGGGCACACTAGCAAAAAGTTAACCATTGCAATTAAGTCATTGCTAAGGCAATGCTGGTTGTCGAAGTGTGATTGGCTGCTTCTCCTGCCACCATTGTCGAGTCGTGATTGGTTAGGATGGAGATGACGTGAAAATGTATCCACTGGCTTTGCTGAAAATATAGCCAGCCTGCTTTTTATAACAAGCCAGAGTCCTGCCAACCATGTCCTAAGTTACCAAAGTCTCAAAATATATTTATAAATCTCTAAAGTTTTTACACATGGTTTTTAATTACATTTCAGATTACATAGTGCTCAAAAAAATTATTATACAGTTTGAGCAACATAGTAATCAGCGTAACATATATACATGTCGTCTCAGAAAAATAATATCTTTCTCCTTAAGATGTATATATTCATAGTTTTAAATTTTATCATTTGAAGTTGTTAAGATGATCTATAAAATATAAAGTTTTAGCATCATATTAATCACGTACTAAGGTTTTCACCTTAAAAAATTAATTATACCTTTCTTATATGGTGTCCTGATATATATAAATATTCTGTATATAAAAACTAGGAGAACTCTCTGGCTAAGCGTTCTTTGGGCATGCAAGAATAATTTCAATCGTGTTGAGAGGAATGTAAAAAGTAATTTTGATAATAAACTAAAGAAAATGCATCATGCTAATCTTGGATCTCCAACTAACGCTGATTTAAAATTAGTAGGAGAGAGTCCACGCCTCAACGCAACGCTTACTCTCAGGACAATGTTGTGTACGGACCGTGATAGTAAACCATATATATCTAAACTATATTTAAGGGGGAGGAATTGGATTATCCACTAAAATATAGATATGGGTAGGGTATACACCAGTACGGATTCCTGGGATCCAAGCTCCAGGGTCACGCGCCACCGCACTCAACAACCGCAGCCTGTCTGCCTCGGCGACGCAGGGGATTGCATCGAGGACAGCAGATGCATGGCATGGCCCAAGGGTCGATTCTTGTGGTAATGTATGTGCGCTGCGTCGATGAATTTGTCGTCGCCGGATCGGACATGAGTTCATTCGAACGGATGCCGCCGAATGTCGACGGTGTAGACTTGGTGCTTCTCATCCTCGCCTGCGGGTCGAAAAAGCTATCACGCAGTAGCGCCACACGTCCCAACGCATGGCCATCCTCGACTTGTATGCGCCGAGAAGACGCTCCACGGCAGGGGATCTACATGGTATGTTGCCATCAGCTTGCACCCGACATGCTTTCTGCTTGATCTTCTTGCGTGGGGGCCTAGATATATGAAAGATGATGTTATGTATATGTGCGGATATAACATAAACTTGCTCATTGGAATCAAATGATCAATATCATATACATACAATTCGGAATTAGTAAGCAGCACCGCGAATAAAATATTAAAACTCCATACGAATGAAATCCACTATAAAGTAATACTCTTGAGTGGTAACCTGCAGGCTGCATGTCTAGGAGCAGACATGTATCAGAGAGCGTGTGCGTTAATTTCTCTATGTATAATACCGCATCCAACCTGGTTCAGCTACGGGATTCGGTTCTTGCTGCCGACGCCCTGCCTTTGCTCCTACTGCCGCTGCTCCTCCGGTCCTCGGATCCATATGCATCTTCCTCATGCGTCACCACCCGTGCAAGGCAGCGACCTGGCCACGGCCTTCGGGAGGCCACGAGGATTTGTGCCCACCCAGTTGCTTAGATATATATAGCCTGGGAAGGCTAATGGTCATATCTCGCACTAATGCAAAAAGACTCTTGATGGCTGAGTGCTGGAGTGAGTTGGTGGCGCTATTTTTAACACTATAGTCAGTTACCAAATGGAAGGGGAAGAGGATAGGATTAGGGATCACAACAGCCTCTTGACGTCCAGAAATCACCAGCACTGATGCATGCATTGGATGGAGATGGGATTTGTTCGATAACTGAAAATTCGCTGACGTGGCGCTAGGAAATCGAAAAGACCGTCCACTTACCTGCGAGGGGAGGAAGTGGGATCAGGCGGGATTTTTTTTTCTTTTTTTTCTGCATGCAAGAGAATATGATGGGGCTGCCTACGTGGACGTCCTGCATGTCGAGAGAACTCCCCTAGTAGGGGTTTCCTATATAGAAGGTTTAGATTGTAGGAAAAGGCTTCAATGATTTCCCCATGCATGTTTGGATTGCATTTATTGGCTCAATAATGTGATGTGATGGTGATTCACCCATTAGATGGAAGGGCCGAGGAAGCATCAATATTAGGAGGTGCCAAAAGTGCTACAGTTCCCCATCACATCAAATCTTTTAACGCATGCATGGAGCATTAAATGCAGATGAACAAAAAAAAATTAATTGCATAGTTTGACTGAAAAGTGCGAGACGAATCTTTTGCGCCTAGTTAGTCCATAGTGGGACAATAATTATCAAATACAAACGAAAAGTGCTACAGTTACCCAACCCAAAATATTTCACAAACTAAACACCCTTAATGAGTTGATCACTTTAAACATGCACGCCCAGTACTCCACTCTTGTCGCTTTCAGCAGTGGCAGCACACTAGCAAAAGTTGTACACACTACCAGTGATCGATGACCATCGTCATACGCACCGGAGGTGTCAACAGTCGATCTATTGAACGATAACAGGAGAGGAACAGTAGCAATCTACAATGGTTCGCCGCCCGCGCCGAGACGGCAACGACGGAATCTACTCTTACTCCTAATGCAAGAAAGGAATAATAATAGTTTTTATCTTGGTTGCCTCTCACGCAGGAGAAGGCTTACATAAGTACTCAGCCACTTGGGCTTTGGACACGGCGTGAGTCAAGGATCCATTCAGGCCCATGCAGCCTCACGTTCTTGGGCCTGCTCCTCGTCTTGCTAGATGATGGGTCATCGGGGGACAGGTGACACACTGCTGACATTCCTCCCCCTTGGATACCGGCATGCCCCCAAGCCGGTGCTGCTGGAAAAGCGCTGCTTGATGACAACAGCGTCTTCCCAAGTTGCGAGGTCTTCACTCAATCGACTCCACTTGATCAATAACTGTTGGACTGCCCGGATCCCCCGTGATGAAGTGGGTAATGCGGAGAACACGTTCTGGGACTTGCAGCATGTCATCTGGGTCTGGGAGATCACCTGGAACAGCTGTGACAGATGCTGGAGCAGGTTTGAGCAAAGAGACATGGAATACCGGGTGGATCGATGAAGAGGCAGGGGAGCTCAAGCTTGTATGCCACTTTGCCGACCGTTGCGATGATCTTGTAGGGTCCAAAATATTTGAAGCTGAGCTTGTTGTTGTCACGTGGAGCGAGAGAAGCTTGAGCGTGGGGCTGCAGCCTAAGGAAGACCCAATCTCCCACTTGAAAAGATCGATTCTGGCGCTTCTTATCGGCCATTGTTTTGATGCGTTGCTGAGCGCGCAATAGATGTTGGCGAACTGCAGCCAGCATTGTAGCTCGCTCCTCCATCCGGCGAGACATCGGGAACAGCCGAGACCACGAGGCGGAAAAGACTGAAATGGCGAGGTGCACGACCAAACATTACCTCAAAGCGGTGACTTGCCCAGTGACGAGTGAGAGCTTGTGTTGTACCAGAACTCCGCAAGTGTCAACCACTTGTACCATTGCCTTGGACAGGAGTGGGCCGAAACACCTCAAGAAGGTCTCGAGACATTGATTTCTGGCGCTCCGTTTGGCGTCGACTATGGGTGATATGCTGAGCTCAATGATAGTGTAACATCAGCCAGCTTGAAGAGTTCCTGCCAAAAATCGCTGGTGAAAATTGGATCGCGGTCAGAGATGATGTCTTGAGGCATCCCATGCGGTCGGAAGATGTGATCAAGGAAAGCACGTGCCACTTTAGCGACTGTGAATGGATGTTGCGGGGGGCACAAAATGGGCAAACTTGTTGAAGGTGTCAACAATAACCATGATGCAATTTGCAGGTCCTGACTGAGGCAAGCCATTGATGAAGTCCATAGTCAAGACTTGCCAAGTGTCCTCTGGAACTGGCAAGGAAGCAAGCAGGCCGGGGTATCTTGATCGGTCTGGCTTTGCCTGAACACAAACTTGACAGTTTGCCACATACAGCTTGACTGCTGCCTTGAGTCCACGCCAATAGAACAGCTTTTTCACCTTGGAGTGGGTTACTGGGAACCCAGAATGGCCCCCGAGAGCACTGTCATGTAGTGCTGAAATCACACGCTGCTGCAGCTCGTGATTGTTGCCGAGCACGATACGGCCATTGTAGCGCAGAATGCCAGCCGACAGAGTGAAAGGTGGGCGAGACGGGGACTTATTGACACCTTTGGCTGCGACAACTTGATCATGTCTGGATCAGCATTGTATCCTTCCACAACTTGTGAAAGCCAGGTAGGTACCGGAGTCGAAATCGCTTGAAGCTGCATTGTTGGCGCTGGATGGCGAGAAAGCGAATCTGCAGCAGCGTTAGAAGCTTTGGTTTGTACACAATTTTGTACTGCAGGCCGGCGAGCTTATGGTTCATTTTGAGCTGCCACCGAGTGTTGAGGCGTTGGTCAGTCAAATGTGTCAATGTACGATGATCGGTGAAGATTGTAAATTCACCATGCTGCAGATATGAGCGCCGGTGTTCAACGGCAACGAGGATGGCCAAGTACTCTTTTTCGTATGTTGACAAGGCACTAGTGCGCGGCCCCGGAGCACGACCGACGAAGGCCAGCGGATGACCATCTTGGAGAAGTACTGCTCCCACACCGAGTCGAAGCGTCCGTCAGTAGCCGGAACGGCCGAGAAGTCCGGTATAGCCAACACGGGAGCCGTAGTGAGAGCGGCTTTAAGGGCGTTGAAGGCGAGTGTGTGTTGCAGTCCAAGAGAACAAGGCCCCCTTCTTGAGGAGATCAGATAGTGGTCTAGCCAGCAGCGCGAAGTTCCTGACGAACTTGCGATAGTACCCAGCAAGGCCCAAAAAGCTACGGAACTCCTTAACATCAAGCTGGAATTGGCCACGATTCGACCGCTTGGATCTTTCCTGGTCGGGTAGATACACCAGCCGCTGCTCACTAAGTGGCCGAGATAGGCAATCGACTGCTTTGCAAACTGACACTTGCTGAGCTTGACTTTCCACTGATCGGCTGCCAATAGCTGGAAAACCTCCCGAAGGTGAGCAACATGAGTGTCAAAGTCAGGACTGTATATCAAGATGTCATCGAAGAATACCAAGGCGAAACGGCGAAGAGCCGGATGCAACGTGCAGTTCATAGCTCCCTGAAAGGTGTTTGGGGCACCGGTCAGACCAAACGACATTACTGTGTATTCAAACTGACCCCAATGTGTTTGGAACGCCGTCTTGTACTCCTCCCCCGGTGCAAGCCTGATTTGATTGAAGCCGGAACGGAGGTCTAGAGTGGTGAACCAGCGGGCATTGGCGAGCTCATCCGAAGTTCATCAACCACGGGTATAGGGAATTTGGACTTCACCGTCAAAGAGTTGAGAAGCCGGTAATCCACGCAAAACGCCGGGTATCGTCCTTCTTCTTGACCAAGAGAACTGGTGATGAGAAGGAGCTTGTAATCGGTCTGATCATGCCGGTGCGCAACATCTCAGAAACCTGACTCTCAATTTCATCTTTAAGGGTTGGCTTGTATCGGTATTGCCTGATAACCACAGGAGAAGCACCAGGTACCAGTGGTATGGTATGATCACATGGACGACGAGGAGGCAACTCTGTAGGCTCCTTGAACAAGTCAGCATATTCATCAATCGATGATCGAAATGCAAAGAAAAGCACATCTTTGGCTGGGACTGTCGGGGACTGCAATGTGAAGTAACTGACACAGAGAAGAAGTACTGCTGGTACTAGACAACCCATTTAGAGTAATATGAGAGTGGCCAAACGGAATTCTGAGCCATTTTGCATTCCAATCCACATGCATAGGTGAGAAACTCTCAAGCCAGTCCATGCCCACAATCATGTCATAGGATGTCAGTGGTAAAACACGGAGAGAAGAGCGGAATGTGTATCCATGAATAGACCATTCAGCCTCAGGAAAATAAGAAGTGCGGTAAGAACTCCACCTCCGGCCACCTTGACCGACCTTTGGAGGAGATAATTTTTGAATCCCAGGTGGCGAGCAGCCCTTTGCCTCACCGATGAAGGAGTTGGTGCTGCCCGAGTCCGTAAGAATAAGCACTGAGGATCGATCACGGACGGCACCGAAACTGTGATAGTCTTCGTCTTTGTAGCCCCGATCCACGGCCGCTGATAGCATCAGGAAAGCTTGAGGTTCAGAAGCAATAGGATCCTCGATTGGTGCCTCATTGGCGAGGTTCCACCTCGGCCTCCGGAGGAGCGAATGCTTGAACAGATAGCCCATACCTCCTGTATTGCGTGTGCTTGGGGAACTTGTGGACAGCGATGTCCCCGAGCCCAGCGTTCGCCACAGCGCATGCATAAGCCTCTTGCGCGGCGATAGTCACGCAGTGTGGCCAGCCGGTCGTCGACGGTAGCAGTACGTGGAGCCCTGGCAGCCCGGCGATCTTCAGGAGCTTGGGCTTGGGCCACAGGAGCGAGGAAGGGGGCGTGGCACTGGAGGTAGTGGCAAGGCACCACGGACCACTGCGTAACGCGCCAACAGGGACCCGTCCGGTCTCCTGAATTCTCTGCGCCCTCCAAGGTCGGCCGCCTCCTCCTGCAATAAGGCCAAGGTACAAGCAGTATCCAGGTTTGGAGGACGTGCAACCATCACAACAGAACGAATGTCGGAGCGCAACCCATCGATGAAACGTTGAGTGTTGGATAGTTCATCGTGGTGGGATTGGTAGGGAGCTAGGTGTTCCACTAGAGGCAAGTGAACCGGTCGACATAGTCGGACACGGTAGTGGTCATGCGAATGTGGAGCTGTTGGCGAATCAAAAGCTCATCTTGATCGCGTGGCAAAACGCTGAAGGATCATCGCAGCGAATGAATCCGGGAGATATTGTGGAGGTGAGGTTCGACCGACTGCAGCCATCATGCCAGCACGGGTGAAATGGTGAGTGGAGACTGTAATCCACATAGATGGATGAGTGTGATACATCTTGAAATAGTTGGTGGCCCTTGTCAACCAGAGTTTGGGATTGTCCCCATCAAACTGTGGAAACTGGAGTTTGGGAATTTGACCGAGATTGCTGTTGTGTTGAGAATGAAATTGGCTGGGATCAAGGTAGTGGGGATAAGGTGGTGGGGGAAATTGGGGGTATGGTGGCGGTGGATAAGGTGGGGATTGATAATTGTATGGGTCTGGGGGGTGAATTTGGTGGATGTGTGTGGGGCGGAAGGGGTCGGTGGGAATGGGGTCTTTGTGGGGGGTGGTGGAGGGTAGATTGGGGGTGGTGGTGGATGGATCATCGGCGGTGGCGGGTATACTGGTGGTGGTGGGTAAGGTTGGGAGAAAGGAGACGGGTGATGCTGAAACGAATTGCGGTGAGATGCGGGGGAAACAGAGAGGAGTGCGTACCATTGGCCGGGAACAGGGCCGTGGCCGAATCGGACCAAGCCCCGCTTCCCGTGTAGTCGTTTCGACGTGGTGCCCGTCGGGCCGAGCGGTCATGAAGCCGGCAGGGGGCACGCCCGGCGACCAGCTCACGGAGGCCTTGCCGAGGCGTCGCGGAGCCATCCCACAACCTGGAAAGGCGCGGGCGACCTCGGCGCCCATGTAGTCGATGGTCCGCTTCGATGCAGGGGCGCCACGAGGAGAGCTCGCCGGTGGAGGACTCGACAGCAGCGACGCGCGCATCCCGATCGTCCCGGATCTCGACCTAGCGGACCTGCTCCAGCTCGGCGACGCGGTGCTCGAGGTCGGAGATTCGTTCCACGAACTGGCCACCCCCAGTTGTCGGCAACGACGGGCGGCCGTGTATCGGGCGGCAGCGTGCTCGAGGTTGCTTGAGGCGGACATCGACGGCGGCCTGCTGGAGGCGTCGATCCGCGTTGGCCTCGTCGAGGCGGCGACCCCACGCCGACGACGAAGCCCGGAACTCGTCGCGGCGGAAGGAGGTGATCGATTGGGCAAGCTCGGCCCTGAAGCTCATCGAATCGGTTGCGACTACGGGATCCATGAGCCCTCTCGCGTTGCAGCCTGGTGAAGTGGGGGTGGGTGGGTGGATTTGGTTCCAGGGTGGTGCTCGAATCGCCACGGGGAAGATCGTAGGGAGCTGATACCACTGTCAACGGTCGATCTATTGAACGATAACAGGAGAGGAACAGTAGCAATCTACAATGGTTCGCCGCCGCGCCGGAGACGGCAACGACGGAATCTACTCTTACTCCTAATGCAAGAAAGGAATAATAATAGTTTTTGTCTTGGTTGCCTCTCACGCAGGAGAAGGCTTACATAAGTACTCAGCCACTTGGACTTTGGACACGGCGTGAGTCAAGGATCCATTCAGGCCCATGCAGCCTCACGTTCTTGGGCCTGCTCCTCTTGGTCTTGCTAGATGATGGGTCATCAGGGACAGGTGACACACTGCTGACAGGAGGCTTTGCTTTCACCGGCTCATCCATCACATGGAAGCGGAAGCGAGGATCGTCGGATTGAGCTTCCGGCGCGCTGGCCCGATTGTCTGGCCTCCAGGAAAGTAGGTAGTAGAGGCGACGACTCCACTCACGGGGTCTCCCCTTGTTTGTTTTGGCTGCATGCGCAAGGACGATACAGTTCGTGGGTACGGCGGTGTAAGAGCCAATCAGACCATCATTATTGTCTTTTCACTACCTAAACTGATTGAAGTTAACTGGCTCAAGTCAATAATATGATGGTGATTCATCCATCACATAGACGCGGCCGGCGAGGATTTTATGCAGCTAGCATGGCCGGGCCGATCGCTTTATACGCAGCACGGCCGCCGTTGGCTTCAAGAACAGCACTCCACTCTTGTCGCTTTCGGAGCTCTGTTTGGCTGATGATTTTTCGATTGATAGGCCAAGCTAATTAATACTATTTTTGAGATCTCACACAGTCACAGTATTTTGTTGAGAGAAAAATACTGCACAAACGAACAAGGCTAATTTTTTTACTGCATGTATAAATATACGATATGCTGGATCATTTTGAAGGGATAGCGGCCTTGGAACCTTTTCGTACATGCAGTGATATGTGGATGAGCAACCCATCGTATTGTTAGTTACGAGTGTTAATGTGGCTGGCACTAGCTACACTGCATTCATAAATGACGATGAAATGATAATACATACTCCCTCCGTCCCAAAAAAGAATGACATTGCGTTTCCCCGAGACACAAATGCCGGCAATTATATATTAAAATGTAAAACATTTGTGCTAAGTAAATAGCATATCATCGGAAAAATAACAAATTTATTTAAAAATTTAAATGTTGCACGTATTTTCTACAAATTGAGTCAAACTTTTGGCACGTTTCCCATGGCGTCACTCTTTTAGGAACAGAGGGTGTACCTAGATAGGCAAAGCATTGCCATCAATAATACCAAGGCGCGTTACTGTTTATACTCTCTAGAGTATATATGCAGGGTCCATTCACGTGTCCTCGACCGTGATCATTCTTGCTGAGGGTTGGAAGTTGGCACACTGTGATTTATAATGAGTGGGCACCAGCAGTTCACCAAACAAACAGTGAAGGCGCCGCGGGTGTACGTACGTGGCCACGCCACACTGCAAAATTCTACCATTCCACGGCATTGCACATCAGAAAGGGCAATGCTGGTTGTCCAAGCGTGATTGGCTGCCTCCTGAAGTCCTGCCCTCATTGTTGAGTCCTGTTTGGCTAGGATGGAGATTGACTGAAAATATTTGCACTTCTACTCACCCCATCCCCATTGTCCCCAACGAATATTTAAGAGCTGGAGCAGTTTTTGAAGAACCTAAGCGCCGCCAAGCATGTCTTAAAATGTACTTTTTAGATCTCTGAAGTTAGTTCAGGTATCATTCAGACCCAAACAGTTTTTGAAGTTAGTTCAGGTCACATTCAAACCCAAATCCGTGATAGGAACTCCGACACGACTAGTTGCACCCACCAATCTTGGGCCTTGTTTAGATGGCTAAAAATTTGCTCCCCATGTCACATCGGACACTGTAGCACGTTTCGTTTGTTAGTGGTAAATATTATCGGACCATGGAGTAATTAGGCTCAAAAGAATCGTCTCGAAATGTACATAACTGTATAATTAGTTATTTTTTTAACTATATTTAATACTCCAAATATATGTCTTTTGGTGTATTTAATGTGATGTGATGGAGAGAAAGTATAGAAAATGTTAGAAACTTTAGCCATCTAAACGAGGCCTTGTTGTTGCCCCTGCGGGCACTCGTGGTCGCGGCCGGTCTTGAAGCAAGTGTGGCGCCATGCTGATGAATCAGCCCACCAATCCCACCGGGCGCGGGCGGGCGGCAAGACAGTAGCAGCGGCGCCGCCATTGCCACTGGCCACGGCTCGGTGAACAGGGGCTCGCCTGACAAAGTGGATGCCGGGACAGAGGCCTCCAGGGCGCGAACATGCTCCCACGCTTGCTAGCTAGCGTGGCTGGTGTGCGCGGGGTGAGCTACAACACCCACCAATCCGGCAGCTCCTCCTGGACTCCAACCTCGTAGGGAGAGTCGACAGTGGGGAACGTTGGGGGTCCTTGGTTCGTAGGCGTTGTGGAACGGCTACTCATGGCCAGGCAGGAGGCACTGAACGGTGCCGGCGATCACCGCCCTCCGACGTCCACGCCAGTAACCCGGGCGGTGGCAGTACCGGCCACTTTCCGACGAGGAATCCTCGAGGTCGTTGTTCCGACGCAGTGAAGTGTACTCCTGTAGTGCTCAACATCGTCCTGCCCGTGGTTGCCATCCAATGCCCCATCGTCGGCATCGTCTCCCCCACTGCCCTCACCGGCATGAGGGGAGCTGGAGGGTAGTGAAGTCCCAGATCTGAGGCTAGGGAATAGCTGATTGTCTGTAGCGTTGACGACGATGTCAGCCTCCGAGATGAAGATGAGCTTCTGGGTCTCGATGAAGGTCGGGTGCCAACAACAGGCTGTCATGAAGTACTCCCTATCGCCGTCACCAAGGATGTCCCTCATGTCAGTCTCCTGGACCTTTGCACATCCTCTACCCAACACCATCTGGGTGACCACCACGTTACGTGCATGCAGCGGCAGCCTCCTGATGGCCAGGAGCACCTGATAGCGAAAAGTCCCATAGCTTGATCTGGCGGTTTTGACCCATGGCTTCCAGATGAGCGGCGCAAGCTGGCCTGGCGGCTGAAGAGCGAATACCCGGTCACGGTCCTGTTGGTGTTCAAAGCGCACCACAAAGTCCTTGGGTTCATGAACGCAAACAGAGACCTCATGCGCGCTCGTTCAGCAGGTCGTAGACCATAACGATTTTCATTTGTGCACCCCCCCAAAAAAAAAAAAAAAAACCACTAGGCAGTAGGGATCTGCCAAGCCTGACCTCCTCTGCCTGGATATCCGTGGAGCGGTCGACCACCACAAGTTGAGGCCGCTCAGCCCTTTGGCGCGCCCGTGTGTACGACAGCCGAGGCAACCTCACCATCGTCAACAAGCGGCGCACCCTGGGCGTGCGACACCTGGGTGCATGGCTCTTGGGGAGGAAGGGGGTGACGACGTTGGCGCCCCGTGTTCTGATGGGTGGGGCTGCGGCCACACAGAGGTGCAAGCGCCCCCAACCACCGTTCCATCGGAGTCCGAGCGCGCAGGGTTGCTCCCGTGTTCTGATGGGTGGGGCTGCGGCCACACAGAGGTGCAAGGCGCCCCCAACCACCGTTCCATCGGAGTCCGAGCGCGCAGGGTTGCTCCCGGTAAACAGGGAAGTGCTGCCGACGACCATGTCATCAGACCGGACCCATTGTGTGGTGCCGTGTCGGACGGTAGCGCATTGCGCGATGTCGAATGTCAGCAGGAGAGTGACTCCGTTTGTTGCCCGGCGTGACGCGAGGACGCAGACAAGCCACCGCGCGATGGCCCTCGCGCGCCATCAAGAGACCGCTACATATAGACGTAGACGTGGTAGTTCCGGCCAACCCTGGCGCTGCCGCTTCAGCTGATATTTAGCTTTCAAGGCTGTCCCCAACATGCCCTTACATCCACATCCACTTACATACGAAAACGGGAAGATGGTCGAGGCGCGGTGTCGAGTTTGGGATTCGGCGACAGTAGAGGTGGATTGGCGACGGCGCCGCTGGTAGGAATTGGAATGCCGCGAAGGGGAGAGAGCGTGAGATGCAGACGACGGGTTAGATTAGATGGGTTTTGGGAAACACACGTAAAAACACCAACATTGATTTATACGGTTATTTCAATTATTTGATCTGATGGCTATTGCAGCATTGCGTACTCGGTTGGATTTTCTCATGATTAAAAAAAGAGGTATGCATTGTATTAGTTTATTTTTTAATCTTTAATGACAGAGGTGGGTAATTTTCTAGATAACAAAAAAAGATCTAATGGTCATTGGTGAGACTTTAGATTCGATGGCTGGATGTTTTTTATTAACGTGATAATTTCTAGTATTTATTTTTTTTTCTTAACGCAGATCCGGTGAGAATCAACGTGGAGCCTCCGTTGGAGCCTTCAATTAGTAATAGTAAGATATAGATCTGCCCACGGTAAACGATGAGTACAAGTTGGGAGTCGCCAACAAAAAATGGTGAACATGCACCCGCCTCCGACAGCGTGCAGGAGACCTCGTGGCGCCAATCACTGCATACCGATCCACCTAAGACTCTCCAACAGCACATACCGAAATCGGAGAGCTCTTTTCCCGAGTTTCGGTGCTACAAAGTAAAATGTCCCACACCCAAAAATTGCATTCTCCAACAGAAAACCCAAAGTCGGCCCTCTCTCTCCAGCACCGCTTTGTTTCCGTCTCTCCCCCGGTTTGTGCGTCGGCGCCCGCCCGCTCTCTCCCTCTCAACCCTGCCCCTCCCGGATCCGGACGCCGGCGGCACCGCTCCATCCCTCCTCTCGATTTCGGCGGTCACGGGCGGCGGGCCCCAGATCCGGGCGGCCGGCGGGCGAGTAGGGCCCCAGATCCGGCGGCCGCGGGCGAGGAGGACCCCTGCTCCCGGATGGCCTCGCCGTCCCCGCCAACGAGCCGCATCCCGTGCCTCGGCTCGCCACGAGGCGAAACCGCTGCATCGAGTCCGCACCGCGCTGGCTCCCCGCCTCGCCCGTGCTACGGCGCCGCCACGCCGGCTCCTCCGTCTTCGTCTTCCCCGCGGTGCTGCCGGCCACCGTGCTACCGCCATCCTTCTCCTCCCCTCGCCGGCGTTAGAGGTCGTCGAGCCCCGCCCGCTTTCGTCGGGCTCGCCCCGCCGAAGCGCCACAAAGAGGCCAAGCGTCGTCGTCCGTCTCGCGGCCGAGGCCAAGGCCGAGCGCCACCTCAATACGAGCGGAGATCCCATGCAATAATATAACAACTATACTTAACCATATATGAAAGATAAAGAAGTAAAATAGAGAAGATAAATATATAAATCACAAGTCATCCAAAGATAAGATATGAAACATACCAAACTCTGAGACATCTCCACAACCAAAGTATAGTTCATCTCTCCTTTACTCTTGATTAGATCTAGGTTAGATCTAATCTACTTCTAATCACATGACTAATCTACTTCTAATTACATGGCTAATCCTCTTCTAATATTCTTCTAATTCACTAATCCCTTAGAGAGAGGTTATCCTTACATTGTGACACCTCTACAACTAAGAGAATAATGAATAGAATGAGATAGAATGAATTAGGGTTCAACCCTAGGGTCAGGGGGTCTTCTTATATAGGCCTTGGCGATGAACGTGAACACTTGGATCAAACCGACCTTTGGCAACGGTGTAGATACAACCTCAAAGTCGGTTTGAAACCGACTTAGGAAGATGAGACCGACAGGTGGGACCCACCGACAATCGGCCTAATTCACACTTTGGCGGCCGCCAGCCATGGTGGGCCCATCTTTGTCAGGTCCTTCCCGGTGTCTTACGGTGTCTTCTAGAATGTTTTAGTCCACAATTCGGGTTGAGTTAATTCACGGTTAAGTCTTGTCATCGTATGTGAGATATATTAGGAACTTTCTCCATTCTTTCTCGCATTTATCCTGTTAAGTCCCCGAAAAGATATAAATCACCAAAGCTCGTGGAATTATGTTAGTTAGACCCCTAGTATATGTTGATATCCATTTTACGCCCTTATTTCATGTTTAGTTGACTAGTAATATTATGCTATAATAGGTGTCCTTGGCGGCTCTATATTGAGGCGCCGGGTTGCCGAATTTTTAAAATGAGATACTAAAAATTAAAATTTTGTAAATGACCTCGGACTGAAGAAGTTTCTAAATATGAAATGTAGATCTCAAAAAGTTATGAAACTTTGTAGTTGACCACTTTTTAGTTCGAAATCATCTAGTCATGCAAAAGTTGTGTTCAAATGTCTCAAATTTGAAATTCAAATTTCATAAACGACCTCGGACGGAAAAAACTTCCTAAATATGAAATGTAGATCTCGAAAAGTTATGAAACTTTGTAGTTGACCACCTTTTAGTTCGAAATCATCTAGTCATGCAAAAAGCTGTGTTCAAATGTCTCAAATTTGAAATTCAAATTTAAGAACGACCTCGGACGGAAAAATTTTTCCTAAATATGAAATGTATATCTCGAAAAGTTATGAAACTTTGTAGTTGACCATTTTTAGTTCGAATCCGTTTAGAGCCTCAAATAGTCAATTTACACTCGAATTTGTATAATATATGAGGACGCTGGAATGGGATATGGACACATACAATTGTGTAGCGATTGTAGGGGAGGATTGCACATGAGCTCGAGGTTGCCGGTTCAAATCTTGGCGGCCGCAACATTTACAAAAAGTCTGAAATAATCACCATGTGTAGGGGATGTGGGTAGCTGGCGGTGGGGTCCTACCTCGAAAAAAAATTTTTTTTTTTTTTGAATTTTGAAAATGCGAAATTTGGATGAACATTAGGGCGCTTGTTTAGGGGCGGCTGGGAAAACCGTCCCTAGAGTCCATCAGCAGCTGCCCCTAATGTTGCTCAATGTAGTAGTGAGGGATGCAATTTGGGACCTCGATGGCACAGCCACAACAGTTTAGGGATCATCACTATATTTCTCTCTTTAATAAATTTCAGTAGAGGCGCCCAGCCCCTCCAATTTTTTTTTTTTTTTTAAAAAATCTTGCTCTTGGATACGACAAGCGCGGCTTTTGCGGGCTGCAACAACATGCAAAAGAACGTGTTCTCGCCATTGGAGATGCCATTCTTTATCATAACAAGCAGCAGCACAAATTAATACCTTAAGCACTGGCCACTACTCACCTACATGCACTACTACTGCGCACCACTAGCTTCCTCCGAGATGAGGTCAATCGATCGATACACCAAGAGGGCTGCGCTTGGCTCCATCAACCATTAACCATTGGTCCATTAATTTTTGCTTATGTTTCACTGAGGCCCATCAACTGTGTAAATGGCTTTTTAATTGGGTGCATAAACAGTTTATGTGATGCATCTCTAGTCGGTAGCCCATACCCCTTGTTTCTATTTTTTAATCTGACATGGCTGTCCACATTGACACTGATCGACCTCTCTTTTGGAGGCAGCTGCAGCTGCACATCGGAATCTCAATGCTTTTCAAACATACTATATATATATGGAACGAACCACTACTGACCAATGCTACCGAGTTGATAATATCAACCATACTAGCAAGTTGAATCTCCAATGCCGAGAACGTGCTTGCACGTTGCCAAGAACACATCGATCGAGGATCAAGAACATATAATGCTATTGCTTCTATAGTTGCTAACAGAAAGCACCTACACTAGACTTGCATTTCCCTCCCCACAAATATATGTTGGAGATCTAGATTCGTGCTTACGCTCTTTTGCATACGTATATATGCCTCGAGTGCAGTGTTCCGTCTCCAAACGCTTCTCATAAACAATGTCCGGCCTGTCTGCCTACAGCTGGCCTACGCTTCTCTCGAGTTTCCACTTAGACGTACACGGGCACTTTCCTGAGCACTGGTTCTCTACGCGCTCCTCTCCAATTGAGACAACGTGGGTGGCTGCAGCTTGCAGCCCTCGAAAGGCGCTTCCTGCGCACGTCCAGAATTAAGATATATTTGCATGTATGTATATATAACATATTCGTTCACATTAATTTGTTAATCCGCCTCCCTCGAAGCATTGCAATTAAGTGCCGTTGGCACTTGACTTTGCACTATTTGTCTTCCCGACAAGACCTAGCAGGTCGGCTAAGCTAATATGCGTTCAAAAAAATTATATGTATACTGTGTAACAAAATAATCTTAGCTTAGCCTCCACCTTAATTCACTGGATACACTTGAAAAAAAAATTCTAGAAATTCTCACGGTAATCACAAACATGAGAACATATGTCCTTTGGTACTATAGCTCTTGGTGTAACCATAGGGTAGTGATCTATTATGTTTTATTAAAAAAACGTAGGGCTCGCCAGGAGGAGTGTGTGGATCAGAGGTGGTCCGTTGACTTCCATCATTGTATGTTCCAACAACAATCGAAATCTCAAGCCTTTTCAAACCAATACTACAATGCAACAACTGCTGATGGTGGCAAGTTGATCGATAATATCAAGCACATACTATCGAGTTGAATCTCCAATTCCGAGAACGTATGTGTCGATCGAGGACCGATCAAGAACACTTGATATAATAACTGGAGTTTAATTTAGTTCCGACTTGCCGAGGCAGTCGCGCACTAATTAAACAATGACGGACGTACTGAGGCTTCTCATCGAGTCTCCGCTCCACGTAGTACACTTGCACTTTCCTACACACCTTTGACGCGCGCGTCTCTCCAGTGGAGACAACCTGCTTGGTTACAGCTTGCAATTCATATATACATTGGATGTGTCACTACCAGACTCGCCCCCTTTCCCGTGAGTGCAGCACTGGCCCGTGGGTTACTCAAGGCATAGCTAAGTCGGGAAAGAAGGCGCCAGGAAAGACCGTGGGTTATTCACGTACATGTACTACCAACGGAAGCATGCAATTAAGTTAAGTACCGGCACTTGCATTATAATAATCGTAGTATAATGTAACAAATATTATATAATTTTAGCAGTCTTCACGTTAGCTTTCAATGGATGAGCTATAAAAAGGATAAAATTCTACAAACTCTCATGATAATCATAAACATGTTGCCTTTGGCGAACAAAGAGTAGCTATATCATCATTTGTCAATAGTAGCTATGGGATCTATTATGTTTCTTGAAAAAATTTACCCCTATCAATACTGCTAGCTGTTATAGAAAGGAAAATACTAGTATTGGGCTATATATATATATATATATATATATTTATTTGGTTGGTACCATTACGATTTTTCACAGTTTAGAGAAGTACCATTACCATTCATCTGTTCAAAATATGTACTATTAATGAATCTAGAAATGCAGATATGAGATGAGCACGGATTCAGCATTGTATAGATTGAACGAAGGAGAGAGCAAAGCTTAATTCAGTGCAAAACAAAAATCCTGCAAAACATATATACTTGGACAAAATTTAAAGATGAGACTGTCTTATGAGAATTAATTAAGCTGGGTGACCTACTGGAGGGATTTGATTAGTGACATTAAAGATTGACTGAGAGCTAGCGAGGCTTGACCAGAGCCTGCTGCTCCCAGTATAAAGCACTCTCGCTAGCTAGCTAGGTCCTTAATTTGTCGTTCGAAGACATTGTCCTTGTTCCTCAAACCATAACCATCCATGGAGAACCCGCCACAGCCACATTCTAGTGTAGACAATTGGTGGGAGAACCGGTTGAGAAATTTGCGAAAGTATCTGCTGCTGTTGGCCTCGCTTGCGGCGACAGTAACCTATGCCGCGGGGTTCCATCCGCCGGGCGGATCCTGGGGGCAGAGTGAGAAGATGGCCGTGGCAGGGGATCCTATCCTCGGGCAA
This sequence comes from Hyparrhenia diplandra, assembly GCA_015847255.1. Taxonomy (NCBI): domain Eukaryota; kingdom Viridiplantae; phylum Streptophyta; class Magnoliopsida; order Poales; family Poaceae; genus Hyparrhenia; species Hyparrhenia diplandra. The sequence continues at coordinate 167,609 of JADLZK010007818.1, forward strand.
CCAACCACCGCCGGTACCTCGCTTTCTACTACTCCAACGCCACCGCCTTCGCTGCTTCCCTCGTCGTCATCCTCCTCCTCCTAGTCGCGACCAACAGTCCGCTGCCATCTAATGGCCAGCGGCGGCAAGACCTAAACCTGCAGACTATCCACCTTTGCGTTCTGCGCCTGGTCATGGTTCTGGACCTGCTCGCCCTCATGGTGGCCTACACCGCCGGCAGCTGCCGGGACAGGGTCGCCACAATCTATACCGTGGCACTCGTTGCTGCTCTGTCCGCCTACGTCGGCTACCACATCTTGGAGGCCCTCTGTGTGGCTATTCCAAAGGGGGGCGGGGCGGGGCGGGGGCCACAGGCCGCCGGCCGCCAGCTCTCCCCACCAAGGTTTTCAATTTCGAAACAAAAAATTCGGAACCCACTGAGAAAAGGGAAATTTCCGAAATTCGGGAAATTTCGGCTCAAATTCAAATTAAATTCAAAAACATTTTCAAAAAAAATGACATGATTTTGCTATAAACTATCAATGGTTGATCATACACCACAAATACATGAAAAAGCTTGACATAATTCCACATCTCTATGGGGCTACACGGGTAGCGTCAGCGCAGTGCACCGCAGGAGCCGCTGCCGCCGCCAACATGGAGAGTCGGAGACGGGGAATAGAATGTGGATTTTGGGTGCGATTTTTAGGGTCTTCTAGGGCTATATATACAGTGGGGCGATGGGGAAGTCAATTTTGGGTCATCTTGGCGCTATTTGAGGACGGAAAATGAATTCACACGAATTTTTTGACCGGGAGAAATTTCTTTCGGTACCCATCGAGAAACCCGAAATTTCCGAAATTTCGGAAAATTTCGGCCGAAATTGTAAACCATGCTCCCCACCAGAGTCACCAGACCCAACAAGCTCTCCCTCCATCTCTCCCGCCGACCTCGACCGACAACGACGACCTCGAGCAGCTGCGCAAGGTTGTGATGCTGCTCGCTATCTTCGCAGCAACCATTACCTACAACGCCGGGCTAAACCCTCCAGGTGGCTTCTGGGAGCACGCCGGCGGCCTGCACCAGCCCGGTGAAGTGATTCTCAAGCACAAGCACGGCGGCGCTTCGCCATCTTCTTCTTCTGCAACACCGCCGCATTCATTGCGTCTCTGTTCACGGTCGTGCTACTCCTCGACAGGAAGCTCACGACGAGCGCGAAACCACGACTCAGAGCTCTCTCTGCGTTCGTGCTAGTAACACTGGTAACACTTGTGGCGGCGTACGCCGCCGGGAGCTGCAGGAACACTGCCACCACTACCTATACTGTCGCTGGTTGCCGCGGTGCTCGTATCCATCTTCCTCACGGCGGTGGCCGGCAAGACCGGAAAGCGGTTCACGGAGTGGCTGAGTGGAGGATTCGACCGGCTGAGCACCAACGGCAAATGGTAATTAAATATTTTGATCTCCGAATAATTTCTTTATTTATTTATTTTTGCAAGGACTTCTCTGTGCAACTTTCTTTTTATAAGTATGCGTGCAACTTGAAATCGCGGCCAGGGAACACAAAGTCGTATGCTTGAGGATACTTAATTATTTATGTATATATATACTATTCCATGCATCAAACAGTTCCCTCGCATCAGATACAATTTAGGAGATATAAATACTAGTTATATAGATATGATAAAAATTTCTATATTACCTAAATTATTTGTTCTCTTTTGTTTATCTTTAAACATAATAGATCCAATAAATTCTCGGTCCATATCCAGTTATAACTGAGTATGAACACATGCATACACAATGTGCGTCGTTTATTGAAGATCGATGGTACTACACCCAACACTAGCTAGGAGAAATACACACATCACATGGTCACATGTGTAGTGGATGTTTTATATGTCATATATTCTCTAAAATTAAATTACCGATATGATATGATATAATATTTCTGTAAAATGTACAAACTTATTTAAAATGGCACCTTACGAAATTTATTATCATGGACTATTAATATAAATTAGAGTGAATATTGCATGTATACATTATTTATATGGGTTTTGTGAAATGAACATTTTCCATGTTTGATAATCTATTAAAATAAATATTTCTCCTAACATATAAATGCATGCTTACTTGTTATACATGAATGGTCAAGTATAGCGTTCTTTTTTTTGGGAGTTGTAGGTTGAATGCTAAATTAGAAGTATGGTTATACTTTGCATTACCTTTAATCCACGTTTTAAATAGAGGACTATTAAAAATAGCATCAGGCTTTTCTGGGCGCTATTGGACGCCATAGCACGCGCTATAGCGGCAACTACAGGAAGTAGCGCCAGGCCGCTATTGCCGCTATAGCGCTATAGCGCGAATAGCGGCGCTATACCGCGAATAGCGGCACAAATAGCACCAATAGCGCGCAATAGTGGTAAAATAGCGCCAATAGCGGCGCTATACCGTGAATAGCGGCACAAATAGCACCAATAGCGCGCAATAGTGGTAAAATAGCGCCAATAGCGGCGCTATACCGTGAATAACAGTGCAAATAGCGCCAATAGCACGTAATAGCGGCACGAATAGCGCCAATAGCGTGAAAAAGTGCAATAGCAGCAGCGGCAGTTGTTTCTAGCCGCTATAGTGGCGCTACAGCGCGCTATTTAAAATGTGGCCTTTTATAATGCTAAAGATGATTAATTTATATAATGGCAAAGGTGGGTAGTTTAGAAGTAATGTTGTGGGGTTATTTTGAATTATGTTTAATAATGACAAAGAAGTGCAAGCTAGATGATGCATATATGTGGGGTTATTTTGAATTATCTTTTACAACAATAGATGTGTACTTTTTTTTTAATTAACTTGTACAATGAAGAGGTGGCCAATTTAATTATAGAATTAGGGGGTTAGTTACCAAATTAAAGATTATATGTTTCTGATTATTGTGAGAATTTCAATAATTTAATTTATGTTTAACTATAGCACTAGTGATAATTAAAATGGTACGTTACTTTCATGGGGGCTTCTAATTTACTAATAGTAAGATGAACATGTGCCATAAGTTTTTTTGCACTATACTTTACTTGGACATTTGGAATAATACATGTCCAATGTGAATAACGACTCTTCATCAACTCTGAATGCACAGGGATGAAATTGAGGAGAAACTAAAAGAAAAGAGATCTCTTGTTCTACTGCTGGGCACCCTCGCTGCAAGTATCACGTACCAAGCTGGCCTGAGCCCTCCTGGGGGCGTGTGGCTCGAAAAAACCAGTCTGGCTCCCATGGCCACAATGCTGGTGATCCAATACTGTTAAACACCGACAACAAGCGGTACACCATCTTCTTCTACTGCAACTCGGCTGCTTTCGTGGCATCCCTAGTTGTCATCCTGATGGTCCAGATTAAAGCACTGCTTGAAAAAACAGCACTGAAAGCAGCCATAATGTTCGACTTAGTCGGGCTTATGGGTGCATACATTGCAGGTAGCAGCCGAACCTTGAGAGCCTCTGTCCATGTCATTGTGATGGCTGCCGCTTTCCTTGTTTATGTCGCCGGGACATATCTCCATATCAGGATCAACCCCCCAACAACAGGAGCCACATCTACTACTAACAATACTAATAGTGAAAACCCTCAGCCCCAGAACAACGATGCTGGAAGAAGAAAAGGTATAAGGAGGAGGCGCAAGAGGCTGCTGCTGTTTGCAATTCTGATAGCCACTATCACCTACCAGGCCGGGCTAAGCCCGCCAGGTGGCTTCTGGCGGGTAGAGCAAGGACACTCATCGGTCGGCTCCCCAATCCTTGAGGACATGTACCCTCGCCGTTATAAAGCTTTCTTCTACTGTAACGCCATGAGCTTCATGGCGTCCATTGCCCTCATCATCTTGCTCCAGGGCGACAAGACGTACCAGCCTGCGGCAGGCATCCCATTCTACGGTCTGTACGTGTGCATGCTGGTGGGGATGCTGGTCTTGATGGGTGCCTACGCTGCTGGGACTGCCCGGAGGGTGAGGACGTCCATCTACGTCTTCGTCCTAGTCGGAGGTGTCAGTGTCTTCATAGCAGTGCTACTGGCATTGTTTCTACTTATACAACGACGACGAAGACGGGAGTCTTCAATCATCAATCGGCAATCGTCCAACGTCAACGGCGACAGCACAGCTGGGAACAACGACAACAACACCGCCAACCGAGGCGGCACAGTCGAGAACAACGGCAGCCACGACCGTCGTCGAGGAGAAGGAGATCACACAACCAAGGTTTTCAATTTCGGAAACAAAAAATTCGAACCCACTGAGGCTCAAATTCAAATTAAATTCAAAAACATTTTCAAAAAAAATGACATGATTTTGCTATAAACTATCAATGGTTGATCATACACCACAAATACATGAAAAAGCTTGACATAATTCCACATCTCTATGGGGCTACACGGGTAGCGTCAGCGCAGTGCACCGCAGGAGCCGCTGCCGCCGCCAACATGGAGAGTCGGAGACAGGGAATAGAATGTGGATTTTGGGTGCGATTTTAGGGTCTTCTAGGGCTATATATACAGTGGGCCGATGGGGAAGTCAATTTTGGGTCATCTTGGCGCTATTTGAGGACGGAAAATGAATTCACACGAATTTTTTTGACCGGGAGAAATTTCTTTCGGTACCCATCGAGAAACCCGAAATTTCCGAAATTTCGGAAAATTTCGGCCGAAATTGTAAACCCTGCACACAACACGCAAGTACGTGATGCTGCTCGCGATGCTCGCGGCCAGTGTCACATACCAGGCGGGCCTAGACCCGCCAGGTGGTGTGTGGCCCGACGGGTACGCCGCTGGTAGCCCCGTGCTGCATGATAGCAACCTACGCCGGTACCACATCTTCTTCTACAGCAACTCGAGCTCCTTCATGGCTTCCATCGTCGTCATCATCCTGTTGCTGCAAAGTGAACGACGCAACATTAATAAATGTCAACGGCAGCAGCTGCTGCAGCAACAGCTACAGGAGCTGCACAAGCAGCACCGGCTGCAGGTGGAGGAGCTGTGTAACAACCCTGAAAATACCAAACACCAAAAAATCACAACAAATTAAAATTTTTGCAAACAAACCCATGTTTGGTGTATGACATGCTAGGAAACCCTACCTAGTTACACAAGTAGACCCTAGCTAGCTTGTTTGAGCATTGCATTTTAAGCAAGAGTGTGATTTGGGTTTTATGATTTTATGTGATGAATAAAATCAATCAACTTTAATTTGATAATCAATCTTGTTTGTGTTGCCATCCCTTGGAATGGAGCCCATTACCCTAGTTGACCTCTAGTGGACCCCACTAAGGGCATATACATGTTGGCAACACATGTATGTGCACATAGGTGCCCAAAGTTTATTTAGATGGGAAATAGAAAATAGAAAAAGGAGGAGAAAAGTTTGAAAATGGCAAAAGCCATTTTTGGCCCGCTGCTGCCTGCTAGCCCAAGCCCACAGCCGTACCTTTTTTTTTTTCGCGACGGGCCCAGCAAGGAAGCGACCCAGCCGGCCCACCATGCGGCCCAAGCCGCACCGAAGCGCCACTGCAGCGGGCCGGCCCAAGCAAGCCGCTGCCGCCCACGCCACAATAACCGGGGGCAATCTCGCCATTTCGCCCTCGCTCTCCACCTCACACCGACGTCGGGCCTGGCCCCACCGGTCAACCGCTTCCCCACCTTGGCCGTCGCGCGGGCCTGAGCGAAAAGCGGGAGCGCCGCCGCCCGCGCGTCGCGCGTGCGCACCTACCGGCCCGCGTCGCCTTCCCCCACTCCCGCGCCAGGACAGCCGCGCCTCGCTGAAATCCGTGCGCCGCCAGGAACAGGGAACACGGGGGGACACGGACGCCCAAAAGGACCTGTTGGGAGGTAAAGTTGCGCCGCTGACTCGACGATCGCCAGCGCCTTTGCCCACCGGCCGTCGCTCGGCGGCGCGGCGCCAAACGCGCCCGGGGAGGGCGGGCCACGCCGCCCCCACCGACCCCCTTCCACGCCTTCACCCGTCGATCACGCCCGACGCCCATCCGGCCGTCCGCCGCCGCTCCTCGCCATGACCGAGCCACCGCCCTATAAAGGGGCATCCGGGAGCCCTAGGGTTCCTAGAGCCCGCGCCGCCAAATTGGTGGCCTCGCCCATGCCATTCACCTAGCCAAAGAGGGAAAGGGAGCAAGGGAGGAGAAGAGAGGAGGCGGGGAGAAGAAGGAAGCGCCGAGGTGCCGCAGTCAGGTCGAACGCCACGCGACCGAGCCGCCGCGGCCAAACCGCAGTCGGGCACCGCCAGCCGGAGCGACGCCGCCCGACGCAGTTTGCCACGCCGAACCGCACGCCCGCCACTCCGCCGTGACCATCAACCGAGGTGAGCACACCACCATGCATTGCGCACCACCGCGTTCTTCGGTTGGGAGGCGAAGCCACGGCCTTTTCGCCATAGCGGCGCAAAGACACTCACAAGCGCCAGACGGAGCCAAGCCGCGGCGTGACCGAGCCCCGGTGGCTCGAGAACGCTGCCAGTCACAGAGCCACCAGCGCACCTAAGTCACCGAGCTCGCCATGGTTGGAGCCTGGCCATGGCGGGGCTGTGTCCCAGGCGTGATCGAGCCCCCTCGCTCGTCGAAGAGGGACCATCGAGATCCGCTTAGCCAAGCCTAGCCGAGCCGCCTTGCTTAGGGAGGAGGGAAGTCGCCATCTTGCCTCGTTTCCGTGTGACCACGCCACCGCTGCCCACCCTGGTCGTGACCTGCGTTGGCCAAGAACCACCTCGGCCACGAACCATCCTCGGCAACCCGGGCGTTCCGGCCAAACCGGGCCGGAGCGACCACCACAGCTCCCACCGCGGGGTCCACCTCGGCGGAGAGACCCCGAAGGACATATCTTTTAGCCCTAAGCGCCTTGCTTGACCTTGCCCCGGCCTCGCGGAGCGGGCGCGCCGTGCTCACGCGACGCGTTCGAGGGACCCAAGCCGCAACCTTGAGATCCGGTAGACCATCGAGTGCCGCGCGACACCACACGCTGACCATCCGATTAGATGGGGAAGAGGTTGATCCATAGCCCTAGTTTGCTACCTCACCGTCGGCGGGTGCTCCTCGGGGACGCCGCCTCGTCGGCATTCCCGGATCCGATCCCGGCCACCTCTTGGCACGGGAGCAGGCGACGAGCTCCGCCATTGCTTTGCACGCCGAGCCGTCTAGCTAGTCGGGTAAGAAGCCCTCGCCTTGACCGGAGTTTGGCATGAGCCCCGGCCACCGGAGCTTCGCGACGCCGTCGCGGCGGACTCCGCCGTGGAGTTTGGTCGTCGGCGCTGCCTCAAGCGCCTTGTGGACGGACCTAATCGAAGGGAAGATAGGTGACTTTGCCCCAATCGGAGCCCACGCACCATCGCTGGCTGCACGCCGTCGGCACCGCCATGCCGCTTATCGGCGCCGAGGCAGCCCACCACGGCTGCCGCCCTCGACCGACATCATCGGGGAAGACCAGCCCGAGCCCCGTTAGTCGCCAATCGAGAGAAAAGGGGTGAATGGAGCCCAACGCGAGCCGCCACGCCACGGACGGCCGCCAGCGGAACCCTCGCTGCCGGCCGGGACGCTGACGCCCGTCCGTCTGACCCCGCCGGCATGAACGCCTTACCGACCTTAAGCCCTAGAAGGCGCCTCGAGGCCAAGCCGAGCCGCCTAGACACGCGACACGCTGAGCTCGCCGCCGGGAAGTCGCCCACCGCGGGGCGAGAGGAGGATTGGGGGAAAGGAGGGAGCGCGGCAGCCATGAACCCAACCCCACCGTGAGCGGGGGAGGAAGAGAAGGTGGGTGAACCCGGTTCACCGAGACCACGTCGCGGTCTATGGACCAAACCGGCCGAGTCCACCATAGACCGCCCAGTAGCGCCAGCCTGGAACCACGGCCCGTTACGAGCCCAAGACCGCCACGTGGACAACCTTCCCGCATGACACGTGTCGGGCCGGGCAGCCCAACCCGGCCCATGTCCAGCCCTAACTCGCCCACAAACCCGGGCCCGGGCCCGGTGATCGACCGCTGGATCGGTCAACCGCTGACGTGACCCACCGCCGCTGACTAAAGCTGCGAGACCCACATGTCGGGCCGATAGCCGCTGGGTCGATGGCGTCATCGATGACGCCATCGTGGCGTCATCCCTGGACCCCACAGCCGCGGCCCCTATTTCCCTCGACCCGCGTGTCGGTGTGGCGTCATCGGTGGCGTCATCAATGACGTCACCGATGGCGTCATCGTGGCCCCCGCTGTCAGCTAAGCGCAGCGCCGCAGCCGCGGCCGCCTTTGCGCCACGTGTCAAGCCCGGTTTAATCCAGCCTTTTATCTTTTTCGAAATAGATTTAAACCCGGAAATTCGTAGAATATTCATACGATGTCGAAAAATTATGAAACAAGAGTCCAAATTTTTCTAAAAAGAAGCTCTACGTCATAGGCTTATCTATGAGTGCATTTGGAGTTTTTGAATTTCGATTTGCTTCTTTGTGAATGTCTATAGGAGTAAACATCGCGACTCTACGCCACGTTCAGCCCCACGAGGAGGAGCTACTCGAGGGAGGGACGACTCGAGTCGACGGAGGACCTGTCAGGACGCTCTTTGAGGTGCTACTTTCCCACCCACCTCGTAGATCCTATTAGACATGCCATGATAGATTGCTAGCGCTTTACATTTTCATTTGCAATGCTATATGCTAGGTTGCATGATTAGAATGCTTGTGAAGCCTTTACCTTGTCGCAACCCATCACCTGCATACCCGCTGATAGATTTAGCCACGCGCTTATCATATCTTGCTGCTTACTACACTATATCTCACTTACGTGTATATATATGATCCGGATTATATGTGCCGGAAGGTGACCTTTTGGGTGCCGGGAGACTTGTGTTGCCTGGTGACTTGAGGTACTTGGTGAGTGAGATTCCGCATGTGCCTTGGGTGTGTGGTGGTGAGGGTTGTGTCGACTGTGCGGGATCTACGACGAGTCACGCGAGGACGAGTCTTGCCGGGGTGGTGCTTCGGGCATCCCCAGCGTTGCTTAGTACCTGTGGCGGGTACCTGGTGATTTTCCCGAGGAAACCGGGGTGGAGAGCCTTTGTGGAGCGAGGCCCCGGAATGGAGGTGCCTTAGGGCCTTTGGGAATCGAGAGTTCCCGCGAAGATGTCTTGTCCGGTCCTACCTAAGGACTTGTATCTCGAGGACCCGAAGTCTTAGGAATTGGTGCTCACCACATGTCCCCTGAATGGACGGGTGCGGATCTATCCTTTTAAGTTAGGCGGTGCCATTACTGCTAGGTTGTGAGGTGTTTAGGGTGGGCGGTGACGGTGGAGTTTTTCCCGCACCGTCCGGATGGCAGCACCACTTGTGGGCCCGGTGTTGTCTCTCCAGTCTCGGCGTCCGGTGGTACTCCGGACTTCCTGTGAGTTGAGTGGTAGGATGGCATCGTGCGGTTGGGAGGACTCCGTTATCTTCCTAGATGCTTCTAGGGCATCGATGATGGTGATCTTGTGGTCTTGTGTACACGCTCTCGCAGAGTTGTAAATCTATACGTATAGTCCGGCCTACGGGCTAGGACCTGTCTAGACCTGGACTACTTGGGGCTTGCGCCGGTCTTTTGACTAGGTTTTCCTGAGGTTTCCCTTCTCTGAGTAGTGAGAGGTGTTCTTCTCTTCTTTCCCCGAGTTGAGTAAGTGATGTGAGATGGGTTACGGCTGAGAGCCTGGAAGGGCTGAGAGCCGATTAGGCAGGGCAGAAGAAGATGAAGGGCTGTCTTGTCGCTGAGCGAGATGTGTTGAGGGGTGGACTTTGGGATGGATGATGATGTTGGTTTTGGGTGTCACACGGGGGTTTGGTGTGACCTTGGGAAATGAGAATAAAACTTGAGTAATTATTATTATTACTATTACAACATTGTTGCTTGCATAAGAAACTACAGCCATATTTAGGCCTCTTTGATCTACCCTTTGCATACCACAAAGCACCACAAAGCAAAGCACATGCATAGGGTGGGAAACAGTAGCCAGTACTCATTGTACTGAAAGTCGTTTTTAGTTTGCAAGGTGAATTTCGACAACAAGAAGGATTAGACGGTCCCGTGCCTACGCTCAAGCTGGAGTTGGATGAAGATGCTTCCACAACCTTTCTACTAGCTGTTCTGGATGCTGCGTGACTTTGTTTGTTCCGCCATGTGGCGAAGTATTATTGTAAACTCTTCTATTTGTAATCTTTTTATTCGAAGTTTGACTCTGTAATCGACTGTAATTCGGATAATATGATGGAATGATCCTTGGGGACCATCGTGTTATAATTCATTCTGTGGATTTTCCTTCGTGAAAATCGGGGATGTTACAAGCTGCAACTGCAGGTGCAGCAGCTGCAGCAGCAGGTACAGCAGCTGCAGGAGCAGCAGCAGATACCACAGGAGGAGGAGCACCAGCTGGTGCAGCAGGAGCATCAGCCGCAGGCGCATCAGCAACAGGTGCAGCAGGAGCAGAATGTGCAAAGTGATATGCTACTCCTTACGGCGACCAACACAGTGGTCGCACTGGACTTGGTTGGGCTGCTGGTGGCCTACGCCGCTGGTAGTAGCCGAACAATGGATACGTCCTTGTATGTCGCCATCGTGCTGGTCATCGCTGTGGTGATGTTCATTGTGGTCTACGTCAGGCTAGACTGCCTATCTTCGGCGACCCTGAAGGGCAGAGAAGCGATCGACGCCAGTAGAGGCGTCAGTAGGGAACATCTCCATGGAGCAAATGGGCGGCATGCACAAGCAGATGCACCACCGCCTTCATAGGTCTGATAGATGAACCGGGGGCCCAACAAAGTCTGCATTATATCTATGTAGGAACTACCATTCTCAGTTTATCTTGAAGCGTTCCTATTTGTAGTTCATCCGGCTTTGAATACTTATATTATAGGTGCGTAGTATTTCTACTTCATGTACTTTGACACTACCGAAAGCGAGAGCTAGCCCGTGCGGGGAATCGTTTCCGTGAGCGAACAAAACGCCACGGGATAGAGGGCTCTAACCCGTGGCGCACGAGCCTGCTCACGGGATAAAGAACACTCACGGGATAGGCTCTATCCCCGTGAGCTGCAACTCGGGGGGTAGAGCCTCGACCTATCTGTGAGGCCCCAGCTCACGGGATAGGGTAGCGACAAATCACCCATCCCCCCTCCGTCCTCCTCCGTCAGCCTATCCCGTGAGCTCGGATTCGGCTCACGGGATAGGGGAAGGTGGGGCAGTCTGGCCGGGGAAGCTGGGCGGGGGTGGGGCGCACCGTCCAGCCCTATCCCGTGAGAGCCCTATCCCCGTGAGGCAAAAGGAGGGCCTCAGGAAAAGAGGCCTCTATCCCGTGAGCATACATCTCGCTCACGGGATAGAGGAAACCTTTTTATTTTTGTGTTTTTGGGACCCAAACTTTTTCTACATTCCCTACACATTATATGAAACTCTATGTTAAAGGTTGGTGAATTATTGACTTTATTTGGTATATTTAGAGAATTATTCTCTTTTCTCGGTAATTTTGAAATGAGGTCAAATTTGAACTGCAAGTGCTTGAAATTTTGAAAAAAAAAGTAGAAAATTCATAGTTCTCTTACTCAGCACATAGTAAGGCCTTGTATATAAAAAAAAGACAAATCACGGAATATCTTAATACTGAAATTAGGAACGCTATTTTGTGCTCGGGTGGTTTAAAAATTATAGAAAAGCAACCGATGTGAAAAAAATCATGAAATTTGATATTATGTCATGATATCTTATGCCAAGGCTATGATAAAAGTTTGGAAACGTTTTCGCACAAGTTGGCACATACGATGTTCACAAGCTCCAACATCTACGTAGAAGTTTCATGTTTCTTGAGGAATGATCTAGTGTGTTTTTATGTGGTTGTGGCGGTCAAGTTGTGGTTTGTCTATGAAACTTTTTCTACATGCAAATGACATCGAGATTGTGTCATGTGAAAGTTTGAGAATTTTCAAGATTACTTTGATAATTATTATAATTTTATGCTACAATTAGGTAAATAGAACTAGAGATAAAACCACATGAAATAATGGTCAAATTTACACTAAAGCATCTCTTATGTATGGATGAGTGAATATGACAAGGTATTTTTGAAGTAAAAGTCGATCAAAGTTTACAAATATTTCTTTGGAAAAGAGAAAGGGAGGGAGAGGAAAATATATTCATAAAATGCCTATCCGTGAGCCGCTCACGGGATAGGTGGGTGTATCCCGTGAGCTTGTCACCACTCACGGGATAGGAGGCTCTATCCCGTGAGCAAAGCGATACGCTCACGGGATAGGAGTGGGACCCACCTCGGCCCGTGGCGCGGCAATTTTCCCGCCCGTTGGGGGGAATTTTTCGACATCCCTATCCCGTGAGCATATTGTTCGCTCACGGGATATCGAGGCTCTATCCCGTGAGCCGCTCACGGGATACGGTTTTTTTAATCGACCTTATCCACACACACACACCGGGCCACGCACGCCACACTCCACACTCCACACACACACACACCCACGCCCGCCCGCCGCGCCGCCCGCCGCCCGCCCGCCCGCCCGTCCGCCGCCCGGCGCGCCCCGCCCGCCGCCACGGCACGGCCCGCCCGCCCCGCCGCGCCCGCGCCGGCGCCGCCCGGCAGCGCCGGCGCTTCGCCCGTCCCGCCCAGCGCGCCCGCCGCGCCCGCGCGGCCCGTCCGCCCGGCGCGCCCGCCGTCCGCCCCGGCCCGCCCGCCGTCCGCCCCGACCCGTCCCGCCCGGCCCCGGGCCGGCCGTCCGCCCGGCCCCGTCCGCCCGCCCGGGCGGGTGCCCGGGCCGGCCGGCCGGCCCGTGGCGCCGCCGCCGCCGTGCCTCGGCCCGCCCGACCCGTCCCCGGCCGGTTGGAGGAGGAGGGGAGGGGGTTGAGGGAGGAGTGGAGGTGGAAGGAAGGAGGGGAGGGAGGAGGGGAAGGAGGAAGGGAGGGAGGAAAGGAGGAAGGAGGAGGGGGAAGGAAGGAGGAGGGAGAAGGGAGGAGGAGGTGGTGGCCGGAGGAGGAAGGAGAAGGGAGGAAGTGGGCACCGCCGGTGCCTCCCACGCACAGACGCACGGACGCCTTGAGCCTTGCACCGCCGCCGCCCCCTCATGGGCGGATTAGGAGGAGGACCCGGCCTACAGTCATTCGTCCGACCGACCCCGTCGTCTTCGACTTCACGGGTATTGTAATGTGATTGTCGGCCATCGTGCCGTTTGTGAAGAATGATTGTCGGCCATCGTACCGTGATGTGAATGTGATTGTTGGCCATCGTGCCGTTTGTTTAGTTTGCAGGTATTGGAAACCTCCCGTCGTGGGGAGGTTCATCGAAAATTTTCAACCGAGCCCGTATGTTTATTTTTATGCAGAGGAGCCATTTGGAGCGCGGAGCCGAGTGCCTTGCCGAGGGAAAGTGCCGTGGCGGTCTTGTTCTTCTTCCTCGTCGGCTAGCCTGACTCCACCGCGAAGGTATAACCCCTCTTTCCAGTATAATGGTCGTAGTTAGATCGCACAGCAGCTTAGTTAGGCGTCTCTCCGTTCGAAGGAGATCACGGTTGGAAGTATGCGGATCCCTGCATACCAATAACGATATCTGTTTCGAATTGTCCACGTTTTGGACAGCCCGAGGATGCATAGATGAGGTCGGTTTCATGCTCCATTCTGTGTGATTGAGTTTGGTTGCATCTCTGTTGTTCTTCGAATACACAATCTCCCCATCGGGGCGTGTATTCGGAGAACGGTGGGAGGTCTTTGCCGAAAATCTGTCTCTCGATAGGAGTGGAGCATGGAACCGACCTCATCTACGCATCCTCGGGTGAACCTAGGACCTATCTTGACCTATTAGATGGTAGGATCCTTGTGTAGATGCACTTTGCATTCTTATATTCACGTGCATATGATAGAGAATGGATGACTGTGCGTGGATATACAATGGTGGAGGAGTTTTGGAGATATTGACCCCTGAGTGGATGAGGAAGAGTAGTGCTTTCGTGGACAAAGCTTTTGAGAATGCTCGAGGTGCGAGTAAGGTTTGGTGTCCATGCAAGAAATGTGGGAATCAAAAAGACAAAGTAAGGAAGACATGTCTAAACATCTTCCCGATATATGGATGGACGGAGGGCTATAAGCGGTGGATCTTCCATGGTGAAACTGGCGTATGAGAGGCGAGGTGGTGAGACAACGCATAAATGATCTTGATTCTGGCGGGGGGTAGGAGACATGATAGATGACTTTCATGCAGGAAACTTTGGTCAAGGACTTGAAGATGAGGTGGTGGAGGAGCCGGAAGAAAGCTGCGAAGGCCTATTATGACATGTTGGCGCACGTAAAACCCCTTCACGGCTATGTTGATGTCTCTCAACTAGATGCCATTTCACGCCTTATGGACTTGAAGGCCCGGTGCAAGATGAGTCGAGGCGGGTTTGGCGACATGTTGTCGGTCATTGAGACCTTGCTTCCTCGAGGTCACGAGCTGCCAAAGAACATGTACGAAGTCGCGAAAAGTCCTCGCGGTACTTAAGATGCCATCTGGCAGAGATACATGCTTGTAAGAACGGGTGCGTCTTATTTAGGAAAGACTACCAAGAGGACACACATTGTCCAAAGTGTAAATCCTCTAGGTTCATAGAGGTAGACTCGGTGATGGTCAAAAGAGGCGCTTGACATCCCCGTGAAAATCCTACGGTACCTTCCCTTCCGTGCGAGGTTACAACGGATGTACATGACCGAGGAGTCCGCGAAGCGGATGACATGGCACAAAGCGGGCGTCGATACAAACCGGATAAGATGGTACACCCTTCCGATGCGAAGCATGGACCCATTTCGGCCGGATTCATCCCGAGAAAGCTATGGAAGCTCATAATGTTCGTGTTGCACTCGGCAGCGAGATGGGTTCAATCCTTATGGAATGATGGCTGCCCCATACACTTGTTGGCCCTGTATTTGTTATCCCGCTCAATCTCCCAGGGCGTTTGCTTTCAACCGAAGAACATCCTTTTGTCTTTGATAATTCACGGACACCGGGAAATAAAATGGGTGTGTTCATAGAGCACTGTCATTGATGAATTGATCAAAGCTTGGAGCGAAGGGTTTTGGACCTACGACCAGAGCTTTGAGGCGAAATTTCAGGATATGCGTTTGGTACCACTACTCTCTGCATGATTTCTTGGCGTATGGGATGATACGTGGCTGGTGTGTTCATGGCAAGTTCCCTTGCCCAAGTATGCAAGATGGTTGTGAGGTTCACTGGTTGAAGAAGGGTGGCAAGTATTCTGCGTTTGACAAGCATCGGCAGTTCCTCCCTCTTGACCATGCATTCAGGCTAGACAAGAAGAACTTTACGAAAGGTCTCCAAGTTACGGACCCTCCGCCGGTGATGATGACAGCTGCCGAGGTACATGCTCAAGTGGATGCTCTTGTGGGTGATGAAAATGGTGTCTTTGTGGGTTATGGCGAGGATCATGCATGGACTCACAAGTCAGGTTTAGAGAGGCTCCCTATTACGATGACCTTCTTCTTCCACATAACCTAGACTTAATGCATTGTGAAAAGAATATCGCCGAGTATTTTTTTTGGAACATACATGGAAACTAGCAAGTCAAAGGACAACGTTAAGGCTAGAATTGATCCGGCGAGTTGTGTGACAAGCCCAAGCAACAAATGAAGCCTCCTAGCAATGGCACGAGATGGAAAAAACCTAAGGCCGATTACGTGTTGAGCAGGCCCCAAAGGAAGGAAGTACCGCTATGGTTTCAAAAGTTAATGTTCCCTGACGGGTATGCAGCAAATCTGAGGAGGGGAGTGAACTTATCTACTATGCGAATCAATGGGCTCAAGAGTCATGACTACCACATATGGATGGGCGGCTTCTTCTGTGATGCTCGAGGCTATGTCCCCGAGCATGTCGGCATGTGATGGCGAGCCGAGCAATTTCTTTCGACGGCTTTGTGCTAAAGAGTTGTCTCGGACCACACTTGAAGAAATGGAGAAAATGGCTTTGTGTTGGTACGTAAGTTGGAGAAGATATTTCCGCCGGGCTTCTTCGTTCGATGGTGCATTTGATTTTGCACCTTCCATATGAGGCACGGGTGGGTGGCCCCCACGACAAAGTTTATTTGGTGCTATGCTATTGAGAGAGTTACGGAAGCATGTTGGTCGCATTGTAAAAATAAGTGTAAGATTGAGGGTTCCATCGAAGCTAAGCTTGGCGGGGAGGTGTCGACTTCACAACAAAATACTATGGTCCCAAACTTCCTAGCTTCGCATTATCCACGCCCTCGTTACAATCTTTGAAGAAAATGAATCAACCCTCGGCCTTTTCCAAGGACAACTCGGACGTGCAAGTGGTTGAAACCTAAGACCTTGACACATAAAGAGTGGCGGAGTATCATGAACTATCTACTTACCAACCTTGACGAAGTCTTTGCCTTTACGTCTGATAAGTCACAACTCTAAGCACACTTGTGTTCGGTAGTTAATATTCTCGCATCCAACCCAATTGTCTCTCGTTGGTACGGGGAAATTTACACGGCAATTACGGCATTCGAAGTGACCTTGAACCGCATGAATTGGACACCACCGCTTAGAAAGGGTCTTTGGTAATGGACAACCCGATTTCATTTGTTGGTTCGGCGACAGTGCACGCCCAATATATGCTAATGAACGCTCGTTTCATATGCTAACGCACCGGCTCATTTCATATATCATGCTTGAGCTTGCGGGCACAAACCGATCGGCATATGCACCCCCCGAAGCTCATACAGGTTGCCAATGGCTTTTCCGCTAGGGTTATGTCATGTACCGGTTATGATGTGAATGGATATCGCTTCCACACAATGAGCCATGAGCGTAGTCGGCCAAACCGAAAAACCACAAATACGGAGTTTTCACTAAAGGTGATGATGGAAGTAACATCAAAGGTTATTATGGAAGGATTGAAGCAATATACGAACTCCAGTTCTCGGTACTAAAGCGGGTTCATCTGTGGTGTTTAAGTGCCATTGGTTTGATCCCGAAATAACGAAAAGATGACGATAACCTTGGGATTGTTCAGATTCGACAAGATTCTTCCTATGCCTGGGAGATGATGTCTACATTGTGGCTCAACATGCCACACAAGTTTATTATCTCCCATGGTGTTGCCAATCCGACGAGCAGCTAAAGGGTTGGGATGTTGTGCAGAAGGTATTGTCACCACGGTAGACTACGTCCCAAACAATGACGATTACCATTTTAATGCAAACACATATGAGGGAGAGTTCTTCGGGAAGATGGGCTACAAGGTAAATTTGTGATAGACATAACCGGGCCCAACGAAATGGAAGTAGACAACGAAAGTGTTGATGATGATGAGGAGGACGAGGAGGTTCGAGATGCGAAGGACTTGCGGTTACTAGATAAATTACTTAAGGACCTTAGTGTTGACGCCGCTCCTCCTACCATGGATCCTGCCAATCTTCATATGTTGGAAGAAGTAGACATGGATGATAGTGATCATGAGGATTATGATCCCGGTCTTTGCATCGTGACAATGATGAGGATTATTTTTAATACATGTAATACTATGCATCTCTTAATAATTATGTTACGTTTATTGTTTTCCATTTAATTTTGCATTTCACTAATTATTTATATCTAATTGCGTGGTGATCTCGAAAGATGCCTCCATCGAAGATCCTCGGGAAATTGGCGAGGTTTGGGGCGTAAATTCAAGAGCATGAACGAGCTAGGAGGGTCCTCAAGCACTCCGCCACCACGGACACACACACCGGGCGGGCGGGGGGGCAGGGGCAGGGGCAGGGGCAGGGGCAGTCAAGCACTACCGCCACCACCAGTGGAGGAGGAGGAGGAGGAGGAGGAGGAGGCGGAGGCGCGGCGGAGGACCACGACCTCTCGGCGTCGCAGGACCTTGACCTCGAGGGTCGCGTCACTTGCAGCCGGGACGGTGTGGAGGAGGAGGGAGGAGGCCGGGGGGACGCCGGGGAGGAGGCCGAGGATGACAAGTATGCGACAGTGCGAGGCGGCAGTGCGGGAGGGGGTTCCTCTTCCTCACGGCGCGCTAAGAGGAAACCCTACTTGCGAGGCCCCTCCAGACTCCCGGACCAAAAACCTCTACCGCACCAACGTCCCATCATTATACCGGATCCTCCAAGGTAATTTACTTTACATCTGAGCACTACTTTCTTAATTGTTAGTATGAAAAGCATAATATGAACTAATAATTATTCTTGATCATTTGGGCAGGTCTTTTGTTGGTGAGGATGGCGCTAAGTGCCGCCTTCCCAATGGCATTCTTGGTGTTTTGGTCGGGAAGCACTACCTGGCCACATTACGACCGGGACGGAGAAGATGTTCCCGCCACGTACTTTGGCCGATGACTTGAGTTTGAAGATAACTACGATGACCAAGGCAAAAGTACGCCAACAAGGGACAAGCGTGTGTGATCGTGGAGCTGTGGGTAAGTCTATGTCGCACTATAGTGTACAAATACATCGCTTCAATTTCACATTGTTTGAAATAATGACTGAATACATTGCTTCTATGTGCGGGATTACTTCAAGCTCGGCCCGACGGATACACTCGGGGAGCGGGGGAATGAAGTGGTTCGCCGCTACCGCTTCAAACTTGTGTCAGACATGTGGTACGAGGCACGCGGCCAGGCGGCCAGGTCATACTATGCTCTATACAAGAACACAACCCTCACGAAGGAGCAGTATAAATCTATTATTCTGACCAAAGAACAATACATGATGGTAAATACTGAAAGTTCATACTAAGTTTAATTATGCTTCAGTTGATATTCGAATATTTTCAACTTGGTGTCCTGTAGGTATGTCCGGAGTGGCTTTTCAAGAAGGAGCGGTCCCGGGATCGATGACGGACAGGTGGGTCGATAAAGATTGGGCGAAGATCCGCAAAGACTACCAGGACCAGCGTGCCATGATGCCCGGTGTTTCACACCATCAAGGCAACCATAATCTCGACCTACAAAAAAGATATGTGAGTATTACCCAATTCTTATTTTCCGATGCGCAACTCACGAATACTTCCTAACCATCCTACCTTTTTGTGCACAGGAGAAAACACATGGCGTGTCAGTGGGCACGCTCGAGGTCTTCACTCTCGCCCACCAAGGCAAGTCCTCGGATCCCAACCTCATCTACAACCCCGAGGCTCGCGTGAAGCCTCTTTGCAATGGCGAGAGCGCCTACGATAAGGTCATCTGTTTTTATTCAAGGTACATTTATCTTTGCATACAGTTCCTCGTGTTCTAACTTTGTGTTGAAATAGGTCACCAAGTACACCGACGTGGCGAGGGAGTATTATGGAGACAACTTCGATCCCAGCGCTGCCCGACATTGTGGGGGACATTTCCATGATTTGGAGGAGGGAAGAAGCACGGGCGGTACTATGTGGGTGACGGCGTCATCAACCCCGCGCACCACAAAGACCCTACCTCAGCTCAAAAGCGGCGGGGGCCGGTGATACGCGAGCGGCCAACCACTTACCAGGCTACGGTCTCCAGACTCGAGGTAATCTGTTTTTTTATTCAAGGTTCATTTATCTTTACATATGTCTTTCTTCGATTTCTAACTTTGTGTTCAAATAGGCCCGGATAGAGGAAGCTTAACAAAGGCGATCCGCGGAGGCCGAGGCAAGGGAGAGGGAGAGGGAGCGGTTCTACCGTGAGGCGGAGGCACGAGGGCTGGCGGCACGAGAAGAGCATGGAAGCTCTCCAACGATATCGCGCGTGTTGGAGGCAAGATTGGTGAAGAGCCGCCGCCGCCGGAGATCTTCTTCGCTCCACCACCACCGCCGGTGTACCCTCCACCACCACCACCGATGTACGGTCCACCGCTCGGCGACGGCCAACCGTCAATCTTCGCTCCACCTAGTGGTGCCTCTCCTGTGAGTTTCTCAAACTAAACTCCAAAATGAAATGGTATGGTGTTTGGAATGCACCATGAGATGTGCACTTGGTCATGTGGTTGTCGGCCATCGAGCCGTTGTTTTGTTGCAGGTTTTGGAAACCCCTCTATGTAGGGGAGGTGCTGCCGAAATTTCTAACGAATTATCTTGTTTTTTTTTTTTTTCAAGTCAATAGATCTACCATTCATTGTGTCTCACAAATGCAATATCTTTGCCTACGTGCAGGATCTATCACATGCCTCGAACCCAACTTCGAATCGGGACAATTGGGAACGAGGTGCGGCGCAACAAGCGGACTGGGGCACTTGGTAGTGAGGTTGTGATGGTTTAGGTGACAAACTAGTGAGGTTGTGAACTTGAAATTGTTGGATTTGAACTTGAGAACTAGTGAGGACGACAAACTTGTGACTCGTTGGATGTTGTGTAATATATGTGTCGTTTTTTTGTGCTATATATGTGTGTTAATTGTCTGCTGCAACAATCTGTGGTATATATGGATATATATGTGTGTCAATTGTCTGCTGTAACCAAAAAAAAAAAAGAAAACAAAATGGGGCTATCCCGTGAGCAGCTCACGGGATATCGACCAAAGGATATCCCGTAAGCTTTTATAGCAGCTCACGGGATAGCAACGCAACTATCCCGTGAGCCGCGCTCTCGGCTCACGGGATATCGCCAAATATATCCCGTGAGCATAGCATAAGCCTCACGGGATATGGGTGGTGGGACCCACGCCCACCGTGGCGTGGCGGGGACACTGGCCGTAACGGGCACACAGCGTATCCCATGAGCTGCCCGTTATGCCGACGGGGGATAGAGGGTCCGTAGCGGGGTTGCCTCCGTCCCCGTTGACGCCGCGGAGGCCCCCGTTAAGTCTTGCCCGTGGCGTTATCCGCTCACGGGATAGGATATCCCGTGAGTATAAACCAAGCTCACGGGATACCCCTGCTATCCCGATGATTTCTATCCCGTGGGAGGTATCCCGTGAGCCACTCACGGGCTAGCCTTTCCCCGTGGGTTGAAGGGGCTATCCCGTGGCGATGGCTCACGGGATAGCCCTCGATTCCGGTAGTGTGAGAAATTAATGGAGATAATATAGGTATTCAAAGCCAATTTCTTTATTTTGCATCAATAGTCATGGTATAGGGAAATGTCACATTCATGCAGGATTATCACTATCAGGTCGAGAAGAATTCTTGACAGTCAAAAAACGTCAGGAATAATGAGCCAAATACCGTCAGGAAGGTCATAAGCACACCGACAGGAATAACTCGATAGGTGGCCGGAGCCGGGTTGTTTGTTGTATTGATTGAATGTAGTCCTTTACAATGGCGGATCTTATATATTTATAGCCCAAGGCTTACGAGTCTTGATGGGATATGACTCTGAAACAATAAGGAAAACAAACCCTAACCGAAGATAACGGACCCCAATCTTCCCCTTCTGTTGGGAGCCCACAATGTTGTTCCGTTGATCTGACGTGGCTGATCGACCTGTATAATATCTTCATTCTTGGCTTTGTCAACGCGTCCAACCTTCTTTAGTTGATTCTGCTCTTCGCTCGGGTTTAGCTGGTCCTTGTTGATGTCATCTTAGCTGATGTCTCCCTCTTCTCTTTCGGTAAAACATGTCTTTTCAAACCGTCAAACCGTCCTTATTTACCAAAATCTGGTGTCAACAGTTCAACACCAATCAAGGACAAGTACCCTCAACTATACTCATACTAAAAGAAGCCCATATGCTCACTGAGGTATTATCTTGAGATGGATAATGACAAAATTTTCAATCTTCCTCTTTCACAACAGGCTGCAACACAACTCATGGAACTGGAGAACACAATTCAAAATATCAACCGGGACATCAATGTTAATGACATCTAGAGTTACAAATGGGGTTGAGGAAAATACAGAAGTAAAGAAGTCTACAAATCACTCATTAGTCAGAATATAGCCTCTCTTCTATTCAAATGGCTCTCCAACAGATGAGAGGCCCCGCGCCTTGTTTGCCCTCTGTGGAAATAGAAATTCGTGGGGCAAGCTCACGAAGATGCAATCGTGCAAGTTATGTACTAATACATAGTGACATAAAGAGTGAACATGTATGCCGATATAGTCAAAACTTTTTCACATGAATCCAAAGAAAAGATCCTATACACCGTTGTGTGATCCTCTATGTTCAGCTAGGGTAACTCTCTTACATTCTTTTTAGCCCAAATCTTTTTTCCTGACTCTAGGAGATACACCTTCTTTGTATCCCGGAGGAAGTGGTTTGTGGAATTGGGTATGTCGCTTAAGGTATTTTTATAGAAACGGTGGTCCATGTCGTTTGCTCGATCTGCTGTCACTAATAGAAATATGCGCTTTGCCGAAAGTGTCTACAGCACTCGGTAAAGATGGTGTCTCTGCCTCTCTGGTACTCCATCCGTCCCATGCTGACCGACGTTTTTGACTTTTAAACTTCATCTTTGACCATCCGTCTTATTCAAAATATTTTTGCAAATTATAAAATAAAATAATCAATATTCAAGTATCTTCATTGATAAAATAAGTCGTAAAAAAATAAATTATATTTGTGCAAAAAAAAATTAAATAAGACGAAACATCGAATAAGATGACGGAAACCAGGGTGACAAAGTCAGTGGGACGGAGAGAGTAGTGTCTTATATATGATAAACGAATGGCATCTTCAATGGCGAGAACGTGCAGCCCGCAAAAGCCTCTTGTCGATGCCTAACTGTCATGTGAGCTGTGTGTGACAAATAGCTTTCGTTGTTTTATCCATCTTAGGCGTAATCACGTGCTTTTGCTAAATAGCAATTGAATTCACGAGATGCCTAACGAACTACTGTAGTACTGAAGTTGACTTTTTGGGTTGCTTCACACAACTCCTCACCGTTCTATCACACAACTCGAAAGACAGCTTGTTCTTGTTGATCCAATCTGTCGTTCAGACAGCTGGCAACAGCTTTTTCCTCCAACATGATGCTGCTCTCAAGATTCATTGGGTCCGTCCCATCACCCTTAGTAGATTGGTTCTTCTTCACAAAGGGTGGAGTACGTCGTCAAAAAATGTTCATCGTAGTAGATTGCTTCATGTTCATCATCTTAGTAGGTTCATTCTTCTTATTCTCGAGTGGATTCTTCTTCTTCTATTATCATTGGTCGCACTGGACTTGGTTGGGCTGCTGGTGGATGGCTTACGGCGCCGCTGGTAGCGACCGAACAATGGATGCGTCCGTGTATGTCATTTCTAATTTATTACTTTGCCGGTGTGTGAGGGCTAGCTAAGATGAAGATTCCATTAGCTTTCAAATAAAAATGTTTTGCTATTTTTTCAATTTTAAAAACAAAATTAGAATAAAATGATTTGCTATTTTCAAATTTTGAAAACAAAATCTAGAAATAATTTGTTGGGCAACTCAGTTACCGGCCCTAGAAATGATTTGATGAGGTAGCGCTGGACGACTCCTCCAACTTGGGAATTTGAGGCCGCCTAGTCCCAAACCCATGCTCCGACTCCGGTGTCTTAGAGCATCTCCAAGAGCTTTGGCAAAAATAGTTTGACAATTTCCTATATGCCAAATGTGAAATACAAATATCAAGTATAAAAAGTCTTCCTCCAATAGTTTGCTAATTTGGGCTTGGCAAATTGAAAAGGTGGGACCAGGGAAGGAGAGGTTGTTGGCCGCACGAGTCCCCTGTACTCGTTAGCGACTTTTTTCCTCCTCACGCATGCAAGCCGCGGTCGCGATTGCCAAAGCTGAGAACGTGCGCATTTTTTGCGCGCTCATGCCGTCAAATGCGGTAATACAACATAGCATATATGTGCTCAGCACGCACTATCTCCACTGTCCATATGTGCTTCAAGATTCGTGCTACACAATGTTTCCACCCAGTGTTCAGTACTTTTTCACTGTGTGTCAGCACTCTCTCTCCTAGTGCACATCTCAATGCGAATTGGGACGGTGCAGATAGTGCGTGCTCAGCACATAGAGGCTGAATTTCCGCGTTTCCGTCAAATGTCAAAGATCACTAATTTGCCAAATGCAATTGTCAAACTGTTGGAGGGTGGTTTTTAGTTTTTGGCAAATTTTGCACATGCCAAACCTAAATGTAAAACTTTTGGAGATGCTAATGGTCGTTTTTCCCGTAATTAAAATTTATTTTCTTGTTATTTACATTATATACTTTTCATTTTTTCGAAAATTATTGCAGGCACGCAGACCATTTAAGCCGAACACCTCCTTGCGCACATTTAGAAATTGAGCTCTTTTCCTATACTTGAAATTTCCTCTCGTTTCCTCCCATTTCCTCCCCTGGTTTTCTATTTTTTTTTTTGTCGAAAAGGGCACATTAGTCATTTTACATTTTCAGCTCACCCCGCAGCGCAGGCCCGACCCCGACTTCGCGACCCGACCCTTGCGCCGCGGCCTGCGAGGTCCCTCCCCTTCTCCCTTTCGCAGGAGCCGCGGGCGATTGCGCCGCGCCTGATCCCGCCCGGTGCGCCGCCGCCATCGCCAACAACGGGTCCGCACCTCGAGACCAACCCCGACCCCAGCCTGGCGCCATCGCCTCGGCGTGACCCGAATCCGCCAACGCCGGGCTCGCACAAAGCGGCGCCGCCTTGCGCCCGGCACAGCCCGCCCCTTGCCGTCGGCGTGCCTCGGCACCAACTCGCCATCGCGTGGAGTTCCCACCTCTGCCGGACTGCCGGGGCACGCCCGCCGCAATCACCGGCCGCCGCCACCGCCCCTGCGAGGTTCACGGTGGTCCGCCGGATCCCCGTGCACCCTCGCCGGGTCTTCTTCCCCTCCGATCCGGATCTCGACGACATCGCGGCACAGCCAGCAGGAGCAGCGGCAGCGGCTGCAGAGCCACGGGGCGTCGTCGTCGTCGGAGGCTGGAGCCCGGACTTTGGACTCGCTCTCCGCGCCCTTGCCCAGCAGGAGCAGGCAAGCAGCGGCACTGCTGCGGAGCCACCGGCGCGTCGGGCGTTGCTGGCCCCCAGCCCCGTTCCTCCCCGTCCCCAGGCCGAGACCCCTGCAAGTGCACCATGCACAGCACAGGACAGGTGAGATGTGGCATCTGTTGCTTTGTTGAATTTCAATTTTCAGACATTCAAGGAATGCCATTTGTCTAGTTTCTAATAAATGTGTTTCAATTTGAGATGTCAACAACACCTAATAATGCATTTCGAATGCGTTTCAACCATGTTATTGTCATAGGTTGTTGGCATTAGACACAGCAATCAATCGATAGGTTTCTGTAATCATGTAACAGTAAACACTAATCTGAACGGATCTTGTCGTTGTGAATAGTCTCCAGAGCCTTGATTTGTCTTGTGGTGTTGGTTATGCCTAATCGTCCAATAAATCTCCACTGGGCTGCCCAATTTCAATTTGGTACCCCTAATCAATTTGGTACTGATACTTGGTGCTAGTAGCTAGTGTTAACTGTACTATGGAATCTCAGTTTTAATTTGGTGACCTAAACTGTAGAGTGATTGATGCGCAATGAACATGTTCTGTAGAATTGTTTGAATGCAGCAACTTGGCATGTTTCTTCTTATTATGCATAAACTTTGTTGTGCTCGTAGCTGTGCACATCTGGATCATGTAGCTGCCAAATGTCGCCAATTGGATTGTGTAATGGTCTCAATATTCAGCCCCTGATTTCATTACAAATTCACATGAAAATGGCTGAGGGCATTTCAAATGTGAAAAAAAATCTACTGTAGACTATTCTAATTTCTAAAAGGGCACTTGCCCAGCCAAACAAGTTGCCAAGTTTTTTTCTTATGTACAAACTTTTATTTCAGAGGGAAAGCATAGCTAGAGGAGCTGCTGGTGTTGTGGTTAGAATTGCTAACTATGTTGAGATTATGATAGGTTCCTGTTAGTCAGTAGTAGTAGAATTGCTAAATATTGTAAACTATAGAGATAGATCTCATGCCACAACAGTACTTAGAATATCCTAGGCATCCTTGGATCGCTTGCAGTGGCCGTCTCTGATGTTGTAAGTTGGAAAATGCTTGCTTAGAATGTTTCGGTTCAACTTTGGATTGTGCCTCTCTAATATTTTCTTTATGCTTTGTTCATTCCATGGACCTACACTGCAGAGACAGAATATAGGCCGAGAACAAGAGCATTTATGCAACCATGATGTTCTATTATATTTTCAACTAGTTTTAAAACCTTTTCTTAATGAACTGCACTGGACAATATTAATAAAGCAAGGGGGAAACACAATATTAATGGACCTGTTTGGATCCTCTAGCCGGGCTAGAGCTAGAGTAAGTTTTTAGCTCTAGCTCTAGCCCTCAAACTAGCTCTAGCCCTTGAGATGTTTGGATGCATGAGCTAGTTTTACAATAAATACACCATTTCAATCAAAAGAGAGAGGAAAAATGATTGTTTTCTGTGGTCCCAACCAAAACTAGCCCCAATTAGCACCCCTTGGGTGGGCTAGTGTTTTTTGGAGGGCTAGTTGCATTTAGCCCACTCTAGCCCTTCCTGTTTGGATTCCTTTGGGGCTAGTTGAGCCAAAACTAGCCCAAACTAGCTCTAGCCCTGGGATCCAAACAGGGCCATTATAGTCCTCTCTCCAGTCGCTATGTTGGGGATCCTCAGCCTTTGGAGGAGTTCGGAGTGAATACTTCAGTGGTTCTTTAGTGGATACTTATGGCGTAATGTTGTGTTGCTAACAGACCTGATAATAGTTGATGAAGTTTCTTGGCGTTTAAAGTTCACTGACAGGTGTTCCCATGAATGCAGATTTGTTTTTGGCGTTACGGCATTTTTGCCACTGATGACATCTGTTGCAGTTCTTGTAAATGAAGATTGCTTACCTTTGGAGAATGTTCAGTCTCTGCCATGTTTTTCTTCATGCATGTCAGACTCATTTTGTCAGCTTAATTGCTATAGACTGTTGTGTTAGATTTATTTCTGAGATCTGTGCGTCTAATAACAGTTTTTATTATTCAAAACGTGAGATAAGAAAGTTTGAACTGTTGCATAGAGCAATTAATATTGAACCTGAAACTCCTGGTGCTGGAAAAGTTCGAATTAATGCTGATAACTGCTGGTGCTGATCTGCATCTAGCTCTGGAACACAGATGTTAAAATTCCCAAATCTGCAGTCCCAGTTGATTGGTGAATCTACAGCATTGTTTGCACCACAGCAGATTAACTCTGTGCACACACTTTGTTTGTTTTGCAGTTGCACAAATCTGCTCCACCCACCTTGCTGCAACGTCCTTAGGGCGGCGCATGGCGGCGGCGGGTGATGCAAGTACTATAAGTAGCTCTTTTCAGTCTTCATAGGTTTAAACACATGATATTTTGTAATTTCAGTCTTCATAGGTTTAAACAGTGGCAGCAGGCTCCTGCCCGCGGTGGGGCCCACGCCCGCGACGCATCAGGCGGCGGCGGAGCGGATCCCGGCCACGCTCGGCGCTTGGCTTGCCCCGGTGGTACCTGCGCCGCTGGCGTGAGCTGCGCCGCTCCAAAGGCCGCGCCGGCGTGCTGGGGCCGGGCGCCGAGAGCCACCGCCGGCCGGGCCGGGCCGCGCCGTGACTAGGATCTCATTTACAGCCGCGCACGCACGCACCGTGACTAGGATCACGAAATTTTCAGGCGCCACGCCGTGACTATAAAATCGTAGTTAATTTTTAGTCTCCACGAAGAGTAGATAGGTTTCTGCCGCCGTTTCGTTTCTCCGGCGATCAAGACCGGCCCTAGCCCTAGCACCATGGACTCCGACCAAGAAAACGGCGGCTTCACGGCGACCGCCGACGGCGCCTCTAGCGTGATCCGAGGATAACTTAACATTATGTACATAGAGACAACACAAGTACACGGTAACTGATAGTAGCGAAGCATATGACTTCTTATCAATGCAACAAGCTTGCTCTTTAGGCGTCAAAACCAACAGAGAATTCAGATTTCATTCATCAAGGAACAATTTTGGATTACAATGATCGGCTACCAGGCTCCATACAGAAGCTGGAGTCGAGTGCCACACACCCAGCCTAGTGCTACCTAAACCGGCTTCGCAAACATATCTCACAGGAGCTAGGAGTCATACCAACATAGAAATTCACAAGTTTATCGGCTAATATCCTAACACTCCACCTCTCGCTGTCCAGGTCGCTGTCCCTTGCCTGCATTCAGTTAAGTATGTGATTCATCATGGTCCGAGTAGCTGCCACTAAAGTTCTCGCAGAGACCCCTGTTTAGCAAATGTTTTTTAATGTCAGATAACAACATTAGTAATGCAGGTAACTGTTGGAAGCATAATAGGATCACTGATAACAACATATGTAATGCAGGTAACATTTACAAAAACAAAGCATGATTGAAACTGACATACAATGAAAATAGAGAAACTAGCTCCACATCAAGAGACTGTAACAATTCAGACTGTAGCCAATTACCTCATATGGTACCCTCGGATCATATGCTTTCAGGATAACAAGAAAGAACTGCAACAGAATTTTATCAGACCAAAACAATCAGATTTTGCATACTACATGGTAACGTGTTCTTTCAAACTTGTCACCACCTGGTACGCTCGGATCATATGCTTCCTCCTTCAGTGTAGGACGTTTTACAGGAGCATTAGCATGCTTCGTTTTCTTCTTCTTCTTTTAGTTACAAGCCAAAGTTGCAGCTTGCTCAAGAGCTTCGGCTAAGGCATCGAGATCAAAATCATTTAGAGGTCTGGATTAGAAATCTGACATGATAACATACTGACAGTGCTTATCAGAGTGACACATGAAACAGAGGTCAATCCATCAAATTCTTCATATCCAGCAAAGATGCAAATGATCAAAGAGAGATTTAGCGAGTAAAGATGCGTACAGCTAAACAATTCAGAGAGATAAAAACTAACTAGCTGGCGGCCACGAGGAGAATGATCAATCGAATTCGATCTGTGGATTTCTGCTCCAGTACGTCTCCAGTCATGGTCAGCAGCCTCATGGTGGTTGCTGTTGCACCAAAGTTTCATGTCTGTTGGAATCGCTCTCGCTCGGTAGGACGCGGTTACCTTGCCGTGTGGATCGACGGCGCCTCACCAGCACGACGGCCTGGTATTGACCACGAACGGCATGGCGAAGCACAGCTCCAGGAGGCCCATCCACGACGGGCAGATCGGACGACATGAGGAGGTGCCGGTCGTCGGAGCCAGCAGGCCCGTGAGCGCCGCTTAGATCGCCGGCAGCTGAAGCCACTGCATCGTAAGCCAGCGCAGCCGAGCCGCTGCAGGATTCGCGCCCGGCCCTGCGCTGTCGCCGCCGAGCCATGCGACCGGGAGCCTCCGGCGGCGCCGATGGCCCAGCCAGCGCCAGCGCAACCGGCTGCGGCCCGTCGACGGCTTGACGTTGCATGGCGCGCCCGGCATTCCCTTTCGGGCGCCTGGTCGGCCGAGGCGATCCGCGGCGGCGGAGCACTGCAGGCGGCTCTTCTTCCACCAGCGCCGACCGCAAGAACCCTAGGGTCATTTTGTTAAAAAAACATATTACCAAACAATAGGAAATGAATCATAATCTCAAAACTATACTAAAACCAATTTACAAAGTTACCGTTTTACCCTTCATAAAAAAAAAACTACAAGAATGCAATTACCGTCTAGTCTTAGTCACCACATTTGCGGAGGAAACGGGAGGAAAATTTTTCCCCCTGGCCCACCAACCATAGACACATCATTTTCCTCCCATTTCCTCCACCCCATTTCCTCCCATTTCCTCATGCCTTCGTTGTCGCCGGATCGATCGCTTCTCGGTCGATGTGAGCCATCAAATTTTTCCCCAATTATTTTAAAAAATTTCTTAGAAATTATACTAGTCATTCGTAGTTTTTTTTTACAAATTTAGTCATTTGTAGATACAGTGGGTGAAATAATAACGCCTTGGTTTTCTTCACCAGCATGTGTGAATCTATTTTCTTCACCTGCATTTTTTGAAGCCGATGCTTGCAGAACGAATAAAAAACCTGCCAGCCTCTAATATTCGTGGAGAAATAAGTTGGACTTTGCTAGAGCTAGGGATGCAAGTGGCCGTGGGCCGGTCTGCAAGCCTGCAAAAAGAGGCCCTACAGATACCTGCATATTTAATGCAGGCCCAACTTCAAAGGCCACTGTGTTTAAGGAGCAGGTGAACCTGCAAGTCCCCTACAGTGCTCTCCTCTCCCTCGCCACCGCCGACAGCGGTCGCGAAAACGGCGGCCTGTCGTCCGTCTCTGGACCCGACTCCAACTTCGCACGCCTCTTGGGCTCGGCTCGGCTCTACTGGCGGGTATGCATCGTGGTTTACAGGAGCAGGACCTCGTCGTCTCTAGGGAGATGATGTGGGTCTGTTGAACGTACTCGCCATTGAAGGTGAGAGAGTTCATCATGATTTGACTGCAATTGCTACTCTTACCTTCAGACTGATGACGTGCACGCGAGAATGATTGGTTAGTCGATGAATATTTTGATGGGCTCTCTTGATCCCTGTCTGATTGAGCAAGAAATATTGTTTGGTTTCTAGCCGTAATTTGCAACAACTAGCCTTACATAAGTGTGGCAAGCCAAAAAAAAAAAGGTGGCTAGAAGATTTTCAAGCCACACTTTGCTATGTCTAAAAAAAAATTGTCTTATAACTAAATTTAGTTGTCAACCAAAAAAACTTATCAACTGCTCAAACTTGTCTAAGGTTAAACTTGGCAAAATGTAACTAGCAAGTGCCAAGTAGCAACCGAATACCCCCGTCACGGCCCTTCTAGCATCTCAAAATTTTCTTCGTTTCATCCTAATGAAGAAGATGATCAGGCCATTCAATCCCATAGTGATCGTGTTTATTTGAAAGCCGTGGAATATATGACCAAAGCCGCACATATCGCTATATGGCCCGAGAGGAGATCAAATAACGGGCGCGATTGCGCCCGGACGTCCGGCGCGAGCCTGTTTTCCGGACGCCGGGACGCTGCAGGCCCATGTACTAACCGAGCCCATCAACCAGGCAGCACCGGATCGAGTAGGCTGCAGCCTCCGTTCCCAAGCCTCCGTTCAAAAAACTCCGGCATCGCAACACAGACAGGGAGGGGCGACTGGCGACGCGCCGCGGTTGGGGCGACGCAGATCCCGTCGGAGAGCGCGACCGTCGAGCCGCCGCTGCCCCTCCCTCATCCTCAGTTCCTGTCCCAACGTCCCCGCAACTGCCGTTCAAATCGAAGCAGAGCCATCTCCATCGCCATCTACAGCGCGCTCCTCAATCACACCTGAAAATCCCCAAAATCAGCTCCTCAATCTAGTCCCAATGTCTCATCTGCTGCCACAAATCGAGATGCGTACGGGAGGCCTGATCCAAGGATGGTTCATGGGGATGAATTTGATCTCTGGCTTGAGACATCTGGAGCTGCAGCGGGCGTGGAGATGCTGCCAATGGAACCATCTTCTTCTTCCACGAAGCAACAGGTGCGTGTGCACTCTGGATCTGCAGCGGGCGTGGAGATGCTGCCAGTGGAACCATCATCTTCTTCCACGAAGCAACAGGTGTGTGTGCACTCTTAAACATTTTTGAAACACTTGTGATATTGCTCTGAAACATGAATATCAGTTTTGCCTCTGAGTTTACATTGATACCTGAATGAGAACCGTATGAGTTACATTGATGACCCTTACTGATAAGCTGGTTTGTCATGAGTATTTGCTATTCTTGATCTTATTTTTGGCAATTATTGTCTACATACAACCAAACTACTAAAGCTCACTCGGCAGTTGCAAATCAGATACTAGGTATAAATAAATGTTAAATTTGAACCTGGGATTGTAATAACTCTACGCTGGCAAACAGGCTGGAAGTCAGGCCCTTTTACTCTTAAAAACTTGTTATAGATATTTGTTAATACTGCTCAAGTAGAATCTTTTTTGCTAATTTGACAGTTTTTTAAACTAATTACAAAATTAACACGGGTTGATTTCTTTTTCCACGAATAGCACATTTGGTGGCGCCTTTGTCAAAGGCGCCTCAATTGTACACCGAGGCGCCATGCATGGCGGCGCCTCAAGCCCGCCACGGTGGCATCCGCCGCGCTTCGGGCTGCCGACGTGGCCAGCCTTGAGGCGCTTTTTGCATGTGGCGCCTCGGGCCCCTGCTTCTCAGCGCCGTTGTGAAAGGCGCCTCAAGAGCTGGCATCACCCCGCGCCGCGCCCCCTTCCCTTCCTCCTCATTCTCTTCTCTGCCGCGCAAGCCACCTAGAGGTTTGGAACCCCGACGCCGCCGGTGCTCGCAGCCCTCGCCGCCGCCCGGTGCTGTCCGCCCCCCGCCGTCGGTGCCGCCCGCCCCCGCCCCACGGTGTCGCCGCCCTCACCCACGCCCACTGGAGCCCCGCCCCGGAGTAGGCCGCGCCCCTGGAGTAGTCCGTCGCATTTGCCGGAATGCCGCCGGCAGGCGGCTGCGCCCGGGCCCTCCCCTTGACGGGCGTTTCCGGCTGCCGGGCGCCATTGCTACCCAGCCGGCGGGCACGCTGCGCTTGTTAGTGCTACTCAGGGCGCCCTTCTTCTAAAGAACAAAGCAAAGGTAAAAAAAATCACATATTTCTTCTTTTTTTGGTTAGTTCTATCTACCGCTTAGATTGTTAGTGCAAATCACATATGGTTAGTTTAGTTATTTCGAATTAGATTAGTTAGGGTTAGCATTAGTTTTGGTTATTGATTTGTTAGTTATTTGGGTAGGTAGTTATTTAGGTTTGGATACTTATTTTGGAGAGTTAGTTACTTATTTAGTTACTTATTTAGGTTTGGATATTTGGTTAGTTACTTATTTAGGTTTGGATACTTAGTTTGGAAAGTTAGTTAGGACATTTACGTTGTATAGTTAGCTAGGTGGACAAGGTCACGAAATTGAACTCCTAATATACTCAAAATATCCTTTCGTGTAGATGGATTGTTTTGTCCGTGTCTTTTATGGAGGAAGTGTCACGAAAGAGGATTGTATGTTTGATGGCATGGAGGAGGATTTGGAGATGTTTGACGAACCTCCTAGCTATGATGCTCTTTTTGCTACGATTGAGACGTAAGTTTGGTGTGGAGGTCACGCTTAGTGGGAGGTTCGATGCAGGTCCACTAGGCCGCGCTATGTCATGATGCCCTTGCTTGACTCGGCTCACTGGACCCGCTACAACCTGGGTCCTACAAGGTTGCAATTGTAAAATGCCTGAGGTGGTGGTGGAGAGATGTATAGCCGATGATCGGGATGACGATGGCGGCCCTTACTCGATTGTCATGGAGGTGGTCCCGAGGCAATGGAGGAAGATACACAATTGGACGGTCATTTCACGCAGGATCATCCTGAGATGGCAGCGTATGACTCCGGGATTAGATCACCAGGTTTGGCAGACGATAACTACGATGTGGATGATTTCTAGCGGGAGGAGGAGGAGGTACATGAGGAGGAGAGGATTGATGAATTGGTAGGCAGTGAGTCTGAGTCCGAGGATGATTATGAGGAGGAGAGGATGTCCCCTCCTGTTCACTCTGTGGCAACAGGATTACCGATCGAAGAACTTCATGCAATGCCAATGCAAGGAAGACTAACTAGAGAAGAGGATGCGGATGTTCCCCCTTCCGGTTCCTTTGTTCGTTTCAGCGAAGCACAACCCTATGTTCCACCAGATCCGTACACAGAGACAGAGTTGATGCAGTTGCGGTCGATGGGCGTACCTTTTAGAGGCGTTCCCAACTACAGGGACGTTAGCATGACCGATATGGCAGTCTGTGACACCGGCCTAGAGTTGTGCAGGCAGTCCGTGCACAATCATGAGAATGTTATCCTTTCCAAGGGGATGCTTTTCAGTACATTACCTGAGCTAAAGTTGTTTATGCAAAACTATGCCGTCCACCACCACAGGCCATACAAGGTCACTCATTCCGACAAGGCGGTGATGTACTATGTGGAATGCAAAAACCGCATCGAAAACGGTTGTATGTGGAGGGTAAATGCTCGGAAGAAGGTAGATGGCAAGTGGAAGATAACTCGAGTGGTGCAACCCCACACATGTGCTGATAACAAGTCAAATGAGAAGCATCCGCAACTCACGACGGACGATACCTTGCCCGCCGCATATTGGGTCTTGTTGATGACAACAACGATGTTTCAATATCGTCCTTGACCCAATCAATAGTCGGATTTCCCACGTAACTCGAGTAGATGCCAAGATCTGCTGCTTCACCTTGTCCTTTCCCACGTAACTCTCCCACTTGCATTTCCCGGTGCTCGTTAAACATAAGAAATCAACAAGTGTTAGCCAAAATATTGTGTCATGTCATTGTCAGATGCAGGGGTAAGCAGGCAACCTCAACATAGTCGTCCATATGCCCGCACCAGTAGCCTATGCCAAGCTCCGAAGGAACAAGACCGTAGTTCGCTTTAACTCCACATTTGCATAACACAGGTTCGTACTCCCTAGGCTTTATTACCCTCTTTCTCTTGTCTGTTTCTGGATCAGGCCAAAGAGACTTGGTACCCCATAAGTGCTCTCTGAAATTACACTTCTCAATCGAGGGATTCCAATCGCTCTTGTTCCCACACGAAAATTCATCCCATTTGTCTACCACAGAATAATCTCCGCAATGGCATCGTGGCGGCGATTCTAGTCGTCGATTTGTCCAGTACTTCTTGTCGACATCACTCATTGGTGGAGGGTTAGGGGGAGGTGGAACCCATCGCTTGAAGCGCTCATGTGCAATTCGGTACTTGAACTCATTTTTGAACATGAGGAACCTTGGGTCAAACTTATCAGGCCCGTCAATCCACTGGAAAAAGAAGCACCTTTCAAGGTCCTCCTACAAAACATAATTTCATCAAACTTGATACTTAGCCGATAGTAACAAAAAAAACCGACAATATCGACAAATACTTACGACATATGAGCCGCACTTTCGTAGAAGGCTCGTCAAATTGCCTTCGGATGCCTGGATGGGAAACAACGGCTTGCAAACCACAATCAGGTAGGGACTGGGAGTTCCGGAGGGACGTCGGCATCCTTGCAAGACCTATCGGGTACAATTCGGGAGGGGCGACCTTTTCGGCTCCACTTCAATTTCCGATAGTCATACTCCATGCTAGTAACAAAAATTGGTGACAATTTAGCAAAGTAACCATACACCCCCAAACAATAAATAAATTAATTAATCATATGGTGCACCACTAAAAATTACTAACCCTAACTTGTAAATCCAAATGGAACTAAACACATATTAAACTAAACCTTCAAACCAAATGGAACTAATCTAATTCTCTTAAATATAAAACCCCATAGCTCAACCAAAAACATTCTTCAACCAAACCCTAGCCACCAACCCACCATCCTCAATCCACCGTGAAAATGAACGAAGAGAGGAGCAATACCTTCACTGGAGCAAAGGATGGAGGTGGATTCGAAGGGGAGCCGCCGGGAGGCCAAATCGTCGGGCGGCGGCGTGTCGCCCTCCCTTCGCCTTCTTGCGCCTGGACGGCCGGGCGAGAGTGAGGGAGGTTGGGAGGGAGGAAGCCGAACGCGGCCTGCTATTCGGGCTTCAGGGCGCCTTTGGCAACGGGCGCCGAAGTTGAGCCCGAGGCGCCACATGCAAAGGCGCCTCAAGGCTGGCCACGTCGCAGCAGCGCGGCGGCCGACACCGTGGCGGGCTTGAGGCGCCGCCATGCATGGCGCCTCGGTGTACAATTGAGGCGCCTTTGGCAAAGGCGCCACCAAATGTGCTATTCTTGGAAAAAGAAATTAACCCGTGTTAATTTTGTAATTAGTTTAAAAAAACTGTCAAATTAGCAAAAAGATTCCTCAAGTAACCCTTGAGATAATAATTACAATCATTTCCATGTAGCCTAATTATCTGAAAAGAAGGCATTCCATAAAAGATTACTCTTGCCAAACAGGCGCCGTATTCAACTACGCTCTGCAAAGTGAACTTCATTTCTAAAAATGGGATTTAAGTGGTACCCTTAGATATTTTTCAGATTAAGAGATAAACCTTCGTACAATGCACTTCTGGTTTGCATATAAAAATTTAGATGCATGCATTATTTCTTTTGGAAACAGGTAGTTTACATCCATTCCAATACGGTTTCACTAGTATTGCCGTTGCACCGTTGCCAAACAAATATAATTGTTTGTCTTGTGCTGTACTCTAGCAGTCTAGCTAAAATTTCACTTCCTATCACTTCATGTCTTTTAGTGTTCCAGTACTGAACATCATTCAAACATCACTTTCATGTTAGTTTGTCAGTTGATGAGCTTACTAGTTACTACAATTGGCTTTTAGATGTGAAACTCCTATTATGTGAACATGATCTGTTTACTGACAACCTAGACCCTTTTTTTCCTCTCTCTCTTTCAATGTCATTCATGTTCTCATCCCATTTGATATGACCTCGGGGAACACATCTGTAGGGCTTCAAAATTTTAAACACATTGTTGTGCTCTCTTAAACACTATTGCTGAATACAATTGTGCAAAAAAAGATCTTTACGTTTTTCATCATTTGTGTTACATTGAAGGGCTTGGAAGCGAGCACGGTGAAAAGAACTATCAAGCTACAACAAGTAGCGGGATTGGGCATATTATGTATGGAGATCTAAAAGGCAATGCAAACAAGGAGGCAGTTGCAAGCAAACCTTGTGTACCTTATTCTTCAACCCAACATAAGGTAACATGTGCTACTAATTTAACGAAGTTTTGATTCCAAAAAAACACATTGCAGTGTCTTTTCTACTCTGAAATACTTGTACATTACTTCTGAAAAAATGTATAGATATGTATCTGAAACAGACAGTTTTCATTATTCATCTTTGTGCCGACCTCTTAAACACATTGCAGTGCTTTCTCTATGCTCTTCTATTAATGCTATATTCATATGTACCTTTCTCTCCCCCCTAAACTTGATTTCATATGTGCCGACCTATGTGCTTCTTGACTAGATTCCCTTCTTTGTGCCATCTCATTATTCATCTTTACTTATATATGGAAGTAGTTGTTGGCCACAGGCTTTTTATCTATTTTGTTCCAAGTTTACTCCTGTGTTGCACTAAAGAAACAATAATTATCTTGAAACATGCATAACTGTACTTTTGAGACATACACCTGTATATCTTTGAAACATGCTTATTGGTACATTTTTGTTTTCATAATGTGCGGGAGGCAAGCATGTACCCATGGGCATAATGTATCAACAACATCAAGTTTTGAAGAGTTGTTTTCGAGATGGGACGTAAGATCACAAAAAGCAATGAAATTAAGGTGGAAATTAGGGACTCGAGAGGTTGTGTACGAAGAAGAACAAGATGTTGTGAGCGCACGTGACCAATAGTACCGTATCAAGGGATGTCGTTTGACACGCTAGAGGAAGCTCGAAAGTGTGTACAATGCTTTTGCAAGTAAGATGGGTTTCAGTATTAGGGTGGGCTCATCAAGGAAGAAGGCGCACGAGTTCGAGGCTGATAAGGAAAGAGTGAGACGTAACATGGCGGTCAGGTAAGCATTATACATTCATCTCTTGCATTGCATGTTCTGCTTTTAGTAAATGAAACAAGTAACTCTGTATAACCTGAAACATGGAAGTTGCAATTCTGAAACATCAAAAATCTGGGTGCATTTCTTACAAACATGAATAGATATGAAACTGAAAAATAGACGATTATGACAAAAAAGTAAATTGTTGCTCATGTGTGTTTCAGGTCAAAAGAAGAATCTACAAGGACGGTGTGGAAGAAATCAAGATATACAACGTTGATGCGAATCAATAGTCCGAAATATACACATGCTCATGCCACATGTATGACCGAGACGGTATCTTCGTACACACATCCTCAAAGTGTTCACAACACTTGATGCCCCAAAGATACCAGAGAGGTACTTGTTGCACCGGTGGTCAAAAGAAGCGACATTGCAAGTGCCACAACATTTTGGCAGCCCCGAGCCAAGTATTTGGAGTACCACTAACAAACAAGCTCGGATACAATGCAATATGTAGGAAGATGGGCCATGTTGCCGCAGATGCATGTGTCGGCACTGTAAGAGTATGTTGTTGGTTCAAAAGGGATTGATGAGGTTTGGGAAAAAGATAAAGGCAACAACAAAAGCTAAGATGTCTCAAAAAAAATAATTGCCAAATGCGGTACGCAACTACCATGGAGGCGCAAGGAGGGAACGAAAGTGAAACAAAGTACAAGAACCCACCCGACGAAGAAAAGGCAAAGGAAGACCGGAGGAGGAGAAGGTAGATCGTAAGAAGAGTATATTCTGAAACAAGCGAAAAAGAAAAAGCGATGAAGAAGATACGTAAACAGTCCAAGAAGAAGAAAGGCAAAAGACATATACCCGATATGCAATGAAGAAGGCCACGGTGTGGATAAATGCAAGTACATGGAAGCAAGCAAGGCACTTGTACAATGAGACACAACTAAAGCTATAGATTAATATTCCTAGAACAAAAAATAAATGTAATTGTGTGCCACATTAATTTATAAGTTATGGTAGATTCACGTAAATTGCTGAAACATCATAGTGTTCATACTGCTACATGTGTTGCGAGGGGATTTGGATTGTATGTTCCAAATACTTGAATTCATTGTTGTGACAATTTATTATTTGAAATCAAGGTCTTCAAAACTTGATGTTGTTGATACATTATGCCCATGGGTACATTTGCCTCCTGCACATTATGAAAACAAAAAATGTACCAATAAGCATGTTTCAAAGTATATACAGTGTATGTCTCAAAAGTACAGTTATGCATGTTTCAGTATAATTATTGTTTCTTTAGTGCAACACAGGAGTAAACTTGGAACAAAATAGATAAAAAGCATGTGGCCAACAACTACTTCCATATATAAGTAAAGATGAATAATGAGATGGCACAAAGAAGGGAATCTAGTCAAAAAGCACATAGGTCGGCACATATGAAATCAAGTTTAGGGGGGAAGAAATGTACATATGAATATAGCATTAATAGAAGAGCACGAGAAAGCAATCGCAATGTGTTTAAGAGATCGGCACAAAGATGAATAATGAAAACTGCATTTTGGATACATATCTATACATGTTTCAGAAGTAATGTACAAGTGTTTCCAGAGTAGAAAAGGCACCGCAATGTGTTTTTTGGAATCAAAACTCGTTCATGTAGCACATGTTACCTTATGTTGGGTTGAAGAACAAGGTACACAAGGTTTGCTTGCAACTGCCTCCTTGTTTGCATTGCCTTTTAGATCTCCATACATAATATGCCCAATCCCACTACTTGTTGTAGCTTGATAGTTCTTTTTCACCGTG
Organism: Hyparrhenia diplandra; assembly: GCA_015847255.1. NCBI lineage: Eukaryota > Viridiplantae > Streptophyta > Magnoliopsida > Poales > Poaceae > Hyparrhenia > Hyparrhenia diplandra. The sequence goes on from JADLZK010007818.1 coordinate 206,841, forward strand.
CTCGCTTCCAAGCCCTTCAATGTAACACAAATGATGAAAACGTAAAGATCTTTGCATTTGTTTTCACCACTTGGCAACTCATATGCAAAGATTTGGGATTGTCGTTCATGTAATGTGTGATCGTTGTTGACACTTGTTATCATATAAAATTTTTAATTAATTAAACATGAGAAAGGGGTATAAATAATAATAACAACTTAGAATAGGGTGTCACTAATATATTTCCATCAGTTTTTGTGAAGTTATGATTTGCGGGGACTTAACGGAAAAAAAGCGAGAGATGACGTGGCATACGACCAACGTAACGCAACGCAATCCAACTCGAAACAAGTCTAGAAGGCTTCGGATTAATCCCGACGTGGACCAAACTTGACACCGAAGAAAACATCATCTAGAAGACTCCGAAGCCACGACGCACGACGCGACCCGGAGGGAGCGCCCACAGCCGATCGGCCCAATAATGGGGCCGATCGCCCCCCTCCCTGGCGGCTACGCAGCCCGGTCTCTAGAACGTTCCTCCTTTGCCTCTAAGACGCGATCTAAACCGGTTGTTTAATGTCGGTTTGATCCGATGGCGATGGTAGAAGTGCGGGATGATTCAAGGATTAATACCACATCGCCCGATGAAGGCGAAGAGGCGGGACGAAGACCCATATATAAAGACCCCTAGACCCCCTTTCCGGATCATCAAGTTCTCAAACAAAGTTATTTATAATTAAAATACCAAGTCATATTCCACGCTGTAGAAACATCGCTTTCGGAAGAGTAGCAATCAAGATTAGAACTAGTAGGAAGGGAGAAATCCGCTCCCGGATCGTCGGAGGCCGGCTCAAGATCAGGCCTCGTTCTTGTAAGTTCTTATTTGTAAGTAGTCTTCAAGTTCCGACACATGCTTAATATGAATATCTTGATCATGTTTATATTCGAGATTATTTGTTCTAGTATTTACTTTAATTACACATTTAGCATAGTTGAATTACTGTTATGTTCATGCATGGATTCGTATAGCGCTCATCTATTGATATCATGGGTGAGTGGTAGGGATGATGTAATCGTGGTGATTAGATCTTATTTACCTGCGTTTGCACCCTATATGCCGGGTCGTGTGGTAGATCGTGGTGGTGACAAACACCATTGAGTCCTTTGCAATCCATCCCCCCGTATGTAGGCCTAGCGGATGTTATTATTCGGGTTGTTCTAAGTTTCTCGCCTTAGTCTTCACAGATTCTGTCCTCATGTTTGGATTTAATTAGTCTTTCTTCAATGATTGTTATATGTATTGCATAATTGAGTAGGTTCTAACATATAGTTTAGAGTTACATATTGGAGTTTCTAATGCTAGCTAGCCTATGAATTGCTATCGTCCATTGTTGGACACTTTCTCTCCCACTTAAATATGACTTTTTGTTAAATCTGTTTATCTAGAACTTTATCATTATCTTTATTGTGAACTTTGATCCTTGTTTAAGTAAATGATAAGATTAACACCGATGCCTTGCACACGAGAGATGGTTAGATAGAAATAATTATGTTTAGCACCTATGCATAGTTAATTCGTGATAATGAGACTTCTTTCCCGTGGTAGAATATAAATTCAACACCTGGTTCTTACTCCTGGTTAAAATGCTACAATGGTATATATTCATATCTCGTAAACTTGCGGATACCCGATTATAATTGTTTATTTACTTATTAAGAAGTTATCAAGGCATAGTACGAATATTTTATTCATTGCATATTAGTAGTTTAACTATAGGGATGACAACCTTTTCGAGATATGCTATGAACCGCAATGAATATTTCTTTTAGTTTTATACGAAGCAACATCCGATATTCTTTCTAGATGCCATTACTAGTTAGTGACATTAGAAATACCAACAAGCATTTTTGGCGCGCCGTTCGGGAAAGAAAGTCTTTAGCCCAATAAAATAAAAATATATAGGATTAACATGCATACATCTCTCTCACGCATCATATTAATTTTATCAATTGCTTAAACAAGTATACCCTTGTTATTATTCTTCCTATCTATTTCAGGGTAATGTATGAAAAGGAATCTTCCCGAAAACTTCAATCGATCCGAGAAAAACTTTTGAAGGAGGCAAGATCCAAGTTGAAATCTCAACCCAAGAACACTACCTCGGAAGACTCCTCCTTCGTGCGAAGCTTAGCACCCGTGTTCGAAGTCATGGCAAACAAGACCCTTCGCGAATACTGCGCACCGACTCACGGCCAACATCCGCCTTTGGACCGTCGGTCGATGTGGGAGACAAAGCTTTTGAGCTCAAGCCTGCACTCATCAACATGGTACAAGCTAGCCAATTTTGTGGAAAAGCTCATGAAGATGCCAATGCTCACCTACAACACTTCTTAGAGATTTGTGGCACCTTCACCATCAAAGATGTCTCAAGTGATGCAATCCTACTTCATCTCGTCCCATTCTCACTCTTGGGGCGAGCGAAGCAGTGGTTCTATGCCAACAAAGACAAACTCACTACTTGGGCACTTTGCTCTACTGCCTTCTTGGCAAAATTCTTCCCTATAGGTAAAACCAACGCCTTACGAGGGAAAGTCTCAAGCTTCCGGCAAGAACACGGCGAATCTGTTCCGAGGCGTGGGAACGCTTCAAGACTACATCACCTGAATGCCCACACCATGGAATGGAGGCGGCAACTCATGCAGACCTTCTACCACGGGCTTAACAACAACACCCGTGAGACCATGGACGCTGCTTCTTTGGAGGTGCTTTCCTATCCCTTACACCGAATCAAGCTACTGACCTTGTGGAGAAGATGGCGTCAAACCAAGCATGGAATGAGGACCGTCAACCCCCGCAAGAAAGAAAGAGGAATGCACCAACTGAAAGATGTAGACATGCTGTCACGCCAAAATGGACCTAATTATGAAGAAGCTTGAAGACAAAGCTCCTGAAGAAGGAAGTCATGCAACTCTTCGATTCCCACATGACATGTGAAGAATGCGGCAACTTTGGACACTTTCGGGTAGCCACCGTCCCGAGCTAGAAGAGGACGTGAACTACATCAACAACAACAACAACCAGTATCGTGCAACTCTTCGATTCCCGCATGACATGTGAAGAATGTGGCAACACTGGACACTCGGGTAGCCACTGTCCTGAGCTAGAAGAGGGCGTGAACTACATCAACAACAACAACAACAAGTATCGTCCTCCGAATCAACAATGGAGTCAACAGAGACCCAACTACCAAGGTAACTACTCGGGTAACTATCAAGGTAATAACTCGTTCAATAATTTCCCACCTTTAAGAGTTAGTACAAAACCAAGGTAGACTTATGGATAATCTGTCTAAAAAGTTAGCTTCCAATGATAAAATGCTAGAAACTATTAGTACTAAAATGGAAAGCTTTTCTTCTGCAATAAAGAACCAATATAGCTTTAATAAAATGATAGAATCTCGTTGTCTCGGTGGCTTTATCTACTTCTATGCCTAACCGGGTAAGATTCGGGTCAACAGGAAGAATTAGAATCTGCAAATCTTGTCGACATTTACTATGCAGGTATGCAGACCACTTATTCAGACAAAAAATTCAATTGTGTCGACTGGGGTATGCCCGCCAAGAAAGGAGATCCTGGGAGACCAGTCGTCACCATTGAAATTGGCGCCCGCACCTATGACGCGCTCGTCGACTTCGGCTCAAGTGTCAACATCATGCCTAAGGTAAACCTTGAGCCGGATTCAGATTTAGTATACACGGCCATGTGTCTACAACTTGCAGATCAATCGCTATGCTACCCTGAGGGTATCCTGGAAGACGTGTGCCTTTACATCGGTAAGCTCTATGTGGCCACCGACTTTGTGGTCTGGACATGGGCAAAGGTAAGAACGCCCCGATCATTACGGGCCGCCCTTTCCTAGCCACTACAAAGGCCATCATCTACGCCGATTAATCGCAAAGATCGTCTTCACAGTCAATGGACAGAGGAGAGATTCAACTGCAAACACAAGACCTTAGCTCCCCCCTGCTCCAACCGTACCATTACCGTACCATGAAGTACACGCATTACCGGCTGTCGAGGAGAAAGCAAAAAGAAGAAACAAGAACAAGAAGAACCGTCAACCTCGACCACACGTGGAACGAGTCTTAATGATCAATCAAGTCAACTCAGAACACAAGACTCGGCGCATTCCACCACCAGTAGAGAAGCTAGACGACCACGGAGTTCCGGCAATCCACTGCTCCATTAATCAATGGAACTTCAGCACGGTTAATGCGACACGGATCAGGCATCAACCTAATGTCAAAGGTAACGTATGAATTAATATATGGTAATCTGCCTTTGTGTTCCACCTATGTATCGCTGCTGCGGGGCGGACCAAACACACCGATTCCCGGAAGGTATTGTGCTAAACGCCGTCCCGTCAAGATTAAAGACAGCTATGTCCTCACCGACTTCTTAGTCATGGACACGGGAGAAGAAGAACAAGATCCTCCCATAATACTTGGAAGACCGTTCCTGAACACTACAAGAGCCATCATCTACATCAGGACGGGCGAGATCCAATTCCAGATTCAAGGTAAAAAGGTACGCAGTTTCTTCAATACTTACACTAACCATGAACAGCCCCGAAGAAGGACCAAGAGCCAGAAGCGTCTCCAGAGACTACAACAAAAGCTGGACTCGAAGATGGAGCGTATCGAGAGAATAGAAAAAGACATTAAAGAAAAGTACACTCAGCTCCTACCTATCTTGAATGATGCACCAACTACAGGAGAGGGCTCCACCAAAGAAACAATCTTGGAAAAGAAAGAAGGCTGCTAAGAAGAGCAACAAGAGTACACCTTCGGAGACCCAACCAGCGCCCGGCATCAACAAATGAACAATCGACTTCCGCGGCTACTTCGTCTACGCCCACCTACGAGATCATAGAAGGAACCATACCGGGTACAACGTTTATACGAGGGCCTATAGGCGACACCACGCCATGGGAGTAAGTGCTCTAAACTCTCGCCGAGAGGTAACTTCGGTATTTATCTCGCATATTTAATTTTCGCAAAGCATATTTCAATTAGCATGTTTCCTTTAGCATATTTACTTTTCCTAAACCTGCATTTAGAAAATCTCAAAAATATGTTTGCTGCATTTGCATCAGTCTCTTAAAAGCCCCATGCAAGCACTCCTTTCTTTGTGGTGGCATAAAAATAAAAATACAAAAAATATTGCATTCATATGTTTTTGCATTAGCATCCTTATTGCATAGAAAAATTCTAAAAATATGTGGGCACATGAAGGTCCACACCCTTTATATAAAAATCAAAAAGACGTGAGCACATGAAGGCTCACATTAACATCCTAGAATTTGTTCCTTCGGGTATGTGTGAAATTAATATTAACAGGGGAGAACATTAAAAAGGAGACCCCGAAAGAGGAGCAGATTCTAAGGATGAACAAAGGACTACTTCAAGATCAAGCTTGGGGAGAGCACCCCCATTTACCACGATAAGTATCACTATCCTATGTCTTAAATTTTAGCTATTTATATTTGCTTAGAGTTAATGAGTCTTATTTAATGTGTCTTAGTTAAAGAGTCTTAGTGTCAAAGAGTCAAATAAATAAGTCTTTGGAACTTGTTAAATTACTTTCTTCCTTTTAATTATGATCTTGATAATGTGTGCTAAGGAAATGATGAATAGTTGCTCGCCTTTAATTCCTCTTAAAAGTACTTATACTTTGGACTTAGATTCTCCCAAAGCTTTAAATGCTTAATTTGCTCTAAACCCAAACACACTGTGGGAAGCACACGCCTAATCTCGAAGTCTTAGCATTAAAAGATAATAGTGCATGAAAAGTTGAGCTACTGTTTATCATATTCTTAGAGATACTTGACTCCTGGTTTTTATCTTTAAAAATTATAAAATCACATGATGAGTTCCTTAGCTATGACCCTTAAGAGTATTCCATCAAGATCATCCCACTCCACTAATAAGCTGCTTCTAACTCGAAAGTACGCATCCCCATAACTCCATCTAGCCGTTAGCCATAAAAATAATAATAAGCTCTTGCAATCTTTGGATATGTCTCTCTCAATGTTTTTATATATAGGCTGGGCTACATTCAAAAAAAAAAAAGAGAGAAAAGAAAAATAAATATCTAAAGAAAAAGTGAGACGAGAGAGGGAGAGTAACGGACAAAAAAAGTCATACTAGGCGAGAAGGGCCTACCTCCCTAATAATAAAAATATAATAAATTTAGAGATGAATAATGGACACGTGTCCGAGGGTGAGTAGGGCCCACATCTCTAAGGAGAGAGAAAAATGGACACAAGTCCAGGGAAAAGCCCACCTCTCCAAGAATGGACAGCCCAGGTCCTAGCAATTTTTAGAAAGAGAGATATAGTCTAGAGATGCTTGAGAAGAAAAATACTAGAAAAGGCTAAAGGCTATTTACTACCTTTCATCCTCATCCACTTCGCCACTATCATCCCACTATGTATGTCCTATCACTTGTGTAACTCCACTACGTACCATCTACTTAAGAGGGTCATACATAGGATCTCTCGAGTTTTCTTTTGAAAAATATGCAAAACCCCAGGATGATAGTTGATCAAAGAACTTGAGACATAGTACTTAACTTGATTGTTTTATCTTGCTTTTGATTCGTGAAAAGGCTACGCCCCATGGTAAAAGGTAAGAGTAATCTGGTTAAGAGGAGAATTTATTTTTAATAATAAACACAAGTACTTTTGAGGTATGAAAGCGTAGTAGCAACTCCCCGATCCTACTATAGCATGTAGCTTTGCTAGGGACTAGCAAAGGGTAAGCTTGGGGAGTTTGTTGACACTTGTTATCATATAAAATTTTTAATTAATTAAACATGAGAAAGGGGTATAAATAATAATAACAACTTAGAATAGGGTGTCACTAATATATTTCCATCAGTTTTGGTAAAGTTGTGATTTGCAGGGACTTAACAGAAAAACAGCAGAGATGACGTGGCATACGACCAACGTAACGCAACGCAATCCAACTCCGAAACAAGTCTAGAAGGCTTCGGATTAATCCCGACGTGGACCAAACTTGACACCGAAGAAAACATCATCTAGAAGACTCCGAAGCCACGACGCACGACGTGACCCGAGGAGGGAGCGCCCCTGGGCCGATCGGCCCACCCCTGGCGCTACGCAGCCCGGTCTCAAACGTTTCTCCACCGCCTCTAAGACGCGATCTAAACCGGTTGTTTAATGTCGGTTTGATCCGATGGCGACGATAGAAGTGCGGGATGATTCAAGGATTAATACCACATCGCCCGATGAAGTGAAGAGACGTACGAAGACCCATATATAAAGACCCTAGACCCCCTTTCCGGATCATCAAGTTCTCAAACAAAGTTATTTATAATTAAAATACCAAGTCATATTCCACGCTGTAGAAACATCGCTTTCCGGAAGAGTAGCAATCAAGATTAGAACTAGTAGGAAGGGAGAAATCCGCTCCGGATCGTCGGAGGCCGGCTCAAGATCAGGCCTCGTTCTTGTAAGTTCTTATTTGTAAGTAGTCTTCAAGTTCCGGACACATGCTTAATATGAATATCTTGATCATGTTTATATTCGAGATTATTTGTTCTAGTATTTACTTTAATTACACATTTAGCATAGTTGAATTTTGTTATGTTCATGCATGGATTCGTATAGTGCTCATCTATTGATATCATGGGTGAGTGGTAGAGATGATGTAATCGTGGTGATTAGATCTTATTTACCTGCGTTTGCACCCTATATGCCGTGTCGTGTGGTAGATCGTGGTGGTGACAGCACCATTGAGTCCTTTGCAATCCATCCCCCGTATGTAGGCCTAGCGGATGTTATTATTCGGGTTGTTCTAAGTTTCGGCCTTAGTCTTCACGGATTCTGTCCTCATGTTTGGATTTAATTAGTCTTTCTTCAATGATTGTTATATGTATTGCATAATTGAGTAGGTTCTAACATATAGTTTAGAGTTACATATTGGAGTTTCTAATGCTAGCTAGCCTATAAATTGCTATCGTCCATTGTTGGACACTTTTCGCCCACTTAAATATGACTTTTTGTTAAATCTGTTTTATCTAGAACTTTATCATTATCTTTATTGTGAACTTTGATCCTTGTTTAAGTAAATGATAAGATTAACACCGATGCCTTGCACACGAGAGATGGTTAGATAGAAATAATTATGTTTAGCACCTATGCATAGTTAATTCATGATAACAGACTTCTTTCCCTGTGGTAGAATATAAATTCAACACCTGGTTCTTACTCCTGGTTAAAATGCTACAATGGTATATATTCATATCTGTGCGCTTGCAGATACCCAGTTATAATTGTTTATTTACTTATTAAGAAGTTATCAAGGCATAGTACGAATATTTTATTCCTTGCATATTAGTAGTTTAACTATAGGGATGACAACCTTTTTTAGATATGCTATGAACTGCAATGAATATTTCTTTTAGTTTTATCTGAAGCAACATCCGATATTCTTTCTAGATGCCATTACTAGTTAGTGACATTAGAAATACCAATATGCGCGTGGCAAAAAAAGCTTGATTGAGGTGAGAGAGGCCGTTTCTTAGAAATAAACTGAGACATATACTTTGTCATCACTAAAACATATCATCCCATCCCCAGTACTTGAAACGAGCAATATTGATGTAAATTTACTTGAAACATTTAAGTTCCAAACTGGAACAAAGAATAGGAGAACCTGAAACATATCATCCCCCATCACTTGAAACAGAGCTATGTTGCAGGGCAACATAGTTGATTGAAAAAGCATGTTAAATTATAATAACTAACATGGAAATTACTTGAAACATTTATGTTCGAAAACTAGAACAAACAGTAAGAGAAGCTGAGACATATACTTTTCCTCACTGAAACATGTCATTACAAGTACTTGAAACAAAGCAATATTTCGGTGCAACATAGTTGATTGTAGTCTCATAAATGGAAAACACATTAGCCATGAGTAGCAGCAAAGTAATTGGTACAAAACAAAGGCGATACATGGGTCGTTCAAACTAGTTAGGGGTCCACAAAATACGACTCCGGTGCACATTTACAACACTAGAACACAGTTTTTCTTCCATCCTAAACAAACTCCATCCATCCTAAAACCACAAAGTAGCTTGTAAATCTCTCGCTTCCTTGAAGAGGGCTCCCCTTTCTCCTTCTTCGCTGGAAGCTTTGTCTTCAAGGTAGCCTTTCGGGCCGCAGAATGCGTCACCGGCTTGGTGGTTGAGACGCCTACATCACATTCACGAGCTCAAGAATTGAAATGCTTCTTCATCAAGGTCATCCTCATCACTGCTGACAAAGTCATCCTCGGAACTGCCACTGCTGGACAACTCCACAAAGGAGACGTAACCCTTACTGGCTGCTCTCGTTGTCATCATGGTTCACTTGAACAAAGGATACAAGCACCTACGGAAAACCATAAAATAGAGAGTATAGTTACAAAACAGTAGAAGGGCACCTAAACTAAACTCTGGAATCATAAGTTCATAACAGCAACCAAAAGAAAAAAAAAGACACCCCTGTCTATGTAATGAAACATCCTCATCAAGCATGCCGAAACACCAGCCAAAAACAGTTTGAAACAAGAGCCACATGGTCATCAAATCGAACAGCCAAGCTTTGGTGCATCAGCAAAGACAACTCATCATATATAACACCTATAACTGGACAGAGGAAAACTCTTATATCCAAGCTAGGCTACAATACATATAGACTACTCAAAGTTGATAACTGTATGTGTGGAATCATATAGACTACTCAAAGTTGAGGCAGAAAAGCAAAAGTAAGAAGTGGTCCTATAACATGTTTCACAGCCTATTCAGAATGTTTCAACAGTAGTGTCGAGAAATATCTCAACCTAAATGCACAAATAACTGTGATATACAGTTGGTTTACAACCTGAAAGCTATGTGTGTACATTCATATTCAAGTTGGTCTCAATGGTTAAAGCAAATTTAGTAAAGGAAGCACATCAGTAAAAACAAATTGGAACCCCAATGTATGAAACAAATCTATTCACCAATAGCCGACTGCATTGGATTTGCTTGCGCTAAACAACAGCGGCCTAGGGGTAGCTAGATGTCTAACAGCAGCCCCTAATCAGGCGTCCATGGCCTAGATGGACGCTAGACGGCTTATCTATGGCCTAGGGGTAGCTAGATTGCGAGCTGAATCTGGTTACGCATCAATCCAAAATTTCAGTTCCAACAGCATACACGCATGCACAGCCGATTAATACTGGTGTGATGATGTCTGAATCGCACAGCTGCACCCCATAATTCAGGCAGTACCTTGTCCTGCAGCTAGCGTTTCATGCAGTTGAGGAGCCCACTACACAAATTGAAGCTAGTTACTAGTACGAGTAATTATTGCTAACCCGATGGATAACGATGGATGACGATGAACCGCGCGGCCAGCGTCCTTGTGTGTTGCGCTGCTACCTTGGACAAGAGCAGCGACACCTTGAGCAACGCCAAATCGGCCGCCCACAGGGCACGACGACGGCGGCGAGCGGGCGTCCGGAGCGACGGGCAGGAAGTCCACGCAGCGATGTAGGCGACGAGCGCGTGGTGGCGGGAGCCTCGCACACCCACCCCCCCGCCGCCCACGCTGCCGTCGGCGGGAAGCACCGGGCGGCGGAAGCGTAGAACCCGGCGCCCGGAAGAAGTCCAATCCGGCGACCCCTGCTGGCAGCGCTGTGGTGGCGGAAGCGCCGAACCCGGGCGGACGGAAGTAGTCGTCGCCCGGCGACCCGCTACGCCTCCGCGAAACCCCAGGCCCTGCAACGCCCGCGGCAATGAGTGGAGTGGGGAAGGAATGCAGCCGATCCGTTTTCGGGAAGACGGGTTACGGGGCGGGGGGTGACGAAACGTTCGGGGACGTTATGTTCCTGGGCCGGTCGGTTGTTGTAGCCTGAGCGCGGCGTCCGGCCCGGCGGGACGCCCGGCCGAACTGTTACCCGATCAAATAAAGGTACCCCATACCGGGTGGCACTTAGGTGGCCGCGTGGATCCTCTGGGCGGCGGATCCCAGCGGTTGCAAGCTCCTCCCGTCGGCACAGCTCCTCCCGGCAGTGGCGGATCCTGGCGCGGGCGGCTCCTCCCGGCGGTGGCGTATCCCGGCGGCGCGGCTCCTCCCGGCGGTGGCGTATCCCGGCAGCTGGGCTCCTCTCATCGGTGGCGCGGCTCCTCCCGGCGGTACATCCACTGACGCGTGGCGGATCTGGCGGTGGCGCAGCTCCTCCCGGCTGCGGGCTAGATCACGACCCGGCAGCGGATCCTACTGGCGGCGGGCGGATCGTGGTGGCGGCGCAGCTCCTCCGAAACGCGAGCCCAGATCAGACCCTGTTGGGGCCTGGATCTGGATTTTTTCTTTTATTTTTTCCTAGGATTTTCGGTGGCGGTTTTTAGCCTCTCGTAAAACCGCCACGGTTAATCATCGGTTTAAAACCACCACGCAAAATAAAAAAAAACCGTCACGTAAAATCAAACAGGTACGCAAAATCGAAAAAACCGCCACGTAAAATTGAATAGGTAGTAGTGTCATCTGCATTTCTCTGGATGCATTAATAGTATATATTTTGAACGGATAAATGGTAATGGTACTTCTCTAAACTGTGAAAAATCGTAATGGTAGTACCAACCAAATATCCCGATAATAGTATTTTTCTTTCTATAGGGCCAGTCTCAATGGAGAGTTTCACCTCCCGGTTTCCAAGATGTGAAACTTTGGCATGAAATAGACGTCTCCCTCAATGCACAGTTTCATTGCACAATTTCATAGGCTCAAGGGTCCCATAACCTCTCTCATATTGCATGGTTTAATTGTATAGTTGAATGGTGAAACTCTATTTGTATCTCAATGGGGGTTTCACACGGTTTCCAACACATGTGAAACTGTGCCCAAAGGTTTCACCATGGTGAAACTCTTTCCTTCTCTCTCCTAGGGGTTTCATGGAAAAAGTGAAATTTTACTGATGTGGCGTTGCATTTAATGTGCATGAAACACTCATGAAACTCTCATTGAGACCGACCTAACAGCAGCAAAGTGATGGGTAATTTTGTTTAAGAAAGACAATACATCCGATAGCTACTATTGACAAATGATGATATAGCTACTCTCTGTTCACAAAAGGCGAGATTATGATTATTATCATGAGAGCTTGTAGAATTTTATCATTTTTTTTATAGCGCATCTCCATTCAAAATTAACGTGAAGACCGCTAAGGCCAGTCTCTATGGAGAGTTTCATTGCACTCTTTCCAAGACTACAAGATGAAATGAAACTCGGATGAAACACCCTCCCTCAATGCAAAATTTCATTCTAAAGTTTCATATGCATTTAATTCCATGACTCATAGAGAGTTGGTATGTGTGCCAAGAGAGTTTCACCAAGATGAAACTTAAGAGAGTTTCACCAAGATGAAACTTTTGTCTTCTCTCTCCTCTGAGTTTCATGCAAAAAGACTACTTTTACTGATGTGTCACCCTATTTAATGTGCATGAAACACCTATGAAACCCCATAGAGACTGGCCTAAATTTACTAATTAATGCCAAGATATATAAGATTTGTTAAGTCGCTTATTAGCTAGGCGACCTAGGTTTTGTCAGCCAGGTTCCTGGGAGAGAAATTAATGCAAGTGAAGTGCCGGTACTTAACTTAATTGCATATGCTTCCGTTGGTAGTACATGTACGTGAGTAACCCACAGTCTTTCCCGACTTAGCTATGCCATGAGTAACCCACGGGAAAGGCGGCGGGGAAAGGCCCTTTCCCATGAGCGCTGCACTCACGGGAAAGGGGGCGAGTCCGGTACTGACACATCCAATGTATATCTGAATTGCAAGCTGTAACCAAGCAGGTTGTCTCCATTGGAGAGACGCGCGCGCATTAAAGGTGTGTAGGAAAGTTGAAGTGTACTACGTTGGAGCAGAGACTCGATGAGAAGCCTAAGTACGTCCGTCATTGTTTAAATTAGCGAGCGACTGCCTCGGCAAGTCGGAACTACATTAAACTCCAGTTATTATATCTGTTACTTGTTCTTGATTGGTCCTCGATCGATGCATTCGTTCTCGGAATTGGAGATTCAACTCACTAGTATGGGCTTGATATTATCAACTTGCAACCATCAACAGTGGTTGCATTATATTGTAAGTATATTTATTTGGAAAGGCTTGAGATTTCGATTGATGTTGGTACATATACAATGATGGAAGTCAACAGACCACCTCTGATGCACACACTCACTACAGGAAGCTGGTTCTTCGCCGAGCACATCGCAAAGACCAAAAGGCGGTCGGCGAAGGCTTCACCGAGTAGAGTTCTCGGCATAGGACTGTCGAGAAAAATTTTCAGAGCATAGGAGTGATTATGAACAATTTGCAGTAGCCACTCAGGACCCGTCTAGCCAAGAACTTGTTCTGATGGCAAGGAGCAATGGTCGCGCATAGCCAAACGAAGTGCAGCAGCGTGAGGGCACTTGATTAGAGCGTGGTAGGCATCTTCAGCTTGGTCACCACATAACTGAATATGTCCTACTGTTCAAGATGTCGGTACTTCTTATTGACACGAGTAGGCAGCCCATTATTGACTACTTTCCAGATAAAAACATTAACTTTAGAGGGGACTTTGACACTCCATACCTTCTTCCAGACTGCCCGACCTTGCTCGGAATTTAAACTGCCACCCGTTTGACCCACACCATAGTGGTTCCAGACAGCAAGCCCATAAGCACTTTGTACAGAAAACAAACCATTTTTCTCATAATGCCAGGCAACAAAATCAGCATTGCTAGAAGCTGGTAATTTAATCTTTAAAATTTCTGAGACATCACATTGGTAAAAATACCTGCGCACAGCTGTTTCATCCCAAGCGCTATTATCGATCAGTTGATGCACCCATCGAAGTCTACAGGATCTTCTCGGACCGATTGGATTGAGGCCATGTCCTCTTGGAAGCCAGTTGTCCCGCCAAATTTGGGTGGACCTGCCATCTCAATCCTTTTACGGGCGCGATAGCGCCCGGACGTCCGAACTGGCTTCCGTCCGGACGCCCGTGCAAGCCGCCCACCAGCCCATGGAATTCCTACCGTCTTCCGTCGGCCTCGCTGTCGGGCGCCGCCTCCCCCGCACGAACTGCAGCTCGGCTTCAGCTCCCACCACCGCCTTCTGCTAACCGCCGCCCACACGGCGCCCGCCACCGCCCGCTCCAACGATGCACTTGCCGTCCCCGCCCGATGCCGCCCACGCCTGCTGCTGGGGTCAGGGCTCCAAGGGTGGGTACCGCTCGCCGCTCCCAGCTCCTGGATCTCAATGGGTGATGCAAATCAACCAACGCCAAGGGTGGGTACCGCTCGTCGCACCAGCGTGGCCAACTGCCGCCGAGCTGCTGCGGTGTCTCGGCGCCACCCACGCCTGGCTTGCCGGAGGTGTGTTGTGCCCGGCCAGCCATTGAGCTTCTGTGGTGTCCCGGGGCAGCAGGGAGGGAGGCAACTATTGTGCCTAGGAGCTTCCAAGTTGTACTGTGGCTCCGTGCAATGTAAGTCATGTTCTACCGTTCTACCTGCTACGTGTTTGTTAAAATGACTGAACAAGTTTCTATTTTGAGAAGGGTGTGACAAGTTTCTATTCCAAGGGGAATTCCAAGGGGAATACAATAGTTCATTCTCTGATTTTGATGCAAGTAGAAAAATTCCTGACGTGGTCTTGGCACAGGTCTGGTCCATGGTCTTGGAGGCCAGCGGCGCGTGGGAGCCGGCGGCATGGACAACGACGAGGAGTAGAATGAGGGGAATAGAGACGGAGGCAAGCCTCGCCGCCATCATTTGCTTGTTGCCTTGCGTGTGCCGCGGCTGCTAGCCTGCTAGTGCCAGGTTGGTGTGTTCTTGCCGCTTTATTTGCCTGCACTACAAGCTTTGGATTGATTTTGTAGCCATGTTGGGATGTTTAAACCTTGGGCAGCGGATTCTCTTTCATTTATTGATGATGGTATAGATTGATAGGCTAATTGGAGATTGCTGAGCGGCGACAGTGAATGCGTAAATAAAAGGATGTAGGCAGTGAATGCTCGCTTGATCTACTTCTGAAACACTCCTCTCCCACTCGAGGGCATGTGATGTTTAATTATTTGAATTCAACTAATATGTTAGTGAGGGTAGTACAACTACTCAATATCAATTCAACATCTCGTAATTTGTCCTTAATATATGTCTGTGAGACCTTAGCTGATTTCTCCTACCTTTATCTTCACTAGAGACGTAAAAATATATGGCAGTAGTGAAGTTGTTCCTAATAAAAAAAGAACAAAATTAAAGCTATAGATTTTTCTAGCTAAAATGTTAAGAAACATATATAAAAAGAAGACACATTAAGTTATAGTTGAACGAGACAGTAAGTTGTGCTTATGTAAGACAAATTAAGACATTCACTTTTATTAAAGAATAACATTGCACTTGAATAAGTATATCTACTAGATATCATTATATGTGCATGGGACGCCTCTTTGGAGATGTGTTAAATTTTTTTCTAGATCATTGTCCCATTCTTATTTTTATCTCATTATAATTTCTTTCTTATGTGGATCCTTTCAGGGTTTTCTATTGCTAATGAACGATATCTCATTCATCAAGGAGAATTACCGAATTAGCCAAGGAGATCTCATTACTCGTGTGTAGTTCATCTAGCGATACTAGAGTTCATTGTAGTTGGGTTTCTCATCTCGGGATCCTGTTTGGATACTACACACAATTGCATGTGCAGTATGGCAAAAGCACATGAGTCTATTTATGCCATTTCGAGTGTGTAATCGACCATGTTAAACTGGTATTAGTTGCCTGTTGCAAATATTTAAATCTTATGTTTCAATGATGAAAATCTACATTATTAATATGTTTTTTTTCATTTGCTTCCATAGGTTGTTTCAGTGGTTTGAAATAATAATATGTTGCAAGTACTTTCATCTTATGTTTTTATGTTCCAAAATAATATGTTGCAATGCTCCTTATAACTTGAGAGTGCTCGATGGACCATGTTGAACTAGTATCATCGTATTGTTGCAAGTAGTTCCTTTTGATGTCGCAACGCTCCTTATAACTTGAGAGTCTGATGGACCATGTTCAACTAGTATTAGTGGCATGTTGCAACTCAGCTTCTCCTATTGTTTGTTCAGTTTTGAACTTAAATGTTTCAAGTAACTTCCATCTTAGTTCTTATGATTCTACATTCTTTTTTTAATCAACAATGTTGCACCGACATTAGTGCTCTATTTCAATAACTTCAAATGGTATGTTTCAGATTGCTTACATAGTATATGTTTCAGCTTCTTCCATTTCTTGTTTCAACAATTCAAATAATATGTTTTATAATATCTAGTAACACTTTTTTTTGATTTATTTTCATGTGTCTCAATTGTTTTGTTTCACTATTTTTTTCATTTCTGAGACTGTAATCAAATATTGTTCTCTTTCAAATACTTGGGATGATATGTGTTCAGTGCTCTTTTTTAAATACTTGGGATGATATGTTTCAGTCTTTGGAAAAAATTATATGTCTCAGCTTCTCCCATTGTTTGTTTCAGTTTTCGAAATTATATGTTTCAAGTAATTTCCATCTTAGTTGCTTCATTTTTTCTCAAACACTTTCTTATGAATTCTATAAGTTTTTAATCAACCATGTTGCACTGGTAGTAGTTCTCTTTTCAAATACTTCAAATGGTATGTTTCAGCGTTTAAATATTTTATGTTTCAGCTTCTCCCATTATTTGTTTCAGTAATTGAAAAAAAATGTTTCAAATTGTAAATTTAGACTTTGTTGGTGCCTGCCCTCCCATTGCATCATTTAGAGTTGGATAACCCGGACAAATGTTTCACTACTCTAAATGCCCGCAAGTAGCGCACATCCCAATAGAAACTATCGTCTGTTAGCTCGAACATCCTTTTCTTCTTCATACACTACCCCATTTGAAAACAATTCATTTCAGTGAATCGAACCATGAAAGTTTGCATTTACCATCCATGAAAAGATATATAAAAGATGAGCACGAGGATATGGATTATGGGAGCTTTTTATTCATGTCTGCACCTTGATTATTCTCGACCACCTTGGAAACCAAGGTTTGTCCCCGTTTAGGTACTGCATGTGCCTCACATGCTTATGTGTTGTAGTGTCATTAAAATGTATGTATTTGATGCACACCTCTTTGGTGATGTGTTAAATTTTTTTCTAGATCATTGTCCCATTCTTATTTTTATCTCATTATAATTTCTTTCTTATGTGGATCCTTTCAGGGTTTTCTATTGCTAATGAACGATATCTCATTCATCAAGGAGAATTACCGAATTAGCCAAGGAGATCTCATTACTACATTGGTGTAGTTCATCTAGCGATACTAGAGTTCATTGTAGTTGGGTTTCTTATCTCGGGATCTGTTTGGATACTACACACAATTGCATGTGCAGTATGGCAAAAGCACATGAGTCTATTTATGCCATTTCGAGTGTGTAATCGACCATGTTAAAACTGGTATTAGTTGCCTGTTGCAAATATTTAAATCTTATGTTTCAATGATGAAAATCTACATTATTAATATGTTTTTTTTCATTTGCTTCCATAGGTTGTTTCAAGTGGTTTGAAATAATAATATGTTGCAAGTACTTTCATCTTATGTTTTTATGCTCCAAAATAATATGTTGCAATGCTCCTTATAACTTGAGAGTGCCCGATGGACCATGTTGAACTAGTATCATCGTATTGTTGCAAGTAGTTCCTTTTGATGTCATAACGCTCCTTATAACTTGAGAGTCCGATGGACCATGTTCAACTAGTATTAGTGGCATGTTGCAAGTAGTTTCTTATGATGTCTCAATGATCGTTATAACATGAGACTGCCCGATGGACCATATTCAACTAGTAATAACAATTCATCTCTAGTACTAACAATTCATCCCTCTTTTGCCTCCCAATTGGCGCCGTATTTTGTGGACCCTAAGTAGTTTGAATGAACTATGTACCACCTCTGTTTGGTACCAAGTACTTGCTGCTACTCATGACTGAGATGTTTTTCATTTCTGAGACTGTAATCAAATAGTGCCCTATTTCAAATACATGGGATGATATGTTTTAGTGCTCATTTTTAAATACTTGGGATGATATGTTTTAGTGCTAGAAAGTTATGTCTCAGCTTCTCAAATTGTTTGTTTTGGTTTTCGAAATTATATGTTTCAAGTAATTTCCATCTTAGTTGCTTCATTTTTTCTCAAGCACTTTCTTATGAATTCTATAAGCTTTTAATCAACCATGTTGCTTGGCATTAGTGCTCTGTTTCAAATACTTGAAATGGTATGTTTCAAAGCATTCAAATATTTTATGTTTCAACTTCTTCCATTATTTGTTTCAAGTACTCGAAAAAAATATGTTTCAAATGTTTCACTACTCATCCGAAGCAAAGCGCACATCCCAAAGTAGAAACTATCATCTGTGGGCTCACAAGAATATGGTCCACCGGACACTCATGTTATAACGATCATTGAGGCATCATAAGAAACTACTTGCAACATGCCATTAATACTAGTTGAACATGGTCCATCAGACTCTCAAGTTATAAGGAGCGTTGCGACATCAAAAGGAACTACTTGCAACAATACGATGATACTAGTTCAACATGGTCCATCAGGGGCACTCTCAAGTTATAAGGAGCATTGCAACATATTATTTTGGAGCATAAAAAACATAAGATGAAAGTACTTGCAACATATTATTATTTCAAACCTTTGAAACAACCTATGGAAGCAAAAAAAAAAAACATATTAATAATGTAGATTTTCATCATTGAAACATAAGATTTAAATATTTGCAACAGGCAACTAATACCAGTTTAACATGGTCGATTACACACTCAGAAATGGCATAAATAGACTCATGTGCTTTTGCCATACTGCACATGCAATTGTGTGTAGTATCCAAACAGGATCCCGAGATGAGAAACCCAACTACAATGAACTCTAGTATCGCTAGATGAACTACACACGTAGTAATGAGATCTCCTTGGCTAATTCGGTAATTCTCCTTGATGAATGAGATATCGTTCATTAGCAATAGAAAACCCCGAAAGGATCCACATAAGAAAGAAATTATAATGAGATAAAAATAAGAATGGGACAATGATCTAGAAAAAAAAATTTAACACATCACCAAAAGAGGTGTGCATCAAATACATACATTTTAATGACACTACAACACATAAGCATGTGAGGCACATGCAGTACCTAAACACCTAAACGAGGGACAAACCTTGGTTTCCAAGGTGGTCGAGAATAATCAAGGTGCGCACATGAATAAAAAGCTCCCATAATCCATATCCTCGTGCTCATCTTTTATATATCTTTTCATGGATGGTAAATGCAAACTTTCATGGTTCGATTCACTTCGAAATGAATTGTTTTCAAATGGGGTAGTGTATGAAGAAGAAAAGGATGTTCGAGCTAACAGACGATAGTTCCTATTGGGATGTGCGCTACTTGCTTGACGAGAGTAGTGAAACATTTGTGCGGGTTATCCAACTCTAAATGATGCAATGGGAGGGCAGGCACCAACAAAGTCTAAATTTACAATTTGAAACATTTTTTTTCAATTACTTTGAAACAAATAATGGGAGAAGCTGAAACATAAAATATTTAAACGCTGAAACATACCATTTGAAGTATTTGAAAAGAGCACTACTACCAGTTGCAACATGGTTGATTAAAAACTTATAGAATTCATAAGAAAGTGTTTGAGAAAAAATGAAGCAACTAAGATGGAAATTACTTGAAACATATAATTTCGAAAAACTGAAACAAACAATGGGAGAAGCTGAGACATATAATTTTCCAAAGACTGAAACATATCATCCCAAGTATTTAAAAAGCGAGCACTCGAACACATATCATCCCAAGTATTTGAAAGAGAATAATATTTGATTACAGTCTTTAAATGAAAAAAAATAGTGAAACAAAACAATTGAGACACATGAAAATAAATCAAAAAAAGTGTTACTAGATATTAGTAAAACATATTATTTGAATTGTTGAAACAAGAAATGGAAGAAGCTGAAACATATACTATGTGTTAATGAAACATACCATTTGAAGTTATTGAAATAGAGCACTAATGTCGGTGCAACATTGTTGATTAAAAAAGCATGTAGAATCATAAGAACTAAGATGGAAGTTACTTGAAACATTTAAGTTCAAAAAACTGGAACAAACAATAGGAGAAGCTGAGTTGCAACATGCCACTAATACTAGTTGAACATGTCCATCGGACTCTCAAGTTATAAGGAGCGTTGCGACATCAAAAGGAACTACTTGCAACAATACGATGATACTAGTTCAACATGGTCCATCGGGCACTCTCAAGTTATAAGGAGCATTGCAACATATTATTTTGGAGCATAAAAAACATAAGATGAAAGTACTTGCAACATATTATTATTTCAAACCACTGAAACAACCTATGGAAGCAAATGAAAAAAACATATTAATAATGTAGATTTTCATCATTGAAACATAAGATTTAAATATTTGCAACAGGCAACTAATACCAGTTTAACATGGTCGATTACACACTCGTAAATGGCATAAATAGACTCATGTGCTTTTGCCATACTGCACATGCAATTGTGTGTAGTATCCAAACAGGATCCCGAGATGAGAAACCCAACTACAATGAACTCTAGTATCGCTAGATGAACTACACCACAGTAATGAGATCTCCTTGGCTAATTCGGTAATTCTCCTTGATGAATGAGATATCGTTCATTAGCAATAGAAAACCCTGAAAGGATCCACATAAGAAAGAAATTATAATGAGATAAAAATAAGAATGGGACAATGATCTAGAAAAAAATTTAACACATCACTAAAGAGGCGTCCCATGCACATATAATGATATCTAGTAGATATACTTATTCAAGTGCAATGTTATTCTTTAATAAAAGTGAATGTCTTAATATGTCTTACATAAGCACAACTTACTGTCTCGTTCAACTATAACTTAATGTGTCTTCTTTGTATATATGTTTCTTAACATTTTAGCTAGAAAAATCTATAGCTTTAATTTTGTTCTTTTTTATTAGGAACAACTTCACTACTGCCATATATTTTTACATCTCTAGTGAAGATAAAGGTAGGAGAAATCAGCTAAGGTCTCACAGACATATATTATGGACAAATTACGAGATGTTGAATTGATATTGAGTAGTTGTACTACCCTCACTAACATATTAGTTGAATTCAAATAATTAAACATCACATGCCATCGAGTGGGAGAGGAGTGTTTTAGAAGTAGATCAAGCGAGCATTCACTGCCTACATCCTTTTATTTATGCATTCACTGTCGCCGCTCAGCAATCTCCAATTAGCCTATCAATCTATACCATCATCAATAAATGAAAGAGAATCCGCTGCCCAAGGTTTAAACATCCCAACATGGCTACAAAATCAATCCAAAGCTTGCAGTGCAGGCAAATAAAGCGGCAAGAACACACCAACCTGGCACTAGCAGGCTAACAGCCGCGGCACACGCAAGGCAACAAGCAAATGATGGCGGCGAGGCTTGCCTCCGTCTCTATTCCCCTCATTCTGCTCTTCGTCGTTGTCCATGCCGCCGGCTCCCACGCGCCGCTGGCCTCCAAGACCATGGACCAGACCTGTGCCAAGACCACGTCAGGAATTTTTCTACTTGCATCAAAATCGGAGAATGAACTATTGTATTCCCTTGGAATTCCCCTTGGAATAGAAACTTGTCACACCCTTCTCAAAATAGAAACTTGTTCAGTCATTTTAACAAACACGTAGAACGGTAGAACATGACTTACATTGCACGGAGCCACAGTACAACTTGGAAGCTCCTAGGCACAATAGTTGCCTCCCTCCCTGCTGCCCCGGAACACCACAGAAGCTCAATGGCTGGCTGGGCACAACACACCTCCGGCAAGCCAGGCGTGGGTGACGCCCGAGACACCGCAGCAGCTCGGCGGCAGTTGGCCACGCTGGTGCGACGAGCGGTACCCCACCCTTGGCGTTGGTTGATTTGCATCACCCATTGAGATCCAGGAGCTGGGAGCGACGGCGGTACCCACCCTTGGAGCCCTGACCCCAGCAGCAGGCGTGGGCGGCATCGGGCGGGGACGGCAAGTGCATCGTTGGAGCGGGGCGGTGGCGGGGCGCCGTGCGGGCGGCGGTTAGCAGAAGGCGGTGGTGGGAGCGAAGCCGAGCTGCAGTTCGTGCGGGGAGGCGGCGCCCGACAGCGAGGCCGACGGAAGACGGTAGGAATTCCATGGGCTGGTGGGCCGGCTTGCACGGGCGTCCGGACGGAAGCCAGTTCCGGACGTCCGGGCGCTATCGCGCGGGACGGGGCAGAAAGCCAATGCGGACAGGGAGGAGCCACAACGAGCTGTTGGACCAACTAGATGGGCTAGGGAGATTTGCAACCCACGAACGGCAGCGTCCGGCCGGCCGGACGCCCGGTTAGAATAGTTACCGATCCTTTTAATGACACCTAGCTTTAACAATTCTAGTCCATGTTCAATTGCACGCCAAGTTTGTGAGGCCTCACCTGCAGGCAATGAGTTTAACAACATGCCCTCAGGGAAGTATTTCGCTTTCAGAACTCTAGCACAAAGACTATTAGGGAAGGCTATCAATCTCCATGCTTGGCGAGCAAGAAGAGCTTGATTAACAAGTCTGAGGTCCTTAAAACCCATACCTCCAAACTTTTCTGGCATTATTATTTTTCTCCCATGGAATCCATTGTACCTTCCTTCTACCACTTTCAGCACCCCACCAAAAAGCTCGAATTTGCTTCATGAGTTCATCACACAATGATAAGGCCAACTTGAAGTCACTCATAATATATACCCATGATAAGCCCAAGATTCGGCGCAAGATTGCTATTGACATAAGAGACATCAAAAGTCGTGTTGTAGAGGTGCATGACCGGCGCCGCAGGTACGAGGTTAACCACAGAGTTGTAGAGCTCGACATCATAAGAGACATCAAGTTTATATATTTTTTTTTTAAAAAAAGTATTACACCCCGTCCAATAGATTGACTTCCAAACCGATCGTCGCAATTACATACATATATAGTTAGCACAACGATTAATAATACTCTCACGACCAAACCTTGATCAAATCCTCTCCAATATTAAAATGAAGAAAAAAAAAAAAAACCACCGACGACGTCATATGGAGACGCTGTTGGGTATCCCTTTGCCGGTGACCCCCTTCTCCTTGCCGCCGACGTTGCCGACGTCCGAGAACAGCAGCGTGTAGGGCACCTTGGCGGGTCCCCTGCGGTTCTTGAGGGCGGGTCCTTGTTCCTCTCCGTGACCAGCTTCTCCACCCGGGCGGAGCTCCTCCCGAACCTGCCGAGCAGCTGCAGCACCACGCCGTCGTCCGTCCACGTCGTGGTGGCGCGCTGGCCCAGGTAGAGCTCGTCGGAGGTGTGGTTGGAGAGCACCTCGATGAGCGTGAGGCCGGCGTGGTGGTGAAGCGGTCGGGCACCGTGTCGAGGAAGAACCTGTCGGGTCGGCCTCCAGCTGCGCCATCTCCGGGGACTCGGGAGCGGCACGAACCGGCGGCACCGGGTGGGGCGGTTGGGCATGAAGCCGGCGTAGCCGTACTGGCCGAAGTTGACGGCGGCGTGCAGCGCGGAGGCGATCCAGATGAGCGTGGACAGCGACTCGGCGAGGTTGGCGACGGTGTCGAGCTCCAGCCAGCACGCGGCGTCGCTGGCGGTCGCCGTGCCCGACGGTGCGCACGTCGTGCCACCACGCCTGCAGCTCGGCGTCGGCGGCCACCGCGGCGTCGGAGTGGTAGAAGTGGGCGCAGTAGCTGCTTACCCAGCCGTCGATGGCGCGCCACACGTCCATGCCGTCCACCGCGTACGGGTAGTCCTCGACGTGCAAGGTGGTGACGCCGGAGGCGGCGTCCCTGGACGCCATCCCCTCTTGACGAGCTCGTTGGGGAGGGCTTGCTCCGTGAACCTCCACTGGGGGTAGATCGCCGAGGACATCTCCATGGCGTACTTCCCCGGGAACATGGTCCTCTCCAGGATGCCGCCGGCGCTGAGCAGGATGCTCCTGGCCATCGTGTTGATCTGCATGTTGTCCTTGAAGTGTGGCTCCAGCAGCTTGTGGATGGGGTGCATGGCGCTCAGATGCCTCTTGGTGGCGATGATGAAGGGCTCCACCGTCGCGTGCGTGAACAGCCAGTGGCTGATGAGCTGATGGTAGCCTGAATCATTCACCGAGACATGGGCCTTGGCAAGCCACCACAGATGTCCATCGGCGCCTTGACTCGCCGGGAGGAAGACCCTGCTCATCTCGCCGTCGCCGGCGCCATCAGGCAGGCTGAGCTCGATGACGAGAGGCTTGAGGGTGCCGTCGTCCTTGAGGAAGAGCAGCGTGCGCGAGGCGTAGACGCACACCCCTTGCTGCGTGTTGATGCGCCGCAGGTACGGCATCAGGTAGTCATGGTGGTCAAGAATGTACAGCCTCTTCTCTTCTAATGCCTGCACAAGCACTAGTGTTGAGACAGAACTGTCTTCTAGATCTGAAACACAAATTTGATGGATGGATGGATGGATGAGATACCTTTTGGACAGTTCGTCCTTGGAGCTGCCTCTCGATATTCGCAGCGGTGATGGAGCTCTGCTTGCCTCCTCTGCTCACCGGCGGGAACACCTCTAGTCTCTTGATCACCACTGGGTTGAGCCCCGCCAGCATCTCCCTCGCGAATTCCTCGTCGCTGCGCCATGCCTCTGGCTCACTCTCGATGACTTGAGGGTTGGGGAACTTGACGGGCGTCTCCTTGACCATCTTGGACACCTGCCCATCCACGACCGGCTGCTGGGGCTTCCTGTACAGGTCGCCCTTGAGCTGCTCGAAGGACCTGAAGCTGTTGATGTTGCCATGGAAGAGCGCCTTGGACTCTGCCAGGACGAAGTGGGTGACGGCCTGCACCGCCAGCATGAGCACCTCGGCGAGCTTGGTGGGGCTGAAGCGCTCGTCCGGCGGGATGTAGAAGTCGAGGTTGATCATGTGCTTGCGCGTCTCCGTCACGCCGTCCGTCTTGAAGAGAGGGCGGCGGCGGCGCGGCAGCGGCGTGGGTACGGGTACATGGAGCTGATGCCGCCGAGCACCGGCCGGACGTGCTCCTCCTTGTCCGGGTTGCCCAGATCGTTGTAGTAGTCGTAGTCGTAGACGCGGTCCCAGTCCTTGAGCTCGCCGCGGCCGCTGCCACGGGAGGCTCCGCAGCTCCTCGTCGCGCAGCAGACGCAGGGCCTCGGGGTCTTGTCAGGGAGGTAGCTCTGCCGCCGCCATTGCCAATCAGGCACCTAGCTAGCTAGCTGACTGATGGATGAAACTAAGGCGAATTATTTACCGTGTTGATGAAGAAGACGCGGTCGGCGTTGGTCTTCCTGTAGGGGTAGACCCAGGAGTTGCAGTCGAAGTGGATGGTCCGGCCGTCGTTGGGGAGGACCAGCTGCACGTAGCGGAGGAAGAAGTGATCGTTCGAGGCCGTTCTTGACGACGGCGGCGCCTGGCGTGCCGAACTTCGGCGTCCACGAACAAGGTGACCTGGTGCGTCATGATGGTCGTCTTCACGGCGCCCTGCCGGCTTGGTCTTGTTGCCGTTCGCGGCGGCGCCTCCAAGCTCAGCCTCCCTTGCCCGTGTCTGCGCGCGCAGTTGAATTCATTGAAATTGAGATCGGACGACGACAATTAGGTTAGCAAGATTAATTCATTTCCTGAGGGGAAACCAAGAATGGACCCGTTCGAGCCGTTTGAACCCCGACCTGCCCCTTTCGGGCGACGGCGGCGCCGCTTCCACCCCGGCGTCGATCTCCCTGCTCAGCCTCTCCCCCTCCAATCCAGCACCACCTACGAGTTCCCCACCTCCGGATCTACTGCCCCATGGGTGTTCTTCGAGCCCCAGCCGCCGGAGGCCTCTTCGGCCTTGCCGGCCACCATGGGCGCCATGGCGGCCTCCCAGCTGCAGCAGCCCGCCCCAGCTGCTGCCACCCGCCCGTCGGGGACCTCCCGTGCAGCCACTGCTGTGTGCGGGGAGGTTGCTGTAACCCCTGCGCGGGTCCATGGTCGCTGCTCGTCCGGCGCCGTCGGACCTCGTCGTACAGCCGTCCCGGTCTCCATGGTCGCCCGGCACCGGCGGCACCGCGTGGTCGAGCCGCGTCGTGCGGCCATCAGCTCGGCCTCGGCACCCAGCTCGTCGCCCCAGCTCCTATGTCGCCGGGCTCAATGTCGCCCCCTGCTCGTCGCCCCTGCCTCCCCGGCTGCCTCTGAAGATGTGTCCCGGGTCGCCGTCGTGGCGCCCAAATCGCCTACGGGTGCCGCGGTCGGGCCAGGGCTGTGCACCGCGGATGCATCCGCCACCAGTGCCGCCCGGCATCGGCGCCGGACGTGGCTTCCACGGCTGCGTCGACGGCCTTGGCTGGGCTGCAGGCGTGGCGGGCGTTCCTCCCCCGTCCTTGCCCGCGGGGAAGTCGTCTCCAGCGGGCTGCATCAAGGTTCTATCGGTTGCGGAACCATATTTCCCCATCGCGGGAAGATCCAAGGAGATGAGGTGGGTGGACAACTTCTCGGTGTGCTCGGACGATGAGGACGAGGTCGTCGAGCGGAGGCCCTCACCGCCGTCTTGCGGCGCGGCTTGCCATCCACTCCCCGCCCGGGTTTGACCCAAAGCTCCGGTTCGGATCGCTCCCGATGGTGGTCATGCCGACCTCGGTGCCACCGGCACGCGATGTTGGTGTCGCCCGGAGGGAGGCTGTCGGCATGCCGCAACCGCGGCGGCGGCGTCGTCGTCGTCGCTGCCAGCCCCAGCGCGCGGAGGAGGCCGGGAGTGGGTGCCGTCGTTCAACCACCGCCTTGCCCAAAGAATGTCGGCGACCCTCTATGGGGGCCGGAGCCGTTAGGGTGCCCTGCGCCCTTACGGCTTGGTCCCGCACCGGTCTCGCGTGTTCCTCGCACACCCGCGCCTCAGCCGCAACCGTCGCGCTCCGCCGCGACGGGTGTTGTCAACAGAGTGAGCCAGCCCCTCCGCCGCCCGGCGGACGCGGATGGCTTCACACTGCAGGAGAGGCGTAGGCGTCGCCGCCGCCACGCCTCTCCTCTCCCCCGTCGTATGCGGCCGGTGCCGCCTTCTCTCGTCGGCCTATGCTTCAACTGTTTGGTCGATGATCACATTGTCGCACAGTGCGCTGGCCCTTCACGCTGCCTTCTTTGCCTTAGCAAGAGGCAATCGGCAAGGACTGCAAGCTTCGACGTCGTCGCACACCCCAGCACCCCCTTGTCAGCCAGGCGACGGAGCCACGCCCGCGCCCACTCCCTCCAAATCGCCGCGGCGGCGTCGGCCGTGGCGAGGGCTTGGGAGCTCTGGGGGCATCCAGGCCGCAGACGGCTACACTCCTAGTCGGACAAATTCTTTGTCCGGCCCCTTCGACACCGTTGCCGCTTCGCCCGTCGAGGCGGCTCCCGATGCCGAAGGTTGCCACCGCACCGAGGTACGCGGACTGCATCGACCCGTTGGCGTTCAGACCGCGGGTGGCCGGAGTCTCCCCTTCGGGGGACAATGCTTGATGAGATCGCGGTTCGTGCTCTGGCCGCCCTCTCTTGCAGGACATCCGCTCTTCAGCACCAAGACCCCAGCGCAGCCGACCGGTGGGCTGACCTTGTGGCGGCGGAGTTTGCGACCTGTACGTCCGAGGCGACTCCATCCTTGCAGGATGAACCTGCTGCCCCCTCGCAGCCATACCCGGAGTCTTGCGAGGATGAGGTTGTCACCACTGCCCCTCGGAGCCGACTCGAGTCTTCCGAGGATGAGGCTGTCGCCACCTTTGCGCCGCCGAGCCCGACGTCCCGGCAGCAAGAGATTGAAGGCGGGGTGTGTGTGCCGTTGGCATCACCACTTCTCAAGTCGGGCCGCGCTTGCGTCGGGCGCGCACTCCGCCTCCACCCACACCTGGCGTCGTAGTGGCGCATCGCGGCGCGTCCGAGGGCGGCCAATGCGACTTTGCGGGCCCGAACCTCTTGCTCCATAAGTTGGGCTTCGAAGTGGACGCGGGTGAGGCTCAGCGGCAGTTGAGGAGAAGCTCAGTCCGTCTTCAGGCGTGGCATGCCGCCGGCTAAGCGGCGCCGTTCGAGCTACTTCTTGATGGTCGTCGTTTCGACCTCTCCGCTATGGACCTCAATCTTGAGGGGATCGCCGACGAGGAGACCTAGCTAAGCTATCGGTGGGTTGGCTTGTCGCAAATTGGTCAATATGTAATCCCAGTTGATGTATCCAGTAGTGGTTAGGTTTGCATCGGTAATGGTTTGGTTACCGTTGCTTCTTGTTATTTGAACTTTATTCTACTTAATGAAATACGCGCAACGGCGTGGTCGCAAAAAAAACAATTAGGTTAGCAAGCAAGTAGGTACTTGGATCCATCTGGCGTCTTTGCTGAAGACGCGGGCGTGGTGGTCTTCCCCGGCACCGACAGGCCAAAGTGGCGAGGACACGACCACCGTGCCATGGATGGCGGCGTGGTTCTCCGGCGCATGAGCCGGCCTCCGTTGGTCCCAAAAAGAAGGGCATTTGCATTCGCCGATCGACGACAAAGATTTATATATCTAGTCTAGCTATCAAAGGGATGAGCACTAGCAACCTAGGTAGTAGGACTGCCCTAGCTAACAGTAACACCTGACCTGACCTGGTTCACTCCTGATCATCCGGTGTTTCAAACAAGAGGCCAATCCCAAGCACTTATATACATGGTGACATGCATGGGGACAGATAGATGGATGGACATGGACTATAGTATATTCTTTGAGTGCAGCTATAGGGAGGGATGAGCTAATTAGGACACTCGGCAACTGACCGTTAACGGCTGCTACTAACGTCAATTTAAAATTTTGTTTGCCCGGTGTTTTTAACGTTTGCCCAATGCCCCGCAGAAAGCCCTCGGCATACCTCTAGTTGCCGAGCGTGTTATGTCGAGGGTTACCCTGGGCAAACCGTTTGCCCAGGGTATTTCCTTAATTGCCGAGGGCTTGAGGCACTGGGCAAACGTCTGTAATCTGGTAGCGTAAGTACCATCATTTATTTATGTGGATCGATTGATTCTGGACTGTGCTGCATGAGCAAGAAAAGGTAAAGGCCAGGCCAGGGAAATGTGTGCCAGCCTTCCTCTAGCTCGGTGCATGTGTGCATCTGATGCTGGCTGCTGCTGCTGCTCGATCATTCTATGCTTTTGTCAGTTTAGTGGGGGAGCTATTGGTATTTGGGGACGGGACCGGGACAGGACGCAGCGTACTACCACTGACTAGCTCAGCAATTAGCAGCAGTGAATTAAACTGAAAGTGATCGAGCTTGTCCTAGAGACCACGGAATTAACAGATCAGCGTGTGTATGTGCTGCTGGACATATACATGCATTCATTTCCCAATGTTGTTTGGCATTGACTGTTCCAAGGTTCAGTGTGAAAAGCACTGCGTCGTCACTGCTTCAATTCCTTCCTTTCTTTGCAGGTTTGCGTAGGTGTTTTTGGATCATATGGATCCGATCGGATGTGTCGCTTTCTGAGACTTATCCTTCCTTCCTTGTTTTATTTATGAATATGAATGAATACTCGTGTAAGGCCGGATCGGGCCTTTACAGATACGGCTTAGGCAAAGCAAGCCGTATTGCATTGCAATGACAGCCAACGCTGAACCTCCTGATTAGGATTAACTAGTCCTTCAACCCGTGCTATCGCACGGGTTAGAATTAATCTTAGGAGACACTAACTAATAGAAATCACTTACATTAAAAATACTCTTCACAAATGTTCTAAAATAATAGCTACATAGTAGGTATACTCTATGGTCTTGATAATCAATTAATGATTTAGGTATTCTGAGCTTTCTAATTAATTAGATACATCAGCTATTAGTGATTATAGTCTACCAATATGAATCTTTTAGTTTCTTCTATCTTTTAATTTCTAACTTTTTTTCATGAGTAATAATTTATAGGATTAGTATTTTTTCAAGTATGTGTCTAGTGGAAACATAAACTTATAGTCTATAAACCCTTATCACTTTATGTCATATCATAAAAATATGTATTTTACTTTGATCACATGTTCATTGTATCTATCATTAACCTTTTCTATTTTTTGTTAAAAGAATAGTGTAGGTCCTAGTACATCCTCTTAGTTCTTATAATGTCATAAATAGTTGTTTCACCATACACCATGGCACTCATGAAGTCGAATTCATTATATTGTATTAATATTGTTTTATTATACAAATAATCACTGAAATTAAACTACTAATATTAATATGATATACAATCAAATTATTTAAGACTTTTTCGAGATTACAGCTTGCAAAAATTATTATTGTGAGTATTAATTTAACTTAAAGTGAAGTGTAAGTATCATTACCAAAGAATGTTGGGTTAGGTTGGCTACCCCAGCCAGCCTGGATACTCTAGAGGCACCCCTCAGGTCTGAGTTCGAATCCCAAGTGGGAGCTTAATTTCAGGCTGAGGTATTATTAAAAATACCAAAAATATTAGGGTGGGGGTTTCCCTTCGACTCGGTCAAAAAAGTGTAAGTATCATTACTATATGATTTACTAATGATATTTTTCTCGTTAGGTAACCTTGTATATTATCCTAATGATAACATAGCTTTGTGCATCGTTTCAAATTAATATTAATAGAAGTGTGTATTTCAAATAGATTTGTGCATATATTGTGCATACGGATGTTGAACTATTTTTCATATTAGCATTGACATGTAGATTTGAGAGATTTGTGTGCATCCTTTTATTAACGGTTGAGATTGATATTTAGATTGAAATTATATAGCTACATATATTACATTACATTACCTTTTCATAGTGCCCCATATGGTTAATTTGAATCCAAACTTAGCGGTCATTATATAGTTTATAAAAAGAAATATCATCAGATTAGTTGTCTTTCATATTGTCGAGGTTTATATTTTTTTTTTTTTTTCATATAGGCATTATTTATAATCGCATGGATTATGATGGTCCCATAAAATTTTTAGCATCACTAACATATAAACTTGAAGTAAATAATGAAATTGTATTAAAGTGAACAAAAATTATAAGCTACGGTCTATAGGGATTATATCAAGACCTTTGTTTGTTCACAGTAATCCGTAAACGGTACTATATAACTTAAGTACACGGAGGAGAAGACAAATTAAATTGTAATTATAGGATGTCCAAATTTAATATATTCTGGGAGAAAAATTAAAATGTAATTTTGGGATATGACCATACTTTTAGCATACAGGTGCAACCGGTGTTAGCATTGGTGTAGATGCCATGGATGACAGACGGTCGTGGCACCGTCCGTTTTTCGCATCGCACGGACGCCCCACGTACATACATATAGGGGAGTTCAGGTTCGTGAACGGCTCAAGTACGGATAATGGCCGCTTGCTCGATTCCGTGAACTTGCACGTATGTATATATGGCGAGTTCAGGTGCATGGCGACCAGGCAGCTTCATGCCCTCCCCGCACGCCTCCTCACAGTGATGATCAACCGCCTCAGTCCTCGCGCGCGCATCCAGCAGTGACATCTGCCGCCTTCTCGATCATCTGGCTCTGCCAGAACTGTGACACCAGCCAATGAGCATGCTGTTATGAAAGATTAGATCGGAGAAGAGAATAATCAATCAGATTAGTTTTTTTTTTCTCCCACACCGTGGAGGAATCCGATGCCAAGGGCACGCCCGCCAACGCAAGCCCCCTGATCATCATTCGATCTTGTGCCTCCTCAGCTCGATCCAACAATGTCCTACTGGTGCCCTCCCCCTTCGTTGGTGGAGAAGCCACGCCACCACGACGGATCAGGGGATGAGGTGCACGGCCTAGGCCCCGGAGGTTATGGGATGGTGGTTGATAATTAATGTATCTATTTTTTTCCTTCTTTCTTGTGCGTACATTGTAAAATAAATAACAGATTTATTTTATTTTTTTTCTTATTTTACCTATATTAATAGAATGGCAGAGTGGGTAATTTTTTAGAGAAGAAAAAAGATCTAATGGTTACGGATCGCCAGAGTCTATAGATTTAACCCCCTTTCACCTCCTTTTGCAGCTTGTACTCATCAGCAAGCAGCTCACCGAGCTTGGGGAGGAGGCTTGGCAATGCCCCAAGCGCGATCTCCATTGGTCTTCCTTGGCACAAGAGCAAAGGTTGTCGGTGTGTGTTTGTGTGCAGTGAGCAATTAATGGTGCTTGGAGTTGAGTAGCGGTGCTCAATGTAGCTTATGACAGAAACGCGACGGAGGGGAGGTCTCGGGGATGGTGGCCGAGGCCATGTTACTCGCTTCGGTGCAGCTGCCAGTTATTTCTAAAGAATTCGCCTCTCCAGCCTGTGTGCACGTTGCTGCCCTTGAAAGGCGCTCATTGTCAACTGTAAGGGAGAACTGCAATTAGAAGTGCCTACAATAAAACGTAACAGACTATTATGTTAAGGATCACATGGCTACATACGTAAGAACGTTTTAATTAGTGTAGTAGCAGTTGATATAATCACCAACTTGTTGCAAATATACTAGTTGTTAGTCGGCGGGGCCGGGCGGAGATGGATCGAGCAAATGGTGCCAAAACTTTTCTTCCTGCTGCCATGAAGTTGAGAGGGATGACAGGGCCGAAATTGGTAGTTTTTTGTTGTTCTGTGAAAGTT
Source organism: Hyparrhenia diplandra (assembly GCA_015847255.1). Taxonomy (NCBI): domain Eukaryota; kingdom Viridiplantae; phylum Streptophyta; class Magnoliopsida; order Poales; family Poaceae; genus Hyparrhenia; species Hyparrhenia diplandra. The sequence continues at coordinate 239,621 of JADLZK010007818.1, forward strand.
CGTAACACTGAAAGTCGAACCGAGGCATATATTAATTGGTAATGGTCGATCTCGTTGCAAATCTTGTCTTAGTGGTCACATTTTGCTTTCAGTTAACTAGTCCATCAACCCGTGCTCGCACGGGCTAGAATCTTATAAGGCATTCAACATTAGTTACTATATAATGTCTTTGATAATAATAAATTACTCATATTAAATTATATTGTTCTCTCTTAGTTCATTTTGTAACAGTTGTCACAATGAATATTATGTAGTCTTTGTGATAAACATATCAATTATTGATCTATTTGCTTATGATGTCATGAATCTAATTTTTTTATTTTCATTTAGTACCCATTTTAATTGCTAAGATTTGTAGCCCTAAAATTAAGTTGGAACTCTCATTTCATTTTATATCTTTTACTCACATCCTTTGGCACTTTCAAGAATAAAGTCTTTTTAAACCTATACTACATCGCTTAAGATTAGTTTAGAGCTTGATAGGAGATATAGGATTGGTAGTAATGCTATCATCAAGAGAATATTAATATTTAAGCCTTATAATTTCTATTTGTACCAAAGCAATCTCAAATGCCACAAAGATATAGCCACCTGTATTCAACACTGTCCTACCTGCATACTTCTCAAAATGTTTGAATTTTATTATGAAAGAGTGATTTATGCAGTAATGGTTACACTATCGATATATATTGTGCGAAATGTTTTAGCTAAGGTGTATAAATATCTCAAAAGTAATCTGGCCTTATACAATGTCATGGTTGTCAATAATTTTAGTATTTTTGTAGTATCATTGATGTATAATATATTTTGTAGGGTTGCTGAACATAACATATTTATCTCTCTCATACATGCATGTGGATTTTATACGCATGATGTCACAATATGTGTTGTTACTTTAATTAAATTTAAAATATTGACATTAAAAGGAGTGGATAATATAGGAACATGTAGATTCTTTATGGTAATTTAAATATTGTTTTGTAACATAATGTGTTGATAAAGTGGTTAGATGTAATTTTAAGGATTTGAGGATGTAATAGCATGAGGATAATTGGATGAAAATCTATATCTACTTTAGAACATGTTTCTCAATTGCACAAGTGAGTAACTTAAAACAAAGATTCATAGGTTACCTTAGATTCATTTACACATTCACATAGGTAGGTAATTATTTCTAAAATAGCATGTGTCATCTACATTTCTAGATGTATATTAACTAATAGTACATATTTTGAATAGATGAATGGTAATGGTATTTCTCCAAACCTTGAAAAATCATAATGGTACCAATCCGAATAACTGAATGATGCTAGTTTTTTTTTTATAACAGCAGATATGGGTAATTTTTTTAAAAACATAAGAGATCCGATAGCTACGACTATTGACAAATGATGATATAGCTACTATCTGTTCGCCAAAGGCTAGATGTCTATGATTATCATGAGAGCTCATAGAGTTTTTTCCCTTATAGCGAAAAAACGTTGAAAATTAACGTGAAGACTGATAAAATTTACCAAGATATATGAGATTTGTTACGTTATAGTAGACTTATTAGCTAGGCAACCTTGGTATTTGTCGGCCGGGGTCCTGGGAGAGAAATTAATGCAAGTAAGTCCCGGTACTTAACTTAATTGCATGCTTCCGTTGGTACATTTAATAAGTGTCATTTACGCTTCTTGAGAAACAACTTTAACTAATTTTATATTAAAAAATTTTAATAGGGCTGTTTGGTACAGCTTTTTTCAGCAGCTTCACAAAACTAAAAACAACTTCACCCGCTAGGCGGTGTGCGCCCATAGCTTCAATCGTGAAGCTCCGGTTTTTCCGCTGAGAGAAGAGAGAGAGAGTAACGAAGCCGAAAATTGCAGCCTTCACCCGCTTTTGTCCGACACAGATGGGTCCCAAAGGGGCCAAGACAGGTTTGCCCCTACCAACCATTGATTGGGTCGCGGTGTCGGCACCGGTGGCCCAGTGGTCCGGTCGAGGCCGCCGGAGAGCTCACGGATGCCGGGGTTCGGTTTAGAAGCGCAAAGTCAGGGCGAGGCCGTGCCGAGCGGGGCCGCCCGGTGTGTGGAGGCAGGGCGCGCGAGCTGCCGGACGGCCGGAGAGTTTGCATGGACGCCCGGGCGGGCCAGAGGGCCACTACACCACAATACCATAATTACCGTCGGATGGTCCGACGCTGAAAGCCACATATAGCATCGACGATCTAACCCTAAGAACATATAGCATCAGACTTCAGCCGACACCGTAAGTCCCGATGCTAAAACTCTTTAGCGTCCGACTAGGCTTTTAGTGTCAAACAGTCTATTGCACGGCAATATTTTTAGCGTCAGACCATCCACGGCAATATTTTTAGCGCCGGACCATCCATGGCAATATATATTTGGGCGCTGCAGCTCGCCTCAGCGGGGGGCACGTGCAAGGCCGCAAGAGAGCATGCACTTGTCGGGGCTCGACTTGGAGTGGCAAATAGGAGGCACGGTCCGGCGGGCAGCGCATGCAAGACGGATTTGCGGAGAGGGAAGAAAAGCTTGTTGTGCGGTGGGGGGTGGTCGATGCATGCGGGCATGGCGTCAACGGATGAGGATAAGGTCGAGACGGGAACGAAAATAGAAAAGAAGGGTATTTCAGTCATTTTGTCCACTACTAGAAGCTGTTTTGCCAAACACGGACACAAACCGATTCAACTTCGAGCTGCTTTTTTTTTATCCAAAGCTATAAAAAGTTGATTCACCGATGAAACTGTGCCAAACAGGCCCTTGGTTGAATTTATTTCTTCAAAAAAAAAGATTGAATCTAGTTTTTTAACAAAATTATTCGAAGACATAAATGTTACACATATTTTTTACAAATTGAGTCAAACTTATGGTACGCACATCATCGATGAAACTTAGGAACTAAGGGAGTATATCTGAATTGCAACTTGTAACAAGCAGGTTGGAGAGGCGCCGCGTCAAAGGTGTGTAGGGAATTGCAAGTTACGTTGGAGCAAGAGCAGAGACACGATGAGAACCTACTTATTACGTCCGTCATTGTTTAAATTGACGCGCGACCGCCTCGGCATGTGACAACTAAATTAAACCCAGTTATTATATACATTTATATGTTCTGATCGATCGATACGCACGCTTTGAATTGGAGATTCAACTCGCTAGTATGCGCTTAGTTCGAGAGGAAAGCTAGTGCCGTGTACGTCGTCCACTACACCACAACCCTTAATCGACTTTTCAGTCCGTTGTTACAGGAGGTTTATAGCAACTTTCAGTCCGTGGCTAAAAGTTATAGCAACGGACCTCTGCAGATGCGAATGAAGCCGTGGTTATATGTATATAGCGACGGACCAACTTTTAGCAACGGACCATTTAACGGTAAACCTAGGCCAGCTGTAGGCAGACTGGCCGGACATTGTTTATGAGAAGCGTTTGGAGACGGAACACTGCACTCTAGATATACATACATACGTATGCAAAAGAGCGTAAGCAGAAGAGCGTAAGCACGAATCTAGATCTCCAACATAGGAGAGTAATAACATTATGTTTGTGGGGAGGGAAATGCAAGTCTAATGCAGGTTCTTTCTGTTAGCAACTATAGAAGTAATAACATTATGTTTTTTTATCTCGATTGATGTGTTCTGGGCAACGTGCAAGCACGTTCTCGGCATTGGAGATTGATTCAACTTGCAAGTATGGTTGATATTATCAAAATTATCAACTTGGTAGCATTGGTAACTAGTGGTTCGTTCCATATATAGTATATGTTTGAAAAGCATTGAGATTCGGATGGGGCGTGCAGCTGCAGCTGCCTCGAAAAGATCGGTGTTGTTGATGTACTTTAATTTGCTCTGCTGCTTGTTATAAGGTAAAGAATGGCATCTCCAATGGCGAGAACACGTGCTTTTGCATGTTGTTATAGCCCGCAAAAGCCGCGCTTGTCGTATCCAGGAGCAAGATGCATGGGATCTTTAGGCATGGATTCACATTGACAGTTTTGGAAGCATGCAATTAAGCACCTCACTAGACTTTCATTTGTTTCTACGATCCGACAGGATGCACACGCGCCTAGCTAAGGTGTCTGCTCTGATAAATAGTTTTACGTTGTTTTATCCATCTTTAAAGCATTTCAGTTTTTTTTTTTTTTTTTTTTTTGGAAAAAGAAACTTTTATTACTTTCAACCAATTACATCGAGGTGATACAACGACTTGAAAATTCCTAGACTTTGCCCTTGGGCACATAGTCTACAATAGTTCAAACATCCATGCACACTAATGACTGTCAATCCTAAGACTAGACCGCCACCCATGTGCCTGGGGAAAAATTCCTTGGCCACCCGCTCCAAGAACCGAGATGCATGCACAAGCACCTCCTGGAAAGTAGGCCGTTAAAGGATAGCCCATGATCGTAGCCAATGCGTGATCGAGTAGAGTACCCGCAAAAAAAAAATTGTTTGTTCTCAAAAACAACTGAATTACTGCAACGCCAGACCAACACAATGCCACAACACCAACAAGAACAAGTGATTTGAACTCTTTTGGTATACCGTTCAGCCATCCCCCAAACATATTAGCTATACTACTTGGTCTTTTTTAGTCCCCATGCATCATGGACTATTGCCCAAACCATCCTCGTGAAACGACAATCGAGGAACATATGTTGTATGGATTCACTTTCATGACAGCTCAGAAGGGTATGATTTGTCGAAAGAATGGTAGAAGCGTCAGCTAAGATGACATCATCAAATCCGGTTAAAATCAATGAAGGAGATCTTAGTGTGCCAGCGTGAGATAAAAAGGTGAAACACGTGAGAATCTTTAAAGCCACGGTGGCACGATGGAACGACAGATCAGACTCCAGAACAGAAAGGAAAGGTTGGACGCCAAGTTATCTTCGGTTAGGGTTTAGCTTTTCATTATTCAGATTCGTATTCTACTAGGACTCATGTTTAGGCCTTGGGCTATAAATGTGTAAGCCCCGGCTATTGTAAGGAACAACATTCAATCAATCAAACAAACAAACCGGCTCTGACCACCTTATCGAGTCGTTGAGTTCCTCTGTAGCTTCTCGTGATCCGCTCCGCGTCGCTCGTAAGTCATGACAACAACCTTCATTATATCTTGCCTAGCAATCGATGGCGAAATAGCTTTGTTAAGGTCGATGGCTTCAAATTATCGGTCATGACGCCTTAGCATTGAGTTAGCGGCACTATTAGATCTGGCTAAGTCTAGTAGATTCATTAAGTTACCCATGGTGTTCATGCTCAGATTTGCTTATATTTTACATATGAACACACCTTTTGTCCGATCAGATTGATATGTGCTTTGGCCTTAGATTTAATATTGTTTACGATCATATTTATGCATGATTTCCTTACTTTTACCATTGATGGTTGTTAATTTTCACATGATTATTGGCCAGAGTCTATCAATCTAGATCGTTACATGTTGTGGGTTCCAATTCATCTATGCATTGCTAGGGTGGACGGTTAATAGATGACCGCCGGAATACCCGGTTTGTTTAGCCATGTAAGATCTAGTCATGTTTAGATGCGCTTGTTCAAACACCATGGACCCCAATTCGGCTATAATCTGGCCGATACTGGAAAACGCTTTCACGTGATGCGTGTGTGGATTTGTCATAGCTTGGATGCGTCAGAGTTTTACAGTAGCCATGTATGTTCGGCAGTCGGTTGCGGTAGATCTGAGGATTCCCAATGTCTAGGCATCGAACAACACATGCATACACCCCATCTTTAGTTGTTTTAAGGTATACATGAGCCTTGGATTAGTATAGATCTGTTTTAGATGCCAAACGATATAGCTTTATGTTTGAGTTTACTCAAGCCCGCTAGCTGTTAGACAAGGTGAACGTAGATTTGATATATTTAGCGAAAAAGGCTAGTCAAGACTGCCAACTTTTTAGTCCAGTCTTGATGAATCTCTCTGCTTGTTTGCTATTTAGAATAGATATATATATATGAGTGCTTTGCTTGTTTATATCAAAGGCTTATATTGTTTGGATATTCATCATATATGTTCATATTTATGGAATGTTTTCGCCTCTTATGTTATGCTAAGCTGTTATAGCCAGTTACACAGACACTTTTGATCGGTTGTAGTGAAGGATTTTGCCATGTTCATCATATATACATCCTACAGCTCAATACTAGTTGGGTATTTTGTGCTCTTGACACGTTTATCGATGATATTGCCGATCTGGTACAGTCGCTTTGTCATGTGGACTCTCTGAGTCATCTTTTCGAACTATCGGCAAACACCCGCATGTTCCGCTTGTAATTATTGATAAACGTTTCTCTCCTTGTCAATTGCAGGGTGAAATTGATTGCCACGTCCGAGTTCGCAGGCTGCAGTCATCCAACCAGTTTTGGTGTGTTCGCAAGGAGCCTACCACTTTCTGCGTCAGCAGTATGTATCATTTTTAATCCACATCGATGTTCCAATGGGTTTTACAAAGCAACTCCAAGTTGATTGTGCATATATAGTGGTGTTCAAACTGAACATCAATGCTGTTATTAATGGGTTTTATAAAGCAACTCCAAATATGTTAGAACCGGCACTGATGTTCAAATTGATTTATGGAGTATATTGTTTCCCATTAGAGTACATATATTCCTCGCAATTCTTGTTTAGTAAGGCCACAGAGGCCGACTAACAACGAGCCTACTAATTAGCCAATTGTTAACTGATTGATGAAGTATAGGACGACGTTGGGACGCGCTAGAGCACGGAGGAAACTGCAGGGAAGCGCACCATGCACATTCCTTGCAACGTGATGAAGGATAGGACACTGGGAAGGACAGTACACTGGTGTATGATAGGACACTAACCACTGATCCAATCCAGCTGCTATCTGGTGAAGAGTCCCTCGGGAGATGGGAGAGGGAGGTTCAAACTATGGTTCCATGAATTGTCGTGCATGACTCGATCGTGAATGCCAGTTGTGCAAGAATATTCACCGTTAGCTTTTGTCCATGCAGATCCACCTATCGTGGTTTAAAGTGAACTTTATTTGGAATCAGAAAAAAAAACATAGACTGACCGCGTGGTCTCTCTCTCAGTCTGAATGACAGAAAAGGGCCAAAGACCAATAGTGGTCTCAAGTGAACTTTTTCAAGATTTTGAAACCTAGGACGACGAACAAATGCCGGCCCGCTACCATGTGCCAGCATGTGTTAAAGCCATCCACTACTACTAAAAGGTTCCATAGGGCGGCCCATTAGGCACAGTAGGGGCAGTTTTTGAAAAACCGCCCCTAACTCTCCGTTCCTGGTGGCAAAGACTGTAGGGGTGGTTCCCCGAGCCGCCCTTTGTGGGGGTTTTTCGCAGGGGCGGCTGATAACACCAACCGCCCTACCGGTTTTTCGGTAGGGGCGGCCGATAACACAAGCCCCCCTACTCGGGAAAACTGTAAGGGCGGCTAATAAAAGAAACCGCCCCTACAAGAAAGATCGTAGGGGCGGTTGAATCTAAAACCGCCCTACACTGAATTTGGCGCAAAAAAAAAATATTCTAAACTAAAATATATATAGCCGCCTCTATAAACATCTATAATTCACATAACTCACAAAGTATGTAGATATTATATTCAATAAACATCTATAATTCACATAACTCACAAAGTATCATCTCCATTATTCAATCTTACAATAAACATTCATTATTCACATAAGTTACAAGTTCAATCTCATCTCTTAGCTCACCTCCCTATTGCTAGCCTTTCCCACTCACAAAAATGTTGAAACTTTGGATTCGTCGCAACTCGAAGTACGAACAAGGTAGCAACCTTTTGGATGTATAGCATGATCTAGTATGAAGTCACAAAGGCCAGCCCACGAGTTCCAAGAGGTCATCATCTCGGTAAGGGTCCCCCGATTTCCCTACCGGCGTCTCGCCTACACAATTAGGATATAAGAAAAAGTTAGCCTATATAGAAACACATAGTGAGCATATACATAGAGAGAAAGGAATGAGCATATATACCAAGTCGGGTGTCTCAAGTACGAAAGGTTGTTACTCATCGCCATGCATACGTAATATCCATAGTGTACACTTTCAAGCTTCTGCTTGGCGCACTGTGTATATAAAATTGTTAGGAAATGCATTTGAGATTATGCAGTATTTAGGTAGGTCATACTTACACAAGTTTCTGTTTTGACGTACAGCTCACCCTTCATTCCGGGAAGATGTCTCCCTCCTAACTTTTTAACATACCAACGGTATGCCCTGTTGAAATGGATTTTCACAAATACATGTTAGTATCTAACAAAAAAAAAGTTAGGAGGTTATATTCAATCATATAAGAGGATTGTCGTTATGTATACGATTTGAGAATCGCTATGAAGTCGAGAATAATTTGCCGTCGGAGTGTGCAAAGTGAATCCAAAACCCACGCGACGCCGAGCCCGACATCGACACATATAGCGATCCACCGGTTATTGTGATAATATCAATCATAGGAAAATGATAAGCTCATTTTGCGTATAATATGTATTCGAAAAGCTTTATGTACAGATTGAACTTACTCAAGTGGTATGGTAGCCATATACTATGATTGTTTTCGAGATTTTTGAAAGCCACGGCTAAGTATGCCACCATGTTAATGGCCGCGTCTTTCATTGCCGTCTTCCAGATTTTCTCTTTCTCCTCCACGGTCTCTCCACCCGCTAACTCTTTGCCATCCAGTTTCCATCGCTTGGGAAATGCAAAGCGTGATTGTGCTATTTGTCGAGGATCCATGTACGCGTGTCTCAGACCTGGAACCTGTTTTGCAAGGTGCGCTTGCATACTAAAAGAGATCGATTAGGTTTACAAACCTGGGTGCACAAATCAGGTCGTCGATGCTCTCTCCCGCCACCCAGCACCTTCCTCTCAACTACAGGCTATATCTTCCATTACTCCTTCATGGTTAGCTCAAGTTGTGGCTAGCTACAAGGAGGACCCAACAACCATTCGTTTGTTGCAAGAACTTGATATCGATTCTCAGTCCAACCCTTCCTATTCGTAGACTGGCTGGTCCGCTTTCAGGCACGAGGGTCATATTTGGCTCGGCAATGACAAGGAGATGAAACAGCGAATCCTCTCTGCCTTCCATGCAAGTGCCTTGGGGAGCCACAACGGTTTTCTGTCACCTACAGCCGCATCAAGCAATTGTTTTCATGGAAGGGCATGAAGTCTGACATCAAGACCTTTGTTTCACTCGCTTTTGTATGCCACCAAGCCAAGCCGGACCGTGCTTTCGATATCCCCGGTTCCGCTCTCTCCTTTGGAAGTTTCAACCGAGTCATGGCAAAAAGTAGAGCATGGACTTTGTTGGCATTTGTTAACGCAAACATAGATATAACGACAAGCGCCACGGATACCGTTGTAGCTTTCACCCAAGAGTATTCCTAGGTATCGTATTTATACTCGGGGAAGCAATGGTTAAAGAAGTTCATAGCTAACATTCATGTACCTGTTAACTAGTAAACCGACTATACTAAAGTGGGGGTAAAAGATAGGATTGGAGTTTTAGTAAATGACACACAGGAGAGAACATAATAAAAGATAGCAGAGTAGGCAAGTTAAGCAGGGAGGACAACGGGAGAGTTCAAGACTCCTATTTACTTCTCCATTACTATGGTTCTTTCCTAAAGCAAACCAAAGGGATTAACTAAGTAGAGGGTAAAGCATAACAATCACAACAAGGCACTTCGGAGCAATGACCCTTCCGATTCTCGAAAAGACTGGGAAAGGGGTAATCGGGGAAAGCCGCCCAAAGCTCTACGAAAACACCAACCTAGCACGTGGTGGAATACGAAGGCCCTGGTCGGAGTCTGTCACCTCCGGGGCCACCACAACTATCCCAGAAGGTTGGCGCAATCTCGGGTAAACCCTAGCCTAGACACCACGTCTATGCTAGCGATTACTACTCTAGCCACATATGATAACTAGAGCATTCGGTCGAACGGAGATCCCATGCTAAGGTATAACTACTACACTTAACCATACTCTAATTAATCACTAAGGTAAACTTAGATAACCATAAAGAATAATTCAGTAATAAGAGAAGATAAATAAATTGAAATACTTGAGTCTTACAAAGGGCCGAGACAAGATTTGCCGGACCTCCGAGGACTCCTCCGGAACTTGAGCATCTCTCCCTAACTCCCAACTAAACTAATACTACATTGCTACATCTTGGGATATGGTAGTGTTGCTCCTTGGTGGTGTTGTTGAATGAGGGGGAGAGAGCCTCCTTTTATAGGTAGAGGAGAGGGGGCTCTTTGGAAGATGTCCATCCCCACATGGAAGGTGCAAAACTGACCTCCTAGGGAGGTTTCAATATAATATTTGAACAAAGCACCCCTGGAACCGTCATGTGCATGGCGGCATGCAGCAACCGACCAAAGTTGGGGCCAAATGGGCTCATTGCCGGTCCGGCCGGAGTGGCCAGTCCGGCTGGACCCAAATTTCCTCCGTTTGGGCTGAAATTTTGGGAGCACGTAGGCCTCGTCGTTATCTTTCCAACGGTGGGTAGGCTTCGGAAACGGAGTGCCGATGAAGAAGTTATGCCCAAAATACTCTGTAGGGGTCCTGCAGTCCAAACATGGCCCAAACTCGATTTGGGCCTTTTTTCTCCTTGGGCTTGATGATGAGACTCACTCCTCTAGGACTTTGTGTATGATGGAAATACATTTTGTATTTATATATTCTTGTCATATTTCCATGTTTTTCATGAATGTTCACCTAAAAAGAATAAATTACCAAAACTCGTGGAACCGATTAGTTTTAACCTCTATTCTAGAGTTTGGCTATCATTTTCTTCTTATTTTATGAAGAAGTTGGCGGTATAAAATGGTCAATTAATAATGACCGCAAACAGACTTCATTGATGGGCTGCCAACTTCGGGTTCAGCTAACTGTATTCTGGTGGTGGTGGATCGGTTTAGTAAGTTCGCACACTTCATACCCCTTAAGCATCCATTCTCCGCCCAGTCAGTTGCTCAGGCTTTCATGGACACTGTCTTCCGCTTGCATGGCTATCCACAAAAGATCGTTTCTGATCGTGATGCCATCTTTACAAGTCAATTCTAGCAAGAGCTATTCCGCCTCACTAAGGTCGACTGTGTTTGAGCAACGCTTATCATCCGTAATCCGATGGCTTAAATCGAGAGGGTTAATCGCCTCGAGACATACCTCCGGTGTTTCATCCATTCCTATCCTACCAAGTGGTTGAAGTGGTCGACACTAGCGAGTATTGGTACAATACTTCCAAGCATCCCCCCTCGGGCTCTTCTCCCTTCGAGGTGCTCTATGGCCACCCTCCGCGTCATTACAACATTTCTGAAGTTGCTGCTATTCCAGTCCAGGACGTGGAAACTATGTTGTCCGAGCGTCAAACCATGACCTCTACTATTCGCCAACATTTGTTACGTGCCCAGCAGCGTATGAAGTCACAGGCTCATAAGAAATCTCGGACGTGTCTTCCAGGTGGGTGATTCAGTCTACCTCAAGCTCCAGCCATATGTTCAATCATCCCTGGCTCCAAGATCCCACCACAAGCCGTGCTTCAAGTATTTCAGGCCTTTCAAGATCATCGAGAAGATTGGGTCGGGTTGCGTATAAGCTGCGGTTGCCTCCTAGCTCCTCCATTCACCATGTCTTCCATGTTTCTTTCCTCAAACCGCACCCGATGAGTCACTTCTGCTCTTCGCCGAGCTCCCCGAGGCTACCGAGTTCCAAGTTCCAAAATCCATGGTTCGAACCCGCATCCACAATCGAGGTAATACCCTGTATCACAGGTCCTGATTAAATGGTTTGGTATGTCTGAAGATCTCACCACATGGGAGGATACTGTGGCTCTCAAACAGCAATTTCCATCAGCTCTGGCCTGGGTACCAACCGGCTCTCAAGGGGGGGGGGGGGGGGGTGTTAGCAACCCACACCCTGGTGATCCACAAGCCACCCAAGGCCCAAGAAGCAAAAGAGGACTAAGAAGCCCAATGTTCGGCTCGTAGGCCCAGAATGGACCTGCTCGGCTTGCTAGGTCGTCGTAGGCGTAGTAGGGATAAGTAGTCAAGTGTGATTCAGAGTCTGTAACAAATTATTCAAACTCATAATCCAAACACAACCCAACCGGTCCTCCTCTTCCTCTCTCCCCGTAGTTGGTAGATTCCTCGTCGGAGCTCCGCCGCACCGAGCGGGCTGTCACAGACAAGCTCGTCATACCGCCACCAGGTCCAGATACCCGTACCTCACTGTGGGAACGGTGTACACACAGGCACGTAGATGAAGGTGACGAACATTGCCCCAAACAGCTAGAAGTTGGCCAGCTGCTATATTGCGTAGGATATTGGTCAGGTTGCAGAGGGCAAGAGCCCAAAGGCTGATGAGAATGACGAGGAGCTGGTTTCAATGGTGAGTTGATAGACGGAGAAGAGCAAGAACTCTGAACGCCGTCGCCACCACATGTCCACATTGGCATAGCTCACCGTCAATCAAGGGTAAGGTACCTGCAGTGATCGCCGTTGCAGAGCGCATGATATTTGAGTAGAATCATAAAGTGCATTACTAAACTCGCTGATAATATTACCAAAATTAATAATGAATAAATCTGTCTGCGATGATGCTCCCCCACTGAAGGCAAAACGTGACCGTTGTCACAAATTTTGCGACGAGATCGACCAGTTCACAAAGTATCTACCATTTTCAACCCTGGCATTCCTATCAACTGTCATGGCGACGGAATGCAGTCACCGATGTCCATCCCTTTGACCAACCAGATAAAACCATATGGCGTTGGACGTTTAATGGTGAATATTCGGCGAAATCGACGTACACGATGCTGCACGCAGACTCAGTGGGTTTCTTAGGGTACAAGCTAATCTGGAAAACATAGGCACCACTAAAGGTGAAGATTTTCCTTTGGTTGGCCTTCAGCCGAAGACACTGGACAGCGGATCGGAGAAGAAGGCACGATCTAGAGGCGAGGGACCTTTGCTACCTTTGTGATCAAGAAGAAAAGAGTACATCGACCATACTATCTCCAGTTGTGTCTTCTCTCAGGAAGTTTGGTTCCGTGTGTTGCGGGTGATCAATGTTCGACTTCCACCAGCGGTTACGACTATCATCAGTTGGTGGCGACGACTGCATTCCTCAGTGCACAGAGACCGGTGTCGTGGGATAGACAACCTATTTGCGCTTGTCTCGTGGCACTTCTAGAAAGAGTGGAACGCTCACTGCTTGAGGAGCGCGTCGACAACAGGTCTGGAGATGCTATTGATGATCAAAATTGAAGCCAAGCGATGGATAGAAGCACATTCATCGACCTCCAGCTGCTTTCGCTAACCCCTAGCTATAGTAGTTGTTTTCTTGAGTTACAGGATGTTTTGTTTTGTAATGTAGCTTTCATAGTTCATTGGCAGCCGGCAAACGACATTTTGTATATAAACACTTTTCCTTCTAATACAAAGATATACAAAGTATATAAACTCTTTTCCTTCTAATACAAAGATATACAAAGATACATACACTTGTGCGTATTCAAGAAAAAAAAAAACTGTCATGGCGACCGGAATTAAGTTTCGCTCCACGTGTTTTTCAGCTCCGGCGGTGGCGCCGACTGACAGCTAGTGGTACATGCAACAACAAGTTGCAGATCCAGTACTAGTTAATCTGAATGTTACTACTACTTAAGTAGCTATTTATTTGATCACACTCGAAGTTGAGAACGAACTTGAGATGCAGCGGCAACAATACGATTGCGTACACATTTTACAGGATGGATGGAAACAAAATATACAGTACTGCAATTAGCCCTTAGGCCATGGACCATTAAAATGGCATCATTACACTGAATCGAGAAAAAAGAGTAAAAAATAGCAACTAAAATTACACAGATGGAATGCATTGCAGTAACAAGAAACAAACACTGCTACATACTCAATCTAATCCTCTAGTAGCTTTTATTGAGATGAGGATTAGAGGCAACCAGGAGGAAGAGAAGCATCATAGCGACCAAAAGAAGTGTCCAAATCGATCAGGAACACAGTAGTCTCCAACAAGGAGAAAGCAACAGGAAGAAAACTTACAAACACGCGTCGATCGAAATAGCTAGCCCCCGCGAGGACCACTTGTTAACCCTCCAGGGTGATGGAAGTCTCGTTGGAGGGCGATCCTGGAAGTGGATGACGAAGCTGTGCCACTACCATTGTAGGCGTCGTCAGGGAGCCAGTGGAGGAGCTTGAGCATCGCTGTTGTTCCCTTCGTGGCTTCCAAACACCTCCCTTCCTCTCTCCAGCCTCTCCGTGAAGGTCTCCATCCCCATGTAGTACAGTAGGAGCCACACGTAGGATAGGAACTCCCCACCTGAGCCCAGAGCCTTGACGTGCAGGTAACCTCTGCATCTGCTAGCGGAGAAGCAGAGCATCTCCACCCAGACTCCCTGGATCACCTTCCACGTCTTCTCCTCACCCATATTATGTAACCCTTGGGCAAGTTCCCAAGCTTGGTCGATGAAATTTCCTTTAGATCCTCCCTTTGGTTGGCCTTCATTTGATTCCCCTTTGGAGCCTATTTCTGGATCTTGTTTCTTTGACCTGGCCTGCATTGTATGAATTAATGTGCTCATAAGCCCCTTGTCTACCACCTGCTGGCAGCAGCAGCAGCAGCAGCTCTGTGGATTCAAGTTCTTGTCCCTGAGGATACGCTTGAGATCATTGTAGGCTGTAGTGAAGAGATACCGCCTAGTGCCAGGCAATAGCATTTCAGGATTCACAAACAATAGGTACACCATGTAGTTTGACATCTGCCTGCTGCACTGGACAGATTTTTGTGATGCCGGTTGTCCTCGAGGAGTCCTCAAGAAGAAGCAGAGTTCTGTGGCGATGTGCCAGAGGAGGACACTCTCATCGAATGGCCTCTTTATGCTCCAACTCAGTTGTTCATTTCCCTTAATTGCCCACTGGCCCCTGTTGTCGTTGAACTTGTGGTAGCTAACAGGGTCATGTATTTTCTCTTTCCATCCATCTTTGAGATACTGAAGGACCAACTCCGAGATGGCGTAGGAGGAGAAGCACGGCTCCATACACCAGTGTTGGTCCAGAAAGTCCTTGCACAAAGACTTTCTGGCAATCCACATCAAGTTGCTGTGATTTTTGCTGCGGGCATAGTATCCTATGAGATTATATTGAGCGACCATTTCTGGCCACTGTTCCATCCCGAAGTCAGTCAAAGGAACTAATTGGGAATACCCTTCTAGCACAGCGGTGCAACAGAATAGGGCATATGTGATCCTGACATCAATACCACTGTAATCTTCTCTGTGACTATGGTGGAAGAGGCCGATGGCTACCCACGGTAGGGTTGCACGTGGCGCCGATACAATATAGGAAAACCAGAAGTTCATGTCCTCACCCGTTATCCCCCCAAAATAAAAAGTAATAAGGAGCTCAGGTTTCGTCATTAGAATATGGAAAAACGAAACCTTTGCTTTGGTGTAAAGAAGGGTGAAGGCACTAGCTAGGCCTCGTGGCACGCAGCCATGTGCCTTTTCCACTCTCTCTTCGCTAAGCGTCCAGAAACATCTGAAGAGACTAATGGTTGCTTTAAAAATTTCAAATAGAGGGTGGAAAAACCTTTTTCGATTGTTATGACTCTTTTGTTTTTGTTAAAGGCTATGTCTTTCGTTGTAATAATTGGCTGTATACATCCACGGATGTAGAGGCCGGATTGTATTATCCATTATCTAAAAAAACGTACCAGGGAAAAAGAAAAGACAATAAATATATTACTAACAAATACATTATTTTTCTCTTGCTTTCGGTCGGTGACGGGATAACCTCAAGGGATCTCGCAGAACTTCACCCAAATACGTATGTGCCCTTGCCAACAAAATAGCCTAAAAATCTAGCTAGGTATCTATCAACTACCTAACAAGGTTACAATTGAACGTATGCATGGATTAAATTGCCATGGCATGGATAGTCTCTGCTGCAAACCCAGGTCAACCTGGCGGCGCCGCCGTCCAGTCCCAGGACCCCCGCCGCCGAGTCACTACTGGCTGTTTCGTGTGCTGAGTTGATCCGCCAGGTCGTCATCAACATGGATGGCGCCCGCGTGAGGACTATGGAGCAGAAGGTGGAAGCGGCAAACAACGAAATAAATGAGCAACTTCACCAATGGGTACAATGCCGCAAGTGGATCTTCAGCCTGCTCAGCATCGGGGCGGAGCCAGGGATTAGGTCTCGGGGGTGCTATTTAATGGAGATGTTACGAAAATCAAGCAATTCAATGGTGATTTAATGACTAAGCACATCAATTAGCATGGGAAATCAGGCTGCCAGGGGCTCTACAGCCGGGCAGCCCTCCCCCATGGATCCGCCCCTGCTCAGCATCATTCGTGGCTCATCTTCTGCTGCCCGTCTCTTTGTTCACCTACAACCTCCTGTTTCATGTGCCGGGATCAAAGGACGGGCATGAGCAGGTGTTCATCAATGCCGATGCCATCTACTTGATGCATGTCCAGAGGAGATCGATGGGGAGACTAGCTCAACATATTGCTAGCCAGCAGCTCATCTACAACAACCAATGAAAAGATGACTTGCGCTAGGATTGGCGGAGCCAACGGTTCCATGACGTCCGACGTCCACGCCATCTACATCATTACAGCGGCCACACCTATGATGTCCACGCCATCTACATCATTGCAGCGGCCGCGCCTACCGGCTTCGGTGTGTCTATCTTGCTAGATCCCATAATTAAAATTTAATTTATCCTATAATGTACTAAATTTTGTCATCTTTGCTCAATGCAATAATAACAATTTAATTTGTCTGCTTTTATTTTATTCTATTTCGGTGTGACAACAAAACTTTTAATGTAATGTAATTTGTCTCCTGCACGTGCAGGATTTAGCCTTATAGGCTGCACAGCCAAAAATAGAAAACTTAAACAAACAATCTGTACTATTCTTGGCTCCCCCGTCCGATAAAACATGCACGCACCATGCACATTCCATTTACAGAAAGTGTTCTCTAGTATTTAATAATTATTCCAAATTTGGTAAATTTTCTTTTACACTCTTTTCTGTCCATGGCATTTTTGGTTCCCACTGCTGACTCGCTGCTGACATGCATCATTTAGCCAACTGAAAATATTATAAAATTAATATGTTCACGCGAGCAACCCAAAATCAAAATAAAATGTTCATCACATTCAATCGAGACATCTTGAAATGTTTTGTCTAGCATCTCAGGCGCCTTAAAACGGACAGGCAAAAAAGGAGATATTATAAAGCATTTTAGAATGCATCAGTAGGCGACTTGTTTAACACGAAGTGACAAGTAGGAAAAGTAAATATCAGCCTTAGAGACCATACATCAGATGTTAGTAACATATATACATTCTACTCAGCATCTGCTCCTGCATGCCTTGAGGAGACAGCAACAACAAGACCATTGTAGGGCATGGGTAAACTCTTTCATGAGCAACTCCTTGACATTGAACTCGCCGCCCGTCGGCGTGCTCCGCCACCAACTCAACGCATGGCTGCTGCACACCATGATGGTGTCGGTAACCTATCATTGACCACTAGCTCATGCCAACTCTAAAAATGGAGAGGTGTTACTCAGCGGAAAAGGTGCATCAAATAAATGAACCAACGTGCCCTAAATGCATATCTGCAAGGAAGGAAAAGACATTTTTTTCTTATTAAACAAATCAGCCAAAGTGTAGGTTGTGGTGGATCATGAAAATGTCGAGACTGCTAAATTCAAAACAGACTGACACCGAATGTAATCATGGACTCATATATATTATATATTAGGTACTGCCCACGTGCAGAGAACCACACATGATTTGATAAGCACATGTGTACATCCGCCATTGTCAAACCTACAACATTGGATAGAGGGCTAGTTGGCACATTGAGGAGATACAGTTGTGTGTATGCTACTGGATATCAAGTTTAGGATATCATACATTCAGATCAGGTCAGGAATACATAAAAAATACCTATTTAGGAGCACATTACTGCCACCGATTACTAGTAACTTGCTTCGCTAATCATATTAAATTGACTAGAGTTGTATATATCAGCTTGTTTAGTAATGGCGGTTTAGTTAACAGACTCAGACTAGTAGAGCATGATCAGGACCAGATATCAGAGGTGACATAGTTAAGATCAAGTGTACTAACATGCATTTAAAACAATGGAATCTAAAGCCTGCAATTTAAGAAAATTCAGTTAGCTAAATGGATCAATATTTTTAGGCTAGATCTAAAAAAAACAGCAGGAAAAAGGCCTTAAGAAATTAGGAAAAATTGCTAACTGAAGCATGAAAAATTACTTGGTACTAAAAAGAAGAATTTCTTTTGTACAGATTTACAATACATGAATAATGCATGAACAGCCAAACTGAGACTACTAACATTCTAATACCTATTTGTCATGTGGTTGCAAGATGCCCTCACTACTTACAGTACAAGAAGTCATAGTAATAGACGACTATGTACTACCAATGACTTCTGTCATGCAAGTTAGTGGCAAGAATAATGCACACTGTATTCAATACTTCCATGGATATGTAAACACAAAAAGAGAGTCAATGGGCGAAATATAGAGGAACCAAGGGCACGCTAGGCTTATACAACTATACTCAACAATATGAAACAAATAACCCTTTTCAATACTACCATGGATATGTAAACACAACAACGTGCATTTAAAAGACAATTACCACCCTACCCATTGCCTGGTAGGGGCATGCATTTAAAAGACAATAACCCCCTACACATTGCACGGTAGGGGCATTGCATTTAAAACACAATTAACAACCTAACCATTACCTAGTAGGGGCATGCATTTTATAATTTTGCCAAATACAACAATTGACACCTAACCATTGCCTAATAGGGGGCAAGCATTTTAAATAATTCAAACTACCACAATTGCCCCCCACACACTTTGCCCGGTAGGGGCAAACATTTTAAAGACTTCCAACTACCACAATTACCTACCTACACATTGTCCGGTAGGGGAAAGCATTTTAAAGATTTGCCAAATACAACAATTACCTACCTACACATTGCGTGGTAGGGGGCATGCATTTAAAATATTTACCAAATACAATAATTGACACCTACACATTGCCTAGTAGGGGGTTTGCTCCCAAACCATTGCCTAATAGAGGGCAAGCATTTTAAATATTTCAAACTACCACAATTGCCCCTACACATTGCCTGCTATGGGGCAAGCATTTTAAAGATTTACAACTACCACAATCTTACCCTACACATTGCCTAGTAGGGGCATATAATTAAAAGATTTGCCCCCTACTCAGCATACGCAAAAAAATTATAAGAATCTCCGTGAACATTAGGAACAAATCAGTAAATTGGAAGACAGTGCTTTTGACTCATTAATTGACATATTAATTTGCCAAAACCATAGAAAATAATTGCCTAAATTGTACCATATTATTACTTATGTACTGTAACATAATGGCCTGTAGCTGCATACAGAAACTTGAAATGCAGTAAAACATAAACAGTCATAGGTAGTCATAATGTGAAGATAGTTGAATGGACAAACAAACCTGATTTGAGATGCTGCTATGAACTTTAGAGGAGACAAAGCTTCTTATATCTTCCATTCTGAACATAGAATTCTGTGGCGTGCAATATGTTGTTTCTTTCAACTAAAAACATGTATAGAAAAAAAAAAAATTAGAAACATCCATATAAGCCAAAAAGTATTAAAATATACTCTGTTTTATAAAACCTAATGGAGACATTTTCTAAATTGCTCCCACAATGTTAATAACATGCCTAACCTGGGATGCTAATTTGCATACTAAATTGCTAATAAATTGCACAAAAGAACAGTTCAAAGAAAAAGAGAAATCAACATTTAGATGCTAATACAAACCTTGAGAATCCCAAAGGAGCCATCATGTTTAGTGTCCAAAGTGATAACCTGATCCAGCAAATGCTTGGACCATGCAGCAAACCTAGGCATTGTTGATGGAATCGAAATGTTGTCAACCTCAACTAAATCTGTATACAGAATCTGAACAAAAGTATTAAAAAATAAGCACTTGCACAAGCAGCAGGAAATAGGAAAAAAGATGAAAAATATCAAGCAAACTAACCACAAGAACATGGAGGCCCCCTTTGAAAGAGCTCCTATTACCCATTTTTGAAGCAGATACTTTCAGCCGATCAACAACAAACTGGCACCAATTCATATTGTTAGCTTTGGAAAGATCAACTAAAGCTGGGTAGCACCTTGGACTAATGGATGACCCAGTGGGCACCTCACCTACGGTTGATCCCGTTGGCTGCAGCAATGATCTCGACCGCCTGGTATGCACATTGCGTGATGGATGGCCATATCCAGCAGTCCTCTCATGTGACGAGGCGCTGGAGCTCAAGCGCAGCGCACGCCGTCTAGCGGAGCCCCACGGGGGAGAGAGGCCGCTGTCGACGGAGGTCTTGGCTACCGGGTTGGTGTGAAGGAGGCCCTGCCCCTCATACATGGACTCCTGCAGTCCCTAGTCCCTGGTCTGGGGATTGGAGAAATATGACAGAAAAGCTTTGGTTAGACCATTTCGCACCAAAAGCAACCATGTAGCCAAGTAATGGGCTGGTGAGACAACCATATAAATCTATGCACCAGTTATACCTTCTTGGCCTTAAGAAATCTCCTAGAAGAAACTAATTAATAATCCTGCACTCTCAAAATTAAGCAAATCAGCAATCATGTGTAAGTCATATTACAATATGCAATCCTAGCTTGAGGTAGTGTTCATGCAAATTCATTATCACGACCATTTGTTCAGTTACATGTCTAAATAAGTATCACAGCCATTTGTTTTTGGATAATCTGTCATTTACTTGCTTATGATCTAGGCTTATTATCCCCTTTTCAATCTGCAGAACCCTGGTTGTGGTTCATAGGGTGAAGTGAGGCTTCCATTTGCAGAAAAATAAATCCTCAAAAGTGAGAGTTGGATTTTATAAACAGGTCCCCAGGGGCATTGATCTTGGAGGCAATTATGAGATTGACAATGGCCTATATGTTCAGGTAGGTGTCTCACTATCTATCGGTAAACTTACAGCTGCACCTTCTGGGCATCCTGCGAGCGCTTGTGCAGCTTATCGCGCTTCTAGTGTGGCTCGATGCGATCTCCTTGTGGCTGCAACCGAACTGGTGCACGGGGCAAAAGTCAGCATGGAACGTGTACAAAATAAATAGAATCGTTAACAATGATGAGCAAATGGAAGAGCCGGGAGGACTGGAACAGATCGGGAGCTAGCTAGGGGCAAATAAGAAGTCTTAGATTCTCGGAGGCGGAGCGGAGAAGAGAAAGGTCGAGGAGCACCATGGCGGTGATCCAGGCCTCAAAAATCCTCACCTCCACAGTGCCATAGCTCCGATCTAGGCCGCCAGGTAATGGATTTGGGCTGCTGATCCATGGACGCAGTGATGCCTGGCGTTGTCCAGGGCGGCGTGCACCGAACGTGGCAGCGAGAAGCGGGAAGGGGTCCTCCGCCGCCAGGAAGAGGAGGGGTACCTCACCATGGCCGCCGCCGCCATGGACACAGATCGCGCGCGGGGAGAGGAGCCGCATGGGGGAGGTGGGCGCGAGGCACATGCTCGCCGAAGGAGGTCACAGGGAGGTGGGCGCGACGACACCAAGAGGAGGGCGAGGGGATAAGCTCGTCGGGGATCTCGACGGAGAGAGAGAGGGGCACTACGGTGGATGGGATCCCAGGTTGGGGAGATTCCTTGGTAAGGCAAGGTGTGGATGTGATCACTTTCTGTGTGCTCGTGTGTGGGCTGTGGGGAGTTTTTGTGTGCGTGCGTTTGGATCAACGGCGGATGGAGTGTGCAGGCCGCTGGACAAACGGCTGCACGGCCAGAAATAAGACATTACCTTATTTTTATACTGTTTTAGTATGGTTACTAAAACTTTAGGCGAGATTAGATAGACCAGGAAAAGAATTGCGAAAATGAAAGCAAGAGTTACGTGAACAAATAAGTCATGATATAATCTTTATTGGCAATTGGTTATAATTTTCATTTTAATTCTATTTCCCTTGGATTACTTTGAACAAATAAGTATCGATATAATCTTATTGACCATCGTGTATAATTTTTTGATTGGTTTTTTATTTTTTTCATTAGATTACTTTAAGTTTACATGTTAATGATGTTGAAAAACTAGAAACTCCGATCCATGGAGTTATTAATAAAGCCTAACGTCCACAATTATAAATGATAAGCAATTAATCCCCAAATATTTTTTAATAAATTATCCACCCCTATCACTATATAGATAATGCCTTGAAACTTGGTTTGCATTCAAATTACTCATACCTAGCATTATGAAAGATGCTATAATGTTATATGTGCTTAAATAATTCATAATTAAATTATCCATCTCAACCATTATAAAATAATAACATCTCAAATCTACATGTAAA